>JANFOE010000439.1:0-561044 GCA_025667525.1 Glebionis coronaria | reverse complement strand
CCCTTGTGGTCAGCGGCTATGTAATACCCCATATTGGTAAATAGAATGTCACGCGTGATTATGGCGTGTCATCAAAGCATACAAGGATAAATGTATTAAACATTACATCACCATAAAGGAAATACCGGAAACAAACATCGTACCCCCAAAGTAAAGCACATCACACACAAACATAAGTACTGTAAATGAAAAGGACTAAACAATGTCCATGGAAATCAGTATCAAAAGTATGACGAAATGCATAAAGTAATGAAGGCTAGGAAGCTTCCAATCCATATGCACGTATGCTTAAAGTCTACGAGTGTCCCTGAGTACCTGCCGTTTTGGGAACATGAATGGAAAAACGGCCGAGCATAACGCTCAGTGCACGGATATACAAGCTTAGAATGAATAACATAAGCATATACAACATATAGGAGCGGAAATGTCTAAGTCTTGGAAAACCTGACATAACTTAGTAAAACTAGTTTTATAGTTTGAAAATCCTTATGTTTATCTTATAAAAACTGTTTAACATGTTTACCTTTAGCCAATATAAGTCATGAAATATCAACGTGCATGAATACTTGGAGGGGTGACCTCGTCATGCAATTAGAGGGGCTGCCTCTAATTAATATAAGTTTTTGGGTAGGAGGGATCAGCTCCTTGTGAAGGATGCAAGGCACACATCACATTCACCTGAATAATCTGTAAAAACATGTAACCTAGGATTCACCCATACAGCCCACACATGATAATAATAATATGGCCAAAAGCTGAAAGGGACGCCACGATCTATCACTCCACCGTGGTGAAGTCATAACACTAGTGCCTCCAGTTTTATGGTTATGGTACCCTCCATAACTAGGTGAAACTGGTCATGCATGTATATGGCTTTAGGCATTTAATTAAACATAAGAAATTCAAAAACATATAAAACATATACTGGGAAAACAGTTGGCTGCATACAGGGAATCCTACTATGGAAAGAATGTCCATACTGAAAGGACGGAGAATCCGTACCTTGTGTCCAGTGAACGAAGAAGACGAACGGAAGAGAGTCCTACTTCGATATCACTAATGCTACATAAATAATATACATATATAAGTATTCTGATTACTGTATACGTAACTAGTTTTATATCATGTTTTAGCTTGTTTTATATTTTCATGTCATGTTTTACTGATTTTATCGTTATGATGTGTTTATCATGTATTCTGTCTATTCTGATTAAGTATTACTTGTATTTCTCGTATTATTATACTGGTTGTGTAATAATAAGTAAATTTCTAAAAATAGCAGGTTTCCTAAAATAGAAAGTTTCCAAAAATAGAAAGTTTCTAAAAATAGAAAGTTTCCAAAAATAGAAAGTTTCCAAAAAAATAGAAAGTTTCCAAAAATAGAATAGCGGCCTAAATCAAATAAGTTTCTAAAAATAGAAAGTATCCATAAATAGATTAGCTTCTTTAAATAAATAAGTTTCTAAAAATAGAAAGTTTCCATAATTAGAAATAAGCTGAATTATTAAGCTAATAATATAAGCTTAAGTTTTATTGGTAAATATTCTAAGTCATGTGATTAAATGGTATAGTTTATTAATTATTACATGTAAAGTAAATAAACTATAGGTTATATGATCTAATTAAATACAGCATGATTTATATAAACTTAAGTGTAAATAATACTTAGGTTAAAACATGTATTAATATTTATTATTAATATAACCTAAGTCATGAAAATTAATTAATTATAAGCCATGTTTTAATAATTAATTAATTACTTTAATCTAAAATTAAATCATAAAATACTTAGGTTAAAATCATGTATTATTTCTAATAATAATTAACCTAAGTCATGTCTAAATTAAATTAATTATAAAGCATGTTAAATTAATTTAAATAAACCTTGTAATTATTTAACTTGTAAAAATAATTAACTTGTAAAAATAAACCATGAACCGAACCCGTGTTTTAAATCTAAACATGTCATGAACCGGTCCGTGAAACCCCTTGAACCGGACCAATAAACCCTTACTTGTGGCAAACCGACTTGACCGGTCGCCACGGTTTAAGTCAGACCGCCACCGGCTTAAGCCGGTGGTGCCTTTGTCTTTCCAGCCGAGACCCCCAAGACACAAGGCTAACCCCGACATGCGTGGGGGTCCCTTGGTTTGCTTGCTGCCGAGCCAGAAGGCCCACACTGAGACCACTTGGTCTCGGGTTGTGGTTACACGAGCCACACCGAGAGCTTAGGCTCTTGGTTTGTGTGCGCCGGCCGTACGAAACACCCCTTCAACCATATGTTTTTAATACCCCATGATTAGATCTACTTGTTTATTAATTAGTTTTTAATAACCTCATGCTTTCATGTGTTTAGATCTAATAATAAATTAAAAGAAAAAGGTTTAAGGTTTACCGAATACGTGAAAGAAAAGGGAATTAATAACACAAACGATCTCGCAAGAATTAGATCAACCAAAATCAACAAACACCCCTTTTGGTGGTGTTCTACCCGGCGGCCAAGGGAGAAAACGGAGGAGCAGGGTTTTGTGATTTTTCTAATATTCGGTATTATGAAAAATCTATTTTCCTTCTTTTCTTTTTAGTTAAATTTTAAGTGGGCTTGGCCCCCTTCCTTTTGTTCTATACCGCGGCTATGAGGGGCCCACAAGGGAAACCCGTTGTTTTTCCCGTGTTCTAATTATTACGTGTTCTCGTGTCGTGTTTACGTGATTTATTTATTAATCGTTCGTGTCGTAAATATATATTTATACGTAATCGTAATCATAATATGTTTGTGAATAATTACATTCATTATTTCATGTTCGTGATTATAATTATTGTTGATAATAATTATCGTGTCTTAATACGTATTAAATACTTATCGTGTAATAACACGTACGTAATACTTGTAATTCCTATTCGTGAAACGTAAACGTGCTAAGTATGAAAACTTCTAATCATGTACGTACGATCATAAGGGTACTATTCATTGTAAAAGCATGCGGGTTTTACAACTCTTCCCCCCTAAAAAGAATAATTCGTCCCCGAATTATAGATAACATAAATTGGAAAAGAAGAACATACCCGAATTCAAAATACGAAATTAGGGTATGAAGCCCGGATAGACTCCTCTGTTTCCCAAGTGGCTTCCCGCTCGGTATGATCCATCCAAAGGATTTTGACTAATGGAATCGTCTTCCTTCTCATGACTCGTTCTTGTCTGTCAAGAACTCGTTCGGGTTCTTCTATAAAGGTAAGATCTTCACGAATCTGTTCCAGTGGATACTGAACCATGTAAAGGGGATGATACTTGTACCCTCTGAGTAAGGACACATGGAAAATATCGTGAACATGAGAAAGCTACGGAGGTAACGCTAAACGATAAGATACTTCACCGACTCGCTCAATGAATCGAGGACTGAGCTTCCCTTTGATTCCAAAACGTCTAACACCACGTGCCGGTGATACCTTAAGGAAGACGTGATCTCCTACGTTGAAATGTAAGTCCCTACGATGCTTGTCGGCATAACTCTTCTGACGTGACCGTGCTTCTTGCAATTTCTGCTTTGCTACTGCGACCTTCTCATTGTTCAACTCTATCATTTCTGGTCCTTCAAGTGTTCGCTCGCCAACCTGATCCCAGCAGATTGGGGCGCGACACTTTCTGCCATACAACATCTCGAATGGAGCACACTTGATACTTGCGTGCCAACTGTTGTTTATGTAATCATCCCAATCTCCCGTCCATTCCAACGCACATGACCTTAACATGTCTTCTAATGTCTGAATCGTTCGCTCCGATTGCCCGTCTGTTTGAGGATGAAAATCCGTGCTAAGCTTAAGTTTTGTACCCCAAGCTTTCTGTAGACTCCTCCAAAATCGCGAAGTGGAACGAGGATCTCTGTCTGAGACGATGCTGGATGGAGCACCATGAAGTCTCATGATCTCCTTCTTGTAAGTATCGGCGAGTTTACTGACCGAATCTTCCTTGCGGATCGGTAAGAAACTAGCTGACTTGGTAAGTCGATCTACGATAACCCAAATCGCATCGTGCTTCCTCTTTGTCTGCGGAAGGCCGGTAACAAAATCCATGGTGATCTTGTCCCACTTCCACTATGGAATATCTAACGGTTGTAGAAGACCGCCGGATCGCTGATGCTCGCTGGAAGGTAAGACATTTGGAGACGTAAGTCGCAACTTCTTGTTTCATACCACTCCACCAAAAGTATTGCTTGATGTCATGGTACATCTTGGTCGAACCAGGATGAATAGAGAATGGGGAGCTATGAGCCTCAGCTAACAATGCTTCCTGGATATCTTGATCATCAGGAACACAAAGTCTCGTGCCCTACCATAAGATACCGTCTGCGTCTACTCGAAATTTTGTCTGCTTCTCCAAATTCTGAATTATCACCCAAATTTAACCATCCTCCTTCTGAGCTTCCTTGATCCTAGAGAGTAACTCGGGTTCCACTCTAAGATTAGCCCAGTAACCATGTTGTCCACGTACCAAGATCTCAATGTCTAGTCGCTCCAAGTCTCTTATAATTTCCTCCTCAATTTTAATGCCGTTTATCATTCCGGACTTTCTGCTAAGTGCATCTGCCACTACATTCTCCTTGCCGGGATGATACTGTAGATTAATGTCATAATCCTTCAATAGCTCTAACCATCTCCTCTGTCTGATGTTCAATTCACGTTGAACGAAGATGTACTTCAAGCTCTTGTGGTCCGTGAAAATATCACATGATTCTCCATACAAGTAGTGCCTCCATATCTTCAATGCAAACACGACTGCTGCAAGTTCTAAGTCACGCGTAGGGTAATTTTCCTCATAAGTCTTAAGCTGCCGTGAAGCGTACGCGATCACTTTCCCATGTTGCATGAAAACACAACCAAGTCCCTTCCCCGATGCATCACTGTAGATTTCAAATCCACTTGTACCAGATGGGAGAGGAAGAATCGGTGCATATACTAACTTCTGCTTTAGGTCTTCAAAGCTCTTCTCTCTTTCTTCAGTCCAGACGAATTTCTCCCCTTTCCGCATCAGTTTTGTCAGTGGTAGTGCTAAACGGGAAAAGTTCTCCACGAACCTACGGTAGTAACCAGCTAAGCCTAGGAAACTGCAAACCTCAGTCGCTGATGTCGGTCTTGGACAATTGGTAATAGCCTCAACCTTTGCTAGATCCATAGTGATACCTTCTGCTGATACAATGTGACCTAAGAATGCCACCTTGTCTAACCAGAACTCACACTAGGAGAATTTAGCATACAGCTGCTCCTGGCGAAGAATCTGCAATATGTACGAAGATGGTCTTCGTGTTCCTCCTTGGACTTAGAGAATATCATGATGTTGTCAATGAAGACAATGACGAACTTCTCCAAAAATTCATGGAAGATTTTGTTCATCAAATCCATGAACACTGTTGGAGCATTGGTAAGGCCAAATGGCATGACTACATATTCGTAGTGGCCATAGCGTGTACGGATAGCAGTCTTGGCGATGTCCTGCTCTTTAACCCGTAGCTGATGATAGCCCGACCTCAGATCAATCTTGGAGAAATGTTTGGCCCCTTGGAGTTGGTCAAACAGATCGTCTATCCGTGGTAGAGGATATCTATTCCTGATAGTGATCTTGTTGAGCTCGCGATAATCTATGCAAAGACGCATATTGTCGTCCATATTCTTAACGAATAAGACCGGTGCGCCCCATGGAGATGCGCTCGGTCGAATGAAGCCTCGTTCCAGAAGTTCTTGCAATTGATCCTTCAGCTCCTTCAATTCTATGGGAGCCATGTGATAAGGAGCCTTGGAAATCGGCTCAGCTGTTGGGATGAGCTCGATATTAAACTCTACTTCACGTGCAGGTGGTATGCCTGGAAGTTCTTCTGGAAATACATCTGGAAATTCTGACACTATCGGCTGATTCTGAATTGATGGAGATTCAGCATCCATGTCATGAACAGTAGCTAGATAGCCTTCACAACCATGTGAAAGTAATGCACGTGCTTGTAGGGTTGATATGATTTGTACAGACCTTCCGCGTACGAACCCGTTGTGAATGTACTCTGGTGCATTTATGTGACAATCTAACATTTTCAAGTAGTAAATTATTTTCTCGTATATTATTTTGAAACTTATTTTTGTGTTGGTTGATGAACTCACAATTTACGGATTTAAATTTGGGCTTACGTGCATAATTTAGCGTCCTTTACGACTAAACCGGAAACCTTAGGATTACATATTTACGTTTTTTAACTCCGTTTTTGATGAGACAATTTTTATTAGATTCGTTTTGTGCCGTTGATTCATAATTTATAAAAATGTTTTTTGTAAAACGAACCGAGGGCACGCAAATCGAGGAAACTAGAATCGAGGAATACCCGTAAATTAGCGGGATGGGACAAAACAAGTTTATCCCACCCCACTAAAAGGGACGGCCAAACTAGGGACACCACATCACTTGATGTGGCACCCTTGTAGCAACTAGCTTACACTTGTTAAGCTTAGCTTAACAAGTAAGCCACAACTCCCACCAAACTATCAAAACCACCCTAGCTTAACCATTTGCTCACAAAACACATGCAAAACAACTCAAAATCTCCCTCACACCCCTCCCCATTACCGTCCCACATTCACCATCAAACACCCCTTGTTTATCAATTCAAGCCACAAATCTTATGTTATCTATTCACATCATGGAGAAACCTTGAAGCCTTGATTGATTGGTGATCATATTAACATCAAAGAAGGTGATTTGCTTGTGTCCTAGGGCTAATTTCTCAACAAACAATCTTGGTGGTTGATGATCTTGAAGATATATTTGGTGTTCATCAAGTTATTGTCATCCAAAAACAAGATATAATCTTGGTTGATAAAGAAGATCATCCTTCCCATTTCTCTTGTTATTTTTGTAAAGATCAAATGTATTTTATTTCTTATTGTATATGTATATGATGAATATATGATGATAAAAATGTTGTGTGGGGATCAAGTGTTGACAAATATGATTAAAAAGATGAAAAACCATAAGTAACAATGTTAAAATCATGCTTAAAATGTTGGTTGTATAAAAACAGTAAGTAACCAAGTTATAGACTGATAAAATTACATGGTGGAATCAATTTACAGTAAGTATTAGATGTCATACACATGTGACAGTTGGCCATGCAATGGAATCATCAAAATAAGTGAGATATGATCAAAACAAAATTAGTATACCAATATGAATAGTCTGTTTTGTAGGGACTGTTAAGGATACTTAGACATAGATTGAGCAGTATCTATAGCTAACTTATTTGTAGCGCATAATATGAAGTTTATTCCATCCAAAAATGAACTTCTATCTCCTTATAGAACTCAAGATATGATAAAAATGGTGAAGATGAAACTAAAAATCAGATTTTGTGAAATTAAAGTTTAATAGTATTATATAAGCACTCAAAATAATATAGTATAAAATGTGAATTAAAACCCACTAACTTATATATTTCATTTATATAAATATGAATAAGGTTAAATAAATGGACATTTTATAAAAATAGTAGTTTGATAAGTTTTATAAGTTATAAAAACTATAAACATGATTTTTACGTCCTTTCGGCTATTACCGTATAATTAACGTTTTTCGCCAATTAAAACTTAGACGATCAAACCCGTCTAATGTAAACTTTTTAAATGTCATATACTGATATATAAGTACCAAATACAAGTAAAAATCGATAAAACCCGAACTATATAACATATGGACATTAACGGGCTAAGTTAGCATTATTGGACTATTAATCCAACTAAATGGCTAAACACTTATAAATTTACTTATTGGGCTTAACCCACTTGAGCCCAACATGTAAAGTATAATACTGATAATAAAAGTATAAAATGGATTAATACAAGTTAATGGACTTATAATAGGCTTATTGGACCTAAAACATGTAAATAGGTAAAACTAGAAAACTAGTATAAAAGTTACCAATACATAAACACTAAAATGAGTAAATAAGAATATATAAACCCACTTGATCATTATCATATGTATATAATCATCATATGTATACTTGTTATCTTGATAAAGTCATTGGACAAGAGTCTAAGACCGATTATTATATATATAGGTTTTCGTGACCGAAGCACGCCCGTAGCCGATAAACCGCCTTTCATTATCAACGTGAGTTCACAGCCTCGCACTCTTTTAAATGTTTTCTAAAATGGTTTGTAAACCTGCGAGGGAGATAACATGCTAGTTTTTAATAAAATAGAACACAAGTAGTCCCGATGGTATGCTTAATGATATGGACCCGAATGATGCGATGACCCAATAAAAGAGATAAAAAGGATTATTAGTAGATAGGTTATGTTACTCAAAGTCCCTTTAGCATGAATTGTGAACTACCGGGATTTGGTAGACGCTTATGCATATGATAGTACTATTTGGGGACGATCACCCCAGTTCGCGCCTTGACGGTTGATCCCCGTCGTACCACAGTGATTGGTAAGCGAATTTATTTATGAGAAGATTTACATAGCGTGATTTTTGTGACGACACGCTAACTTAGATGGGCAAATTGTTTGTCGGGTTCGCGGCCCGTTGTTTGTGATAGTAAGGTAACAATGTCATGCGGCTAATAATAATCCAATACGATTTAATATTGATGCTAATAACGATGATAATATTACCTATAAAGGTAATATTGAGGCTACGCTCTCATGGACGGTTTAAGATGTATACTTTGATTTATATATTGCCTGACTAGCAATACGAAGACTTACTTCTGATATTATACTTGTGTTCTGATTTCAACGATTGTTTTATATAATGGTTTTATTAAACTCTATGAATTCACTCGGCATTCGCTGATATGATTTTTGCATGTTTTTATCTCAGGTGCTTGAAGGTAATTCGGATGGAGATCGACTCTGATGGCCCACATAATACTAAAAATGTTCATTCGATCTATGTTTTGTAAACTTAACCTGTTGTACACTTTAAACTTTTTATCGAATGAATGTATGTTAAACCTTGTACAACCATTTTTATGTGTTGTCTATGATTGGAGTTATTGTGCTATCCCGTAACACTCTAAAAGACTCTTCCGTTGTACCGATACGAAATTTGAGAGTGTTACAGTTTGGTACCAGAGCTCTCGTTATAGAGAACAAAAGATTTTAAAAACCAAGGTTTTGAACAAAACTTTTAAAAATCTTCTAACTATGAACATTTGAGAAAATATTTGAAAAATCTTTTGACTATAATGGTGCCAAAGATCTTCGACGTTACCAACAAGCCCTATTGAAGATATATATTTTGATATATATAATTTAATTTATATATATGTATATATCGTGATTTCAGTATGTAATTGTTTAATAAGTATGTTATCCTAATACGATATATATATATATATAAATGCAAATTGTCATGGCTAACCCTAATATTCCTGTAGAGAACCATGCTATTCCCGAACCTAATGTAGATGATGACCCTTATTTAGACTTAGTAGATTATGATATGGATGATGATGAGGAGGAACCATTTGAGGATCCCGAGCCCGAGATAGGACTAGGAGATCAGATTGCCCCTCAGGTTGATATAGTAGAGAATAAGATTGATAATGTTGATATTGAGAATGATGATGAGATTGGGATAGATAATTTAGATAATGAGGTTGACGACGAGGATGTCGAGGAGGATATAGGTATAGACGATGAGGTTGATGATGATGAGGAAGCTGAGCTTATTTACCCTTATGATGTTCCGGAGGGCGAGCCCTTACCCCCTCCAGTTTATTTGTTTGATTTTGCGGTTGAGCTACCTAGAGATGAAATGTCTGAATCATCTAAATCTGATTCTGAATCAGAGGAGGATGAGGATGATGATGCACCTGACGATACTGATGGTATTGCTACTCGTAGACATGTGGTAGGAGAGTCGTCTAGTGTTCGAGAGGCTACTCATATTGATGGTCTTGCACCTAGGGCCTTGAGACGTGATTTAGATGCTTCCCGTACTGAGAGTAGTATGACAGAGGTTGGATTAGGTGTTGTTCAGACTCATGTTGCTTATTTGGAGTCGAAGACTAAGGTTGGTGAGAAAGAGCGGGAATTGCTGAGTTTGGATTTGACTGATGTAGAGCGTGGTTTGAATGAGGCTTTTAGGAGGTTATCTTTGCTAGAAAGTGGTGAGTTTGCTGCAATGAAGAAAAAGGTGAATTCTATGGAGATTCAGTTGAATGTAGCTCGTGTGATGCGTGAGAAAGCTGAGAAGGAGTTGAATATATATGTGGGTTGGAATAGTAGATTTTATGCTGATATGGTTGAAAGAGGAGTGATCCGCAAGCGCCCAGCTGAAGATGTGTCTTGTGATCATCCGACAAAGATACAGAAGACGATGGATGATGGACCATCTGGCGGTTCTCAGTAGACCAGTCTGTGTTTAGTAGTGACCTTTGTATCTTTTGTACCTTTTGTAACTTTGACTGAACCGACTTGTTAGTAGTAGACCTGACACAAATTTTGAGTATGTATAGTGCTAGAACTTTGATATGGGATGTAATTAAGACAATGCTTTTGTTTCAAATCCAATGAAATATGTATCTTGTCTTGAATTCCATATTGTGCCTTATTTGTATCTTGATTATGAATTCAATCCATATTATATGAATCCCTTGTTGGATGAATGCTTAATACTTTGAAATTGTGAAATTAAAGAACTATGCCGCCCAAGAAAGCTGTGACTGAGGATGATGTACGTAGGATTATTACGGAGTAAGTTACCGCATCTATGACTGAATTTATGGCAAATGCTAGAAATGAAGCTGCCGGTAGTGGAGTTGGCGGTAGTGAAGCTGGCGGTAGTGGAGCTGGCGGTAGTGGAGCTGGCGGTAGTGGAATTGGTGGTACTAATGTGAATGTGAATGCTAATAATGTGAATGCTAATGCTGGAGGAAATGAAGGAGGACTTGGAACTTATGCACCTGAAGTTGGTGGTTGTACTTATATGACGTTCATGAAGTGTGAACCTCTACCTTTTAGTGGAACTGAAGGTGTTGTAGGGTTAAGCCAGTGGATTGAGAAGATTGAGTCGGTGTTTCGGATTAGTAAGTGTAAGGAGGAAGATAAAGTGACTTTTGCTATGGCTACTCTTAAAGGTCGTGCGTTGACTTGGTGGAAAGGGAGAATTGCTTTCATGGGTATTGATGCTGCTAATGCTACTCCTTGGGCTGAAATTAAGAAGTGGATGACTTTGGGTATTTCTTCCCCGGCAGCGGCGCCATTTAATGCTAGAATTTTTACTAGTTGAAAAAGTTCGTTTCTCGGTGTCTAATCGAATTGATTTCCGGTTAAATGTGTGACTCAATTGTTTTTGGTTAAGAAAAAGGGAAGTTGATTATCTATAACTAATTAAAAAAGTAAATGCGAAAAGTATTTAAAAACAAACTAAAGACAAGTACAAATAATAAAAGTAAAACAAGGTGAATATTAAAAACTAAAAGTTAAAACGATATTAAAACTAATAGTAAAACAAATAATAAAATGTAATTTAAAACGAAACAATTAATAAAAATAAAACTAAACGAAGAAATTAACTATCGATTCGAAAATAAAGTTTACTAAATGAAAAAGGAGAGAATAAAACTAAAATGGTACTTTAAAGCTAAACGAGGCAAAACCTAAAGCGGGTACTTAATAAAAGATAAAACTTGCACTTTACGAAAAAATATTAATTTTAAAATTAGACGAAAAAATTAACTAAAAATACGTAACTTTCAGAAATTAAATCGGAACAACTTTCAGATAAAATTAGACAATTACGGAACAATACTAGTAAATAAGCAAGCAGGCAGGCTAGCTGCTGGAAGCAGCCAACCTGGCTGCTCATTTTGGCGCCAACATTGGTTAAGCAGCCAAGTAAGCACCTATCGTAATATAAGGCTTAAAAAAAATCATCGGAATGTTTATTTGAAATCTATCGCAATGTGTTAATGATGTATCGGAATATATTATTTTTTTTTTTTATTTTTTTATTTTTTATATTTTAAACTATCGGAATACTAAAAAGACGAACCATCGAAATGTGATTAAAACTAAAGCTATCGGAATGTTTAAAAATGGTCACCATCGAAATAACATAAAGTGAAATCCATCGGAAAGTGGCTAAAGAAAATTGGGCAGCATTTCGACTTAACAAAGGCCTTAAGACCCGTCGGAATATGCGATCGCAATGAGCGATCGCAATCCCGATCGGAATAAGGGGGATTTACCAACCTATCGCAAAGTAGAACCCACACTTGGGTTATTGCGATACAAATCAAGAAACCGTCGGAATGTGATAAAACCCTTATATTGCGATGAACACCAACAAATCCGAAAATGGAGATAAGCAAAAATCTCAATAAGCACTTTCAATAAGCACACTAAACCAAAACTTGAACAACTTAATAAGTATAAATTTGAAAACTTTTAAAAGACGAAATTCATAAACTTTATAAAAACACAAAATAAGAAAACAAAATAAGCAAACTTTAAAGAAACTAACTTTTTAAGAAAACTAAAAAGCAAATAAGCTAAGTACAAAATAAGCCAATAAGATTGTCAAACTTATAGCTTATTTCATACGAAAACTTATATAGAAGTAAAAAGGTGAACTTTTTACTCAAATAAGCAATATGATTAAGCAAAACCAAAACTTAATCCGAACCAAAATCAAATCAAAAAACAAGAAAAGTAGGATGAGAAAGATAAATAAAAGCTTGATAAAAGGGAAATTAAGATCCAACAATTAAATTAACTTACTTGGAATTAAACGGTACGAAATTTAAGACATGAAATTAAAGTGACAAGAAATTAAAAGGTACAAGTAATGAAAATGGTGGAAAGACTAATTTTGTCAAAATTAGCTAACAACTACAAAATGAAGTCCTAATGATTTATTTATAGGGGAGGAGGAGGATTAGTGGAAGGAAGCTTCCTCCCCTCTTTCATTTCTTCTTAATTGCGTCATTAAGTCCCTCCTTCTTTTAATCTTCATTAATTGCATACTTAGTCCTTTTCTTCTAATCTTCTTTAAACTTGGACTTAAGGGACTTTTGGCTTCGGGATTTCTTTGAACTCGTCTTTAAATTCTTCAATAAAATAGACTTGAATTCTTCGGCTTTTGATAAACTTCCGTCTTTTGACTTTTTCTTCGATAAATCTTCAAAATTGGTCTTGGACTTCCGTTCTTTTTGCACTCTTGACTTCTTGACTTCGTCTTTCATATTTTTCTTCAATAAAAGTCCGTAAATGCCCGTGAATATCCGTGTTTTCTCCACTTCTCACCTTTTCGTCCTAAATCACAACAAAAACACAAACCACGCATAATTCCGACATAAAAGACATAAAATACACGTTTTGGCTCGGTTATTATTGTAATTAAGTGGTAAAAAGGATGGGTGTTTTCACACCTATCAATGCTGCTAATGCTACTCCTTGGGCTGAAATTAAGAAGTGGATGACTTTGGAGTTCTGTCCCCGTAGTGTGATCATTAGGTTAGAAAAAGAGTTGATTCATCTGAGAATGAAAGGTATGTACATTGATAGTTACACAAACTGATTCCATGAGTTGGCCTTGTTGTGTCCTCGATTGGTGGAACCCGAAGAGATCCAAATTGATCAATATATTAAAGGGTTGACCAAGAATATCCGAGGGGACGTGACATCATCTAAACCACTGACCATTGATGATGTTGTTCGAATGGCTTACCAACTCATTGGACAGATAATTCAGGATAGGGAAGATGAAGCTCGTGTTGGTGAGAAAAGAAAGGGTGACGGTGATCGTGTAGATATAGGTGATAATAGGAAGAATTTCAATCGCCGTCAGAACCAGAGAAAGAGGAATGCAAATGATCTTACCAACAACACACCGCGCAACGATGATAGATGTCCTAAGTGTGGCAACAAGAGGCATGCTGGCGACTGCTGGAAGTGCCGAAATTGCGGAAAGATTGGACATAAGGTTGAAAGGTGTAAGAAGGGAACCATTTTCTTCAACTGTAATGAAGAAGTTCATAGGAAATCGGATTGCCCTAATTTGAAAGCGATTGTACCTAGAAGGAACCCCCAGGGTGGTGCTTATCAACTTGGAACAGTCGAGGTGAAGAAAGAGGATCCAAATGTGGTTACTGGTACGTTTTTACTCAACAATCATTATGTTGTTGCTTTATTTGATTCGGGTGCTGATAGGAGATTTGTATCCACTAAATTTAGTGCCCTTATTGACATTGAACATGTTGAGATAAATACCAGTTACGAGGTGGAATTGTCTGATGGTAAATTAGTGAAAACTAATAAGCTATTAGAAGGATGCTCTCTAAATATCCTAAACTATTCCTTTCCGATTGATTTGAGTTGATAGAATTAGGTAGTTTTGATATTATTATGGGTATGGATTGGTTGTCGTTGAATAATGCAACTATTTTATGTGGAGAAAAGAAGGGTAAGATTCCTCTTAGGAATAGGACGTTAGTAATTGATGGTAATCGAGGTGAATCCCGTTTGAAAATCGTTTCATGTATTAAAGTCCAAAAGTACATCAGGAATGGTTGTGAGTTATTCTTAGCTCAAGTGACCGGGAATGAGTCTAGGGAGAAACGATTGGAAGATGTACCTATTATCTGTGAATTTCCTGAGGTATTTCCTAAAGATTTACCCGGACTACCACCGATAAGGCAAGTTGAGTTTCGAATCGATTTAATTCCTGGTGCTGGCACGTGCGCCTTACCGATTAGCCCCTTCTGAATTAAAGGAGTTATCTGAACAACTTAAGGAGTTGTCTGATAAAGGTTTTATTCGACCGAGCTCGTCGCCTTGGGGAGCTCCAGTCTTGTTCGTTAAGAAGAAGGATGGATCTTTCTGTATGTGCATTGATTATAGGGAACTGAATAAGTTGATGATTAAAAATCGATATCCTTTACCAAGGATTCATGATTTGTTTGATCAACTACAAGGATCTAGTGTGTATTCTAAGATAGATTTGTGGTCTGGATATCACCAACTTCGCGTCCGTGAAGAAGATATTCCTATAATTACATTTAGAACTCGTTATGGACACTATGAATTTCAAGTAATGCCATTTGGGTTAACTAACGCACCTGCGGTTTTCATGGATTTAATGAATCGAGTGGGAAGACCCTACTTGGACAAATTTGTGATTGTGTTTATTGACGATATTCTAATCTATTCTAAGAATGAGGATGAACATGGAGAACATTTAAGGATTATTTTGAGTTTGTTAAAGGATGAAAGGTTGTATGCTAAGTTTTCAAAATGTGATTTTTGGTTAGATTCTGTGCAATTTCTTGGTCATGTGATTAACAAGGATGGAATTTATGTTGATCCTGCAAAGGTTGAAGCCATTAAGAATTGGTCTGCGCCGACAACGCCAACGGAAGTGCGACAGTTCTTAGGATTGGTTGGCTATTATAGACGATTCATTAAAGAATTTTCTTTAATAACTAAATCCTTGACTAAGCTTACCCAGAAGAATAAACCTTTCGTTTGGGGAAGTGATGAAGATGGAGCATTTCAGACATTGAAGCAAAAATTATGTAGTGCGCCAATTCTATCATTACTCGACGGAGTGAAGATTTTGTAGTGTATTGTGATGCATCTCTTAGAGGCTATGGAGTTGTTTTGATGCAGCGAGAAAAAGGGATAGCTTATGCTTCTAGGAAATTAAGGAAGAATGAGGAGAATTATACTACTCATGATCTTGAGTTAGGAGCTGTAGTCTTTGCTCTTAGGTTGTGGAGACATTATCTGTATGGCACCAAGTGTACGGTATTCACCGATCACAAAAGCCTATAGTATATTCTCGATCAGAAGGAATTGTACATGAGGCAACGAAGATGGATAGAATTGTTAAGTGATTATGATTGTGATATAAAATATCACCCAGGAAAAGCCGATGTTGTTGCCGATGTGTTAAGCCGAAAAGATAGAGAGCCTACCAGGGTACGTTCTCTAGTCTTGACCGTGCATAATAATTTGCCTGAGAAAATTAGAAATGCGCAAATAGAAGCTTGTTAGAAAGAAAATTTTGTTAATGAAGGATTCCGAGGAGAAGGAGATCCTTTAGAGGTTAGAGCTGATGGAGTGAAATGCTTAAGAGGTCGTATGTGGATACCTAAGTTTGGAGGCTTAAGAGATCTGATTATGTTAGAATCCCATAAATCTAAGTATTACATTCATCCGGGATCTGATAAGAAGTACCATGATTTGAAGAAGTTTTACTGGTGGCCGAATATGAAAGTTGATATTGCTATGTATGTTCTTCAATGCTTGACTTGTGCTAGAGTCAAAGCTGAACATCAAAAGCCATCAGGACTACTTTAAAAGCCAAAGATTCCTGAATGGAAGTGGGAGCGAATTACGATGGAATTTATCACCAAGCTTCCTAGAACATCATCTGGAAATAACTCGATTTGGGTCATTGTCGATAGACTGACCAAATCCGCACACTTCATTCCGGTTAAAGAGCAGTTCTCACTGGAGAAGGTGACTCGTATTTATCTTGATAATGTTGTATGCAAGCATGGAGTGCCTGTATCGATCATTTCAGATCGAGATCCTAGATTCGCATCGAATTTTTGGAAATCTCTCCAAAGATCTTTGGGAACGAATCTCAACATGAGCACTGCTTATCACCCCCAGACTGATGGGCAGAGTGAAAGGACGATACAAACACTAGAATATATGTTGAGAGCTTGTGTGATAGATTTTGGTAAGAATTAGGATAAACATTTGCCTTTAGCAGAGTTTTCGTATAACAATAGTTACCATTCTAGTATTAAGGCTGCACCGTTTGAAGCTTTGTATGGTAAGAAGTGTAGATCTCCTATATGTTGGACTGAAGTTGGGGATACCCAGCTCACGGGACCGGAATTGATCCGGGAGACTACGGAGATGATAGTTCAGATTAAGATTAGGTTGTTGACTGCCCGTAGTAGACAGAAAAGTTATGCGGATGTGCGGCGGAAGCCTATGGAGTTTAAAGTCGGTGACCGGGTAATGTTGAAAGTATCGCCATGGAAAGGCGTTATAAGATTTGGAAAGCGAGGGAAATTGAATCCCCGTTATATTGGACCCTTTAAGATTTTATCTAGAGTAGGTCTGGTGGCATATAAACTAGAGTTACCCCCAGAACTTCATGGTGTTCACAACACATTCCATGTATCTAATTTGAAGAAATGTTTAGCAGTGAGTGATGAGAAAGTTTCATTGGGTAAGGTTCGAATAGATGGGAAGTTGCATTTTATCGAAAAACCCGTAGAGGTTATCGATCGTGAGGTAAAGCAACTGAAACAAAGTCGGATACCTATTGTCAAGATCCGATGGAATTCAAAGCATGGACCGGAATTTACTTGGGAACGAGAGGATGAAATGTGGAAGAAATATCCGCACCTCTTTGATTTCAATAAGAACAGACATCAAAATGAAATGGATCACGAGGACGTTGATCCCTTTTAGGAGGAAAAGCTGTGACAATCTAACATTTTCAGGTAGTAAATTATTTTCTCGTATTTTATTTTGAAACTTATTTTTGTGTTGGTTGATGAACTCACAATTTACGGATTTAAATTTGGGCTTACGTGCATAATTTAGCGTCCTTTACGACTAAACCGGAAACCTTAGGATTGCGTATTTACGTTTTTGAACTCCGTTTTTGATGAGACAATTTTTATTAGATTCGTTTTGTGTCGTTGATTCATAATTTATAAAAACGTTTTTTGTAAAACGACCCGAGGGCACGCAAATCGAGGAAACTAGAACCGAGGAATACCCGTAAATTAGCGGGATGGGACAAAACAAGTTTATCCCACCCCACTAAAAGGGACGGCCAAACTAGGGACACCACATCACTTGATGTGGCACCCTTGTAGCAACTAGCTTACACTTGTTAAACTTAGCTTAACAAGTAAGCCACAACTCCCACCAAACTATCAAAACCACCCTAGCTTAACCATTTGCTCACAAAACACATGCAAAACAACTCAAAAACTCTCTCACACCCCTCCCCATTGCCGTCCCACATTCACCATCAAACACCCCTTGTTGATCAATTCAAGCCACAAATCTAATGTTATCTATTCACATCATGGAGAAACCTTGAAGCCTTGATTGATTGGTGATCATATTAACATCAAAGAAGGTGATTTGCTTGTGTCCTAGGGCTAATTTCTCAACAAACAATCTTGGTGGTTGATGATCTTGAAGATATATTTGGTGTTCATCAAGTTATTGTCATCCAAAAACAAGATATAATCTTGGTTGGTAAAGAAGATCATCCTTTCCATTTCTCTTGTTATTTTTGTAAAGATCAAATGTATTTTATTTCTTATTTTATATGTATATGATGAATATATGATGATAAAAATGTTGTGTGGGGATCAAGTGTTGATAAATATGATTAAAAAGATGAAAAACCATAAGTAACAATGTTACAATCATGCTTAAAATGTTGGCTGTATAAAAACAGTAAGTAACCAAGTTTTAAACTGATAAAATTGCATGGTGGAATCAATTTAAAGTAAGTATTAGATGTCATACACATGTGAGAGTTGGCCATGCAATGGAATCATCAAAATGAGTGAAATATGATCAAAACAAAATTAGAATACCAATCTGAATAGTCTGTTTTGTAGGGACTGTTAAGGATACTTAGACAAGGATTGAGCAGTAGCTATAACTAACTTATTTGTAGAACATAATATGAAGTTTATTCCATCCAAAAATGAGCTTCTATCTCCTTATAGAACTCAAGATATGATAAAAATAGTGAAGATGAAACTAAAAATCAGATTTTGTGAAATTAAAGTTTAATAGTATTATATAAGCACTCAAAATAATATAGTATAAAATGTGAATTAAAACCCACTAACTTATATATTTCTTTTATATAAATATGAATACGGTTAAATAAATTGACATTTTATGAAAATGGTAGTTTGATAAGTTTTATAAGTTATAAAAACTATAAACATGATTTTTACGTCTTTTCGGCTATTACCTTAAAATTAACGTTTTTCGCCAATTAAAACTTAGACGATCAAACTCGTCTAATGTAAACTTTTTAAAAGTCATATACTGATATATAAGTACCTAATACAAGTAAAAACCGATAAAACCCGAACTATATAACATATGGACATTAACGGGCTAAGTTAGCATTATTGGACTATTAATCCAACTAAATGGCTATACACTTAAAAATTTACTTATTGGGCTTAACCAACTTGGGCCCAAAATGTAAAGTATAATAATGATAATAAAAGTATAAAATGGATTAATACAATTTAATGGACTTATAATAGGCTTATTGGACCTAAAACATGTAAATAGGTAAAACTAGTAAACTAGTATAAAAGTTACCAATACATAAACACTAAAATGAGTAAATAACAATATATAAACCCACTTGATCATCATCATATGTATATAATCATCATATGTTTTCTTGTTATTTTGATAAAGTCATTGGACAAGAGTCTAAGACCGATTATTATTTATATAGGTTTCCGTGACCGAAGCACGCCCGCAGCCGATAATCCGCCTTTCATTATCAACGTGAGTTCATAGCCTCACACTCTTTTAAATGTTTTCTAAAATGATTTGTAAACCCGCGAGGGAGATAACATGCTAGTTTTTGATAAAATAGAATACAAGTAGTCCCGATGGTATGCTTAATGATATGGACCCGAATGATGCGATGACCCAATAAAAGAGATAAAAAGGATTATTAGTAGTTAGGTTATGTCACTCAAAGTCCTATTTGCATGAATTGTGAACTACCGGGATTTGGTAGACGCTTATGCATATGATAGTACTATTTGTGGACGATCACCCCAATTCGCGCCTTGACGGTTGATCCCCGTCGTACCACAGTGATTGGTAAGCGAATTTATGTATGAGAAGATTTACATAGCATGATTTTTGTGACGACACGCTAACTTAGATGGGCAAATTGTTTGTCGGGTTCGCGGCCTGTTGTTTGTGATAGTAAGGTAACAATGTCATGCGGCTAATAATAATCCAATACGATTTAATATTGATGTTAATAACGATGATAATATTACCTATAATGGTAATATTGAGGCTACGGTCTCATGGACGGTTTAAGATGTATGCTTTGATTTATATATTTCCTGACTAGCAATACGAGGACTTACTTCTGATATTATAATTTTGTTCTGATTTCAACGATTGTTTTATATAACGTTTTTATTAAACTCTATGAATTCACTCGGCATTCGCTGATATGATTTTTGCATGTTTTTATCTCAAGTGCTTGAAGGTAATTCGGATGGAGATCGACTCTAATGGCCCACATAATACTAAAAATGTTCATTCGATCTATGTTTTGTAAACTTAATGACCTGTATAATTTGGGACCTGTTGTAAACATTAAACTTTTTATCGAATGAATGTATGTTAAACCTTGTACAACCATTTTTATGTGTTGTCTATGATTGGAGTTATTGTGCTATCCCGTAACACTCTAAAAGACTCTTCCGCTATACCGATACGAAATTTGAGAGTGTTACAATTTACATCACCGAAGATGACTCGATATGAATGGCAGTCTATGGTAGCATGATGCTTGGATAGCCAGTCCATGCCCAATATCATGTCGAAATCATTCATGTCCAGCGGAAGTGCTTCAACAGGACGAATCTTGTCATCAAACTCTAGGGGAAGGCTCTTGTACACATGGGTTATATGTACATAGTCTCTTAAAGGCGTGGAAATATTCAGTATATTCTCTAGTGGCATGGGGAGTATCCAAACATTCTTAGTATAAACAGTAGAAATAACCGAGTGAGTAGCACCCGTGTCAAATAGAACACATGCAGCTTGACCATACATATACAAGATTCCAGTGATGGTACCTGTAGACTTGTTGGCCTGATCGTGAGATGTCGTGTAAACGCGTCCACTAGTCAGAGGCGGCTTGGTATCAGCATGTCCTGATGTGCCCTCCACCTCGCCCTTGCGGTAGTCCTTCATGCAATGGCCAGGAAGACCATACTTGAAGCATGCATCGCTGTCGCGGCGACATGGCCTTGGGTGCTTACTGTTGCAGGTAGTGCGAAGAGGATGAGTATATCCTCCAGCAGGTGTCCTTGCTGGCTGAGAGCCAGATAAGAACAATATACATGAGACATGATAATAGGTACAAAGGACAATGCGGATAATTCGTAAGATGGAATACCAGTGACAGCTGGACGGTTAGGCTATGAACCTCTCTGGTTATGGTCCCTCCCGTTACCATGATTCCTGGTAGAAGATTCTCTAATGTGTCAGAATTAAGAACTAATGCATGTAATCATAAGAAAATAAGTAAGTATAAGGACCTGCTGTTGTTGGAGTTTCTAGCGTTGTTACAGTAATTATCATTACCGCTATGCCTATCCGTAGCAGAACGGTCGTGAGTCTGACTGTTTCCCTTGGGCTGAGTAGGCTGTTGCTGAGTAGCCGGCTGAGACCGGTCCCTAGTCTTCTGCCTGGAAGATACAGTTTAAAAGAGATATAAATATTGACATATGCTGAAAGAATACAGTTTGGTCACCGCTGAATAACGAATGTTAACCTCTTATCGGGTCTCTCTGCTTCCCCGAACTCTTCTCTTTCTTGCAGCATCTCCAGCTTACGTGCTGCATCGGCCACTTGTGCTACAGTGTTGAACATAGCACACACCAAGTTGTTTACGACCGATGTACGAAGAGCCCACCGGAAGTGGTATGCTTGCTCTTCGGGGGTACCTGCTGCTGCACCAAAAAACCAGCTAAATGAAGAAAACACTACATGAACTCATTGTTGTTCTCTCTAGCTCTTTGTCTGATTCCATGGTACTCTCTCTTCAGCTTGTCTTGCTCAGCCTTGGGAAAGAACTGTCCCATCACCAAATCCTTAAACTGAGCATAAGTCAAACCAGCCACCCAATTATCACCTCCCCCAAACTGCTTCAGTGCCTTCCACCATGATAGCACATCACCTTCGAACCGGTAACAGGCCAACCTCGACTTGAAGATAGGGTCATAGCCCATGGCATCGAAGATCTTCTCAATATGAGCCAACCAGCTTTCAGCTTCACGGGGGCTATATGTTTTCTCGAAGGATCGAGGGCGTAGCTTATTGAATCTCTCCAGCCATGTGACCAATGTTGTTGGAAGAGGAGGAGTTACTGGGTGCTACTGCTGATTGTTGGCAGCCTGTACCGAAGCCCTGATTTCGTTCCTCAGCTGAGGAAGCATAGCTTGCATTGCAGCTTGGACTGTTGCATTGAGTTGCTCCAGCTCGCCTGTGAGAACCATCTGACAGTATAACATAAAAATACATGATTAACTGATCAAAACATAAACTATATACATGAAAAAAATTTATACCAATAAATCATGAGAAATTTTTTATGCAGAAAACTAGTACATGAATGCATGATGCAGTTTTATGAAAACTTTTATATGCGCGAGAGTGAACGCCTATGGTCAGTTCACTCAAAACAAAAGACATGGCGAGGGGATGCCAATGGGTCTGTTCCAAAGTAAAAAGTTTCGATAAAATAACATGCGACTAAATAGGGCCAGTCCTGTACCAACTATTACTTAGTCATAAACCTGCAACAATGACATATATATGTATGCATGAAAACAATAAATGCATGAAAACCGACAGTCAGTTCTAGGAAGACCATAGTGACTACCCACTAATCATAGGTCGTGTTTTGAGAGCCTACAGGTCGAAGCCTTGGCTCTGATACCATAATTCTAACATCCCATTTTGGTAAATGGAATGTCACACGTGATTATGGCGTGTCATCAAAGCATACAAGGATAAATGAATTAAACATTACATGACCATAAAGGAAATACCAGAAACAAACATCGGTACCCCAAAGTAAAGCTCATCACACACAAACATAAGTACTATAAATGAAAAGGACTAAACAATGTCCATGGAAATAATTATCAAAAGTATGAAGAAATGCATAAAGTAATGAAGGCTAGGAAGCTTCCAATCCATATACACGTACGCTTAAAGTCTACGAGCGTCCTTGAGTACTTGCCGTTTTGGGAACATGAAAGGAAAAACGGCTGAGCATAACGCTCAATGCACGAATATACAAGCATAGAATGAATAACATAAGCATATACAACATATAGCAGCAGAAATGTCTAAGTCCTTGAAAACCTGACCTAACTTAGTAAAACTGGTTTTATAGTTTGAAAATCCTTATGTTTATCTTATAAAAACTGTTTAACATGTTTACTTTAGCCAATATAGGTCATGAAATATCAACGTGCATGAATACTTGGAGGGGTGACCTCGTCATGCAATTAGAGGGGCTGCCTCTAATTAATATAAGTTTTTGGGTAGGAGGGATCAGCTCCTTGTGAAGGATGCAAGGCACACACCACATTCACTTGAATAATCTGTAAAAACATGTAACCTAGGATGCACCCATACGCCCCACATGATAATAATAATATGGCCAAAAGCTGAAACGGACGCCACGAGCTGTCACTCTGCCGTGGTGAAGTCATAACACTGGTGCCTCCAATGTTATGGTTATGGTACCTCCATAACTAGGTGAAACTGGTCATGCATGTATATGGCTTTAGGAATTTAATTAAACATAAGAAATTCAAAAACATATAAAACATATACTGGGAAAACAGTTGGCTGCATACGGGGAATCCTAATAAGGAAACAATGTCGATATTGAAAGGACGGGGAATCCGTACCTTGTGTCCAGTGAACGAAGAAGACGAACGGAAGAGAATCCTACTTCGATATCACTAATGCTACATAAATAATATAGGTGTATAAGTATTCTGATTATTGTATACGTAACTGGTTTTATATCATATTTAGCTTATTTTATATGTTCATGTCATGTTTTACTGATTTTATCGTTATGCTGTGTTTATCATGTATTATGTCTATTCTGATTAAGTATTACTTGTATTTCTCGTATTATTATACTTGTTGTGTAATAATAGGTAACTTTCTAAAAATAGTAGGTTTCCTAAAATAGAAAGTTTCCAAAAATAGAAAGTTTCCAAAAAGTAGAAAGTTTCCAAAAATAGAAAGTTTCCAAAAATAGAATAGCTGCCTAAATCAAATAAGTTTCTAAAAATACAAAGTTTCCATAAATAGATTAGCTGCTTAAAATAAATAAGTTTCTAAAAATAGAAAGTTACCATAATTAGAAATAAGCTGAATTATTAAGCTAATAATATAAGCTTAAGTTTTACTGGTAAATATTCTAAGTCATGTGATTAAATAGTATAGTTTATTAATTATTACCTGTAAATTAAATAAACTATAGGTTATATGATCTAATTAAATATAGCATGATTTAATTAAATTAAAGTGTAAATAATACTTAGGTTAAAACATGTATTAATATTTATTATTAATATGACCTAAGTCATGAAAATTAATTAATTATAAGCCATGTTTTAATAATTAATTAACTACTTTAGTCTAAAATTAAATCATAAAATACTTAGGTTAAAATCATGTATTATTTCTAATAGTAATTAACCTAAGTCATGTCTAAATTAAATTAATTATAAAGCATGTTAAATTAATTTAATTAAACCTTGTAATTATTTAACTTGTAAAAATAATTAACTTGTAAAAATAAATCATGAACCGAACCCGTATTTTAAATCTAAACATGTCGTCCGTGAAACCCCTTGAACCGAACCAATAAATCCTTACTTGTGGCAAACCGACTTGACCGGTCGCCACGGTTTAGGTCAAACCGCCACCGGTTTAAGCCGGTGGTGCCCTTGTCTTTCCAACCGAGACCCCCAAGACACAAGGCTAACCCCGACATGTGTCGGGGTCCCTTGGTTTGCTTGCTGCCGAGCCACAAGGCCCACACCGAGACCACTTGTTCTCGGTTGTGGTTACACGAGCCACACCGAGAGCTTAGGCTCTCGGTTTGTGTGCGCCGGTGATGTGCTCGTACGCTAGGTATATTTAAAAAGAATTGCAAATACAAATCATAGACAAGAAGCCAAAAACTTTTTATGTGATCTTTCCACACATTGGGTTTTAAATTTATAACAAGAATTACCGATATAATTAGGAACACAAATTCGAGCAAGTATACTCTAGTCATGTTGCAATTAGGTTGGTAAGTCAAGGTCATCCCATGGGACTTGGTTATACTCAAGTGTATTTGTTTGTAACAATGGTAAGTATGATTGTGACGATCACACCACCATGAGAATCGTTAAAGGCATAAGCACACAAAGAACATACATGTATGGTGAAATGATCATATAGACAAATGGATGCATAGTTTGGAAAACATATTAAAGGTAATCCTTTCGACCTATAGAACCAATAATAAGACACTAGTTCTTTATAAATCAAATATACATAAGTCTCAATCAAGTGGTCACTCATGCGCCTTATGCCTAAACCAATAACAACTAGAATCCTTTCGGCTCATAGACTTGGTGTTATCAATTTGATAAGTTCCATTTACTTGAAAGATGATTAGAACAATATATTCAAAAGACTCCTTTTGACCTATAATCTAGATTAAACCATTACTTGTTATGTTTATTAAGTCTCTTGCACAATCTTCACAAGCACAAGACCAAATCATTTGTCGATTATGAATTAACATCAACCATTTTGAGAATAATTTCGACATATAGACTCAACAATGATTAACCAAATTCACAAACAAGAACAAGCTCCAATTCAACCAAATATAATGTTATCACCATAATCCAATGACAAGCACTAATAAAATCCAAACATCCATTTATCACAAGTTATCATAGAAACAATACAAGTATCATAACATTCATAAGATCACAAACATAAGAATCACCATGAACATGAACATAAACTACATTGAATAATAAAGAAGAAGTTACCAAACATTAGAATCCATAGCTACAAATAATCCAAATGATTCTACCCGAATGAACAACCAATATACAATTCGTCCTACCCATAACCTTCTTGGACATCAACCTCTTGGTGCGAGTATAGAGCCTTTTGGGGTGTTTGGGAATGAGGATTGTTGGAGATTGGATTATTTATGGTGTGTAGCTTTCATCTCTACTTCTTCCATGTATTATAACATGAACATGGTAACCAATTCCACCCCTCACCACAAGGGTGAGGGGTGATATCAAAATCATAGAAATATGATGGAGTAGAAGATGATTCAAGGGATGAAGATTGATTGGTTGGTATGAAAAACACTACCCCATGGGTTTTATTTATACTTGAATTAACCTTGGCCATCAAGCACTTTTCTTAGAGCCAAAGATGTGTAATAATGAGTGTAATGAAGCATGGAGGAGTTACAATGAAGTTATGGCTGAACTTGGTGAGTAAGGTGAAGTAATGGAGGGGTTGAAGTTTACTTGGAGAATGTGGCAGGAAGAAATGTTCGTGGCATCTTGGACATCTTTCCCATATTTCTTCTTTTGGTCCTTTTTCTTTGTTTCTTCCAAACTTTCCAAGACTCTTATTCTTTATATATTTATCATACGAGAGCTACACTTTCATGTCTCGTTCATCTTTTCACCTCCAATTCACGTCTTTTCTTCATTTATCGTGATGTAACCATTGATGAACCTACAATAGCAAATAAGCTTCATTAAGTATCATATGTTCATAATAATCATACAAATATATGCATAAACATCACGAATACGGTCATATAAATATGTTAGCTTTGAGCATAATCAAATCCCCTCACACTTAAGTTTTGCTCGTCCTCGAGCAAGGAAAAGAAAAACTTTGCTTGCCCTCAAGCAAATAAAATAAGATAAGGTTATAAACAAAATGACTAAGTTCTAAAAGATAAGAAATTTTTAAAATTCTATGAAAAAGTGAAACTCTTTTTGATTTTTATAAAAAAAATGGCTAAAGGTGCAAACCCCCTCACACTTAAGAGGTTGCTTGTCCTCAGTGGTAGGGGGGTTCATCCTTACTTAGCATCACGTGCGACTTTGGTCGACCGTTCCGACGCGCCCTTGACCTATCTTGATTAAGACCGAAACCTGACCCCTATCTATCGTCGTAGAAGCTGTTCCTAGGAAAGATTATGGTTCTCGGGTATCCAATCAATTAATCCCCCAAACCAGGGAAGCTTAAGCGGAAATGAAAGGGTAGGGTGAGGGAAAAGAAAAGGGGGGAAGCAACTCAATTTAAGGCTTCGCTCCCAGATCGCTTCGTGAGCTCATTTAGTAGACAGCGAGTGTTCGCCCCATGAAATCGCTAAAGGTGGAAACCCCATCACACTTAAGAGGTTGCTTGTCCTCAAGCAAATAAAATAAACATACTTTCCACCATGGTGCATGAAAATGGTTTAGAAAAATAAGATGAAAATCTACCAAGTACAAACAAGACTAAATCAAATGGCATGAGCACCAAGTGTACACATCTAAAGAGGACTTTTATTGGGTTAAGGCTAAGGATTTGGGTTAATGGGTATGGATAAGACATGGGATATTTATAAGAGGTGTCACGAATATACAAGTTAAAAGTCTAAGTGCCATGTTGCTAGTTACCGGACATACCACAAGCCCAAAAATGATCATAGTTACGAGCTTTATTCATCACATATCGATCAACACATACACATATAACGTCTTAGCACATTGGCTAATCGATATCTAAACATACTTCGTCTTCCTTCATCTTCATAATATAGCTCATTGGCTATTTTTGTCATCACTTTTTTTTGTTACTTTTTTTTCAATGACTTATTCTTTTTCTTTCTTTTTCACTTTTCTCATCCTCCTCTTTTTTTTTCAACAAACATCACATGCTCCCCTCACACTTCGCTTTAGCACACACCATAAAAAATACAAATAAGAAAGACGTCTCCTTCATCTTTGTTGGAATGGCACACACATAACAATGTGTGGCAACTATAAATCATCAAAAGCTATCCACCATACAAGAAACTAGCAACCCACCATTTAGACTTCGACATGGGTTAGGCTAAGGTTTAAGGTTAGATATTTATTTATTTTTTTAGTGGATTTAACAAAAAAATGAAAAGAATGGCTCAACGGGTGTTCTAAGGGTATCTAGCACTAGACGAAAGTGCTAACAAAAGGGTTAATTTGGATGGTTAGCTAATCGATGAAACTAGCTAAAGAAGAATGTAAGGCTTTTTGGGTATAATTCCTACGTTTGCCTCTTTGTCACGCATATACACTTATATCACACAAGTGTAATCTCACTAAAACTTATTTTCTTTTATTTTATTTTTTATAATTTTTTTATATATTTTTTACACCCTGTGGATGATTATTGAAACGTATTTCCATACAAACGTGTGAAAACAATTAAATCCTAAGGGCAAACAAGTATACAAACTCTCCCCTCTTTATTTTTTTTATAATAGCCCAAAAATTTTAGATAATAAAAGTTGGTTTCGTTTTCCCATTATTTCCCCTCACACTTAAGTTTTGGATTGGACTCAATATGAAAATAAACTTCAAGCATGAAAAGTGAGGAAAATAAATAAATAGTCCAAGAGAAATGAAACTTCCCGGGCTATGAAATTGCAATTGATCTCCATACGATAAGATGACAAATAAGGAAAATCAAGCGATTTCATCTCCAATGAGCGTATACACATACAATCCATCAACACGATCAATCCATCTTCCATAAGCTTTATTGAACCTGCAAAATAAACTAAACTACAAAACACGTGAATTTATTAAGCACACTTTCGTAGGCAACACGATTGCATTTAGCATATGCAACAAGCCTTTAAACCCCTCGGTATCCCAAGTGGACGAGTTGTAGTCTCGTGAGGGTTTCCAGCGAACAGACCCACAAAGTTCATACATTAACCACATGAACTCAAACAAACACAAACACAAACACGTATGCACGCAATCAAAAAGAAACAAACACACAAGATAACAAACACAAACAAGAACAAACATTATGCATATAAACATCACACATATGACAAATAAAAACAATCTAAACAGCTAAAACATAACACGACTCAACAAAAACTAACAAGAAAAACTAATATATATATATATATATATATATATATATATATATATATATATATATATATATATATATATATATATATATATAATTTTTTTTTAACTAAATGAAACAAAAACATATAATAGAGGTTTTGTACCGAATCTATTAAACCGGATGGTTTTCTAGACTTGGGGTTATATCCACGGGGTTCGGGAATATACCGGAGTGAATAAAAATACAAACAAGGCACAAAATTATTAAAACGGGGCGGTTGGGCGGGATATAAGCTTTATTAAGACTTGGTTTAAAACTCGATTAACAGATGTTTAACAAGTTAAAAACACAATTAAGAATGGTTTTGGTGAAGGCCTAGTTCAAATAAAAGAAGATAATAAGAAAACAAAAAATTTATTTTTTTTCCAGAAAATTTCAGTTGCCACCGGCAAGGCATAGTTGCCGCCGGTAACGTGATAACAGATTGTGATTTGCCTCCCGGCAACGCAAATTTATTTTATTTTATTTTATTTTTTTGGTCTGACAACCTTGCCGATCGGCATGGGGGTGTTGTCGGCGGCAAGGCGAAATAGTGGGGCTTTTTGCCGGCCGGCAACCATGTGGTGCCGGCGGCAAAGGGGAAACAGTGGGTCAGTTGTCGGTCAGCAGCCTTGTCATGTCGGCGAAAACTGCTCCAGTGCAGAAAAAAAAACTTTTTTTTTACTTTGATTTACCATTTCTTTTTCAAAACAATTTTCTTAATTTTTTATTTTAACAAATATGACTTAAGGTATCAGATATCAATTACTTTAACTAAAGGAGAATTTTTGTAGTGATCAAAATCGTTAGAAAATGATGAATCCAAATGCCCCCTTAAACTAGGAAAATAAGAACTCAAAGTATGCATACAGTGGGAAATGCAAACAAGCACACAATCAAGCAAGCACACAAGACATAAAAACACTTATACACATGACACATAACAAGACACAAACTCACAAAACATACACAAAAATTCATGTGGTCAAGTAGTTCTAGTCATCGACTAGAGTGATTCGGGACATGGTTTTTAGGTTTTTGAAACAAGCACTTTGGGACACATTTAGGAAGCAATCATTGAAGCAAGCATTTATAGAACACAAGAGAGGAAATCCCAACACCAAAAGCATGAATTTGGTGCCAACATCATTTAAGCAATTTATGAGAAATAAGAGGTTTTGAGAAAAGGGTGCTCTAACCTTTGTCAAGGGCTAGAGCAATCATTCAAGAGCAACAAACTAAGAACGGAATTTAGAGCAATTCAAAGCCTCCAATTGAGTAATCAACCTCCAACCGAATTCCTCATATGCGAAATGCGTCCCTCCTATGCGGGTAAATGGGGTATAACAACTCTTTCGGGTTATGTAGAAATTGGTAACACAAACAATTCAAGAAACAAGTAAGCATTCAACAAGATAACGATTCCAACTAACAAAGATACAAACAAATAGACACAAGAGTAGAAACTTTCAAGTCCTCGGCAGTGGCGCCAAAAACTTGATGTGCTCGTACGCTAGGTATATTTAAAAAGAATTGCAAATACAAATCCTAGACAAGAAGCCAAAAACTTGATATGCGATCTTTCCACACATTGGGTTTTAAATTTATAACAAGAATTACCGATATAATTAGGAACATAAATTCGAGCAAGTATACTCTAGTCATGTTGCAATTAGGTTGGTAAGTCAAGGTCATCCCATGGTACTTGGTTATACTCAAATGTAGTTGTTTGTAACAATGGTAAGTATGACTGTCACGATCACACCACCATGAGAATCGTTAAAGGCATAAGCACACAAAGAACATACATGTATGGTGAAATGATCATATAGGCATATGGATGCATAGTTTGGAAAACATATTAAAGGTAATCCTTTTGACCTATAGAACCAATAATAAGACACTAGTGGTTTATAAATCAAATATACATAAGTCTCAATCAAGTGGTCACTCATGAGCCTTATGCCTAAACCAATAACAACTAGAATCCTTTCGGCCCATAGACTTGGTGTTATCAATTTGATAAGTTCCATTTACTTACAAGATGATTAGAACAATATATTCAAAAGACTCCTTTCGACCTATAATCTAGATTCAATCATTACTTGTTATGTTTATTAAGTCTCTTGCACAATCTTCACAAGCACAAGACCAAATCATTTGTCGATTATGAATTGACATCAACCATGTTGAGAATAATTTCGACATATAGACTCAACAATGATTAACCAAATTGAAAAACAAGAACAAGCTCCAATTTAACCAAATATAATGTTATCACCATAATCCAATGACAAGCACTAATAAAATCCAAACATCCATTTATCATAAGTTATCATAGAAACAATAAAAGTATCATAAAATTCACAAGATCACAAACACAAGAATCACCATGAACATGAACATAAACTACATTGAATAATAAAGAAGAAGTTACCAAACATTAGAATCCATAGCTACAAATTATCCAAATGATTCTACCCGAATGAACAACCAATATACAATTCGTCCTACCCATAACCTTCTTGGACATCAACCTCTTGGTGCGAGTATAGATCCTTTTAGGGTGTTTGGGAATGAGGATTGTTGGAGATTTGATTGTTTATGGTGTGTGGCTTACATCTCTACTTCTTCCATGTATTATAACATGAACATGGTAACCAATTCTACCCCTCACCACAAGGGTGAGGGGTGATATCAAAATCACAGAAATATGATGGAGTAGAAGATGATTCAAGGGATGAAGATTGATTGGTTGGTATGAAAAACACTACCCCATGGGTTTTATTTATACTTGAATTAGCCTTGGCCATCAAGCTCTTTTCTTGGAGCCAAAGATGTGTAATAATGAGTGTAATGAAGCTTGGAGGAGTTACAATGGAGTTATGGCTGAACTTGGTAAGCAAGGTGAAGTAATGGAGGTGTTGAAGTTTACTTGGAGAATGTGGCAGGAAGAAATGTTGGTGGCATCTTGGCCATCTTTCCCATATTTCTTATTTTGGTCCTTTTTCTTTGTTTCTTACAAACTTTCCAAGACTCTTATTCTTTGTATTATTTATCATACGAGAGCTACACTTTCATGTCTTGTTCATCTTTTCACCTCCAATTCACGTCTTTTCTTCATTTATCGTGATGTAACCATTGATGAACCTACAATAGCAAATAAGCTTCATTAAGTATCATATGTTCATAATAATCATACAAATATATGCATAAACATCACGAATACGGTCATATAAATATGTTAGATTTGAGCGTTATCAGCCGGCCGAACCAAACACCCCTTAAACCATATGTTTTTAATACCCCATGATTAGATCTACTTGTTTATTAATTAGTTTTTAATAACCTTATGATTTCATGTGTTTAGATCTAATAATAAATTAAAAGAAAAAGGTTTAAGGTTTACCTGTACGTGAAACAAAAGGGAATTAATAACACGAACGATCATGTAAGAATTGGATCAACCAAAATCAGCAAACACCCCTTTTGGTGGTGTTCTACCCAGCGGCCAAGGGAGAAAAAGGAGGAGCAGGGTTTTGTGATTTTCTAATATTCTGTATTTGAAAAATCTATTTTCCTTCTTTTCTTTTTAGTTAAATTATAAGTGGACTTGGCCCCCTTCCTTTTGTTCTATGTCGCGGCTCTGAGAGGCCCACAAGGGAAACCCGTTTTTTTCTAGTTTTCTAATTATTACGTGTTCTCGTTTCGTGTTTACGTGATTTATTTATTAACCGTTCGTGTCGTAAATGTAACACCCCCAAAAATTCATGTTTCAATGCAGCGGAAGAGTCGTTGGTGTTACGGGATAGCACATTACTCAAATCATAGACAATGCAAAAATCGTGTGGTTTAATAATAAAGCATTTTCCATTCATGAATATCAAATTTACATAGGTTTCAAGTCATAGTATTTCATGTTGATCCCAAACTTAGATCGATTTAGCTTTATGTATACGAGATTAGATCAAGTTATACACGTAGAGAAACCTTTGTATATATATATATATGATAATCTAAGTGTTATGCGGAATTAACACTTAAACAAGAACACACAAAGATGTAAACAAACTTTCACTTGATTAATGATAACAAACTTGCTTACAATGAAAGTGTTTAACGTATGAAAACTTATATTGAACAATAACCTAAAGGTCTTCTTTTATAGACATAAGAAGCCTTGTACAAGAGTCTATGTATCAACTATTCTAGGTAAAGATAATTATAGAAAATACAATGTTGAACTTAACTTTACTAGAAACAAACTAGAAACAATATACGCGTAGACTAAATCTTTCCATCAGTGCTTGTCTTCAGTGAATCAACGCTTGACTTCTTCTTGTCAACGCTTGATCTGTCAGCATTTGTTTTCTTCCTATCAACGCTTGATTTACTCTTGTCAGCGCTCAAGTAGACTTGTTATATTTTATTCCCAACAATCCTCCCTTAAACTTGATATTTACTCTAATAATCAAGTTTCTGAACAAACATTAAGAACTAGGAGGAATCTTAGAAACTTGCTCATATTGGTAATAAATATGTCTGATCAAATCTTTGGCCACATCACTTGAATAATCAATCTCCAGCTGTGTTGTCTTCATCTTTTCCAAGACTTCCTTGGACATGGAATACTGAGCATCTACAAGAAGATACTCAGCAAACTTTGTAGAACTCAAGTAATATACACCAGCAGCTGAATACAAACGCCATTGAAGACCATTGAGGTCATCTTCAAGATCCTTCCAAATAGCAGGATCTTCATCTCTTGGTCCACACATTCTCTTGAATGTTGACTACAGTTTTATTGCATTGACTGAAGTAGGAGCTTCAGTCTCATACTTGGCCTCTAACAACCTCCATAGGTCTACCAAGTCTTCTCTATCAAAACTTGCAAACAAAAATATAAGAGTGGTAAAAGTGTGAACCTCTTTCCCATACCTGCCAATCTTCCAAAACCCACATTCATCTTCTTCATAGCTTATAATAGGGTTTCTGGAATCAAGAGGTAACACTTGTACCATATCTGAAGCTTCCAATGGTGAGAGCTTGAGGCTCCTTCTTATAGCAGCTTCACTTGGATTTAACCTATCCATATCTTTGGGAAACTCAAGAGGGACTCCCTTCTTCACAGGTCTGGGAACAATCATTGCCTTCTTAAGCTCCATCTCTTCTACAAGTTCTTCTTTCCTTTCAACAGAAAGAAGTCTTAGAGTGTTTTCTTCCTGCACTCTTGCCCAAATAGGAAAAGCTTTAAACTCCAACTCTTCAAATGTCAATCCAATCAATTTCTTAAAAGTCCATCCTGTTCCATGACATCTGAGCAGCATGTAGTACAATTCCCTTCTATCCCTTTTCAACATTGAGAGAATATTGCTAGCCCTGTGTTTCAGAATTACCTTGCAATCCTTTTGTACTCTTAGAAGAATCTCCAAACCCCATATCTGGTCTGAAATAGTCAAATGTGGATTCTCCATACACCTATCTTCGCAAGCATGGTACATCTGAACAACTTCTGGCATGTCAAAATATACATGCAGTTTCAACTCATTCAACTTCTCTTTTGCCAACTCATCACCATACTCAAGTCTTTCTGGTTGTTCTATAATCATTACACTTGAGTCTGAACTGGCTTCATCACTTCATTCTTGTTCTTCTGAAGTGATAACAAAAGGTGATTCACCCACCTTCTTTCTTTCTTGTTCCACAATTTGTGTAGCCAACCTTCTATCAAACTGAATCTGTGCTGCATTCTTTGGAACATCTACTTCTACCATAATACCCTTACCCTTATCTAATGGATCAATTATGGGTAAGGTAGATGGTAATACCTGTGAAGAAACTTCTTTGATGATGGATGATGACTGGAATACATCAACCTCATCTGCAGGTCTGTCAACGCTCAAATTTGTTTTGTCAGCGCCCAATTTACTCATGTCAGTGTTCAAATCTTGCTTGTCAACGCCCAAGTTACCTGTCTCAGCGCCTCTTGTAATTTCCTCCAACATAGCTGTAAAAGACAAGTTTAAGTTTGTAGGAGTGACTAGAGACGTATCAAAACCTGTATGTTTCTTCAACTCAGTAAGGGCTTCAGCAACACCCAAAGATTCTTCATCATATGAAACTTTTCCACTCTTAACAAATGGTTCTGTAGCAGCTTCATGGGAGCCTTTATCACTCAAATTAACAGGCTCTGTAGCAGCTTCCTCCCCTTTGTGAGAATCCTCCTCAGATAAAAGGACCCTTGTCTGCCTTCTCCTTGGCTCAGTTGTTTCCAAATAACAATCCTCTCCCTCAATTGCTTGAGTTCAAGGCCTTGTGTACTGACTGTTTGTACCAAGTCTGCATTTTGCTTTTGCAAGCTAATGTAGACAGCCGTCAATTCGATTAATGTCATTGGTTCCAATCTTCCCTCCTCTAAAATGGGTATTTGACCTCCCAAGTCAGATTCATAGGGCATGGATGAGGTCTTAAAGATGTTAGGACTGTCTTGGCCAGCATCTAAGACAGAACCAATAGTCCCAGCCTCATCCATAGCACCAACCACACTTGTGGTGGTTCTCTCTGCTACATGGCTAGGACCACTAGGGGAGAACACTCTAGTAGTCCTTTGGCGTTTTTTCAACCTATATTCTGTTGGGGGAGAAGATGATGTGGATTGGGTGGATGTAGGTTAGTGAAGGGGTGTTTGGGTCTGTGAAGGATTGGTGTCAACGTTTGGAATAGGCATGTCAACGCCAACATTTAATGTGTCAGCGTCGAAGGGTTCCTGGTTAATTTGCATGTGTTGTGGTGAAGGTAAAGGGTCAGGTATTGGGTCAAGCTGGGGTTGTGGGTCTGGTTGGGGTTGTGATGCTTCAATGACAGCAATCATAGCTGGGGTTAGGGGTAAGTCACGGTGATGAGGTGAGTTCATCTTTGTAAAAATTGCTTTCTTTTGCACAGGGATCACATAAAAATCATCATGATCCCTTGTGTAGTAACTTTGGACATCAAAAACCATTTGTAAAAATATGGGATAAGCTAAAGTCTTTTTATTCCCTTTATTTTTACACATGCCCTCAAAAATCATTTTGGAATAATTAAACTTTTGCCCAGTAGCAATGCACACAATGGCACTAGCAATAGATCTATTGATCTCATTGTGTGCAGTACACTTGGGACTCAAAAATTGTAAGAGGACATGTATTAGGTACTTCCAGGCTGGGGGAAACTCCTGTTTATGATATTTATTTAAAGTTCCCTCATCAGGGAAAGGATAACCCAAAGCCCTTAGTCCTTGTTCTATTTCATTAATGGGGAGGGTGGTTATACCATCTGCATCATCAAGATGCAAAGCTTGGCGAACCAAAGCTTCAGTAACCACCCATGTGCGCCCATGAACAATAGATGATAATGTAGTCACGCTATTAACTGTTGAGGAACTAACATTGTTCCAAAACTGCTTAATATGTGTGACAGGAATGAGTGGAGCATGAGAAAGAGCATACCTAATTGGGGATGCATTCAAATACGCCACCATTTATGTATATTGGGGAAATAGAGTGTCATCAGCGTCCAAATGTGCTATCATGTTGTGTTGACTCCTGAATTCCAATTCTAAATCACTTGGTTTAAATTTTGGTGCCATTGTTGAAAGCTGTTTGAATGATTGATGAAGATGAAGTATAGGAGAAAATATTGTTAGACAAGAATGATAGGTACCCTATTTTAAAAGAGAAGCCAAATATATAGGAGAGAAATATGCATGTGATTGGTCAAAAATTAGGCAACTATTTTCAAAATACAATCATGAAAATATTGAAAAGAAATAAGTTTATCTCATGCATTAAATGAAAGTTATCTGCTCTCAAAATTACGGCCCAAAAATTCGTCAAAAAGTAACAAATGGGTAGGTCCCATTGAGAGTCAACGGTAAAAAATAACCCATCAACGCCCAACGGCTATATTCTTGTCAACGTTTGCCAAAGCCATGTCAGCGTCTAAATTGGTCACAACAACGCTTGGAAAAATACTTGTCAGCGTCCAAAAATAAAAATTTATAAAAATGAAAAATGACCTTAACAAAGTAATTTATCCTAGAGAAGATAACCTATAAGTTGATAATTATTATAGGGCGGCAAGCACTGTCCAATTATGCACACTTGCTTATGCAAGATAGACATAACAGTCCTCTAGTGTCCCTTGCAAACCAAAACTCTTAACAACTAAGTTACCTCATAAAATTCCTTGTTACTCCCAGGTAAAACCCATGATAAAATCATTCCTAAGTCTCCCAACAGACCACAACATATTCTAGGCCAAAAATGTCTTGGCAGCATGCATAGTATATCAACTTTGCATGCTACAGTGCCTCATGATTTAGTAAAACTAACTCATACTCACCTGTGGACACAATCTAGAATTATGATAAGAGTATCATAAGGATACCCAAAAATCCTTAAGGTTCCTAAAACCTCCCCTTAAACGGTGATACATATGTTGCTAAAAATATGCATGAACATAAAAAATTTATGTCAAGATAGGAATCGAGAATCCCAACCATCATCCATAAATAACAACATGCTCAAATGATTCTCCAAGGATCCATAAGCAACTCTGTATCCAATGGTATAAGGCTAACACCACCTGCACATTTAGATTAAAAACCACAAAACTAACATTGTTGCTGACAACGCCCAGATAACACTTGTCAGTGTTAAGGGAACCTTTGTCAGCGTTAGACAAATATATTGTTGACAACGTCACAATAACACTTATCAGCGTTAAGGTAACTAATACTTGGCTTTTACACCACGTATCAAAATTCGTAGTCCCGAGTCTTTTCGAATTGATTACCGGGTAAGAGTGCGACTCAATCGCCTTTTGGTGAACAAGAGAATGGTTTGGTTTTGTTTATCTAATTTTAACTAATAGCAAATAAGTAAGTGTCGTTGAGTAAAGTAGAAGTTTAAAGATTAAACGAAAAATAACGAGTTAAAAATAATTGCTTGAAAACTTAATAACAAGATTAGGAAAATACTAGAACACTTAATAAAACTAACACTTGGGAACTTTATAAAAAACAGGAACTAAAACCATCGGAATATGCAAAAGGGAGACTGATCGGAATATGCTAAGGAGGCTGCAATCGGAATGTTAGAAGAGAAGGTGGTCGAAATAATCAGAAATAAGCCAATCGGAATATGGGGGAAAGCACATAATCGGAATGTTTAGAAAAACATCCGATCGGAATGTAAAATGTCCTCGTCGGAATGTCTGAAAAGGAATCAAATCGGAATAATGACAAACATCTCCAATCAGAATATGCAAGTACTACTTAAACGGAATGTTACAAAAAATAGGCCTAATCGGAATATCAAACTACCTAATCCGATCTTAATGATCGGTATTCAGGGGAAGCTCTGGTCGGAATATAGCGATCGGAAAGGGGTTTAGACCCTTTCCGATTTATGTGGGATTCGAAATATGCTAGTGATAAGCTACAATGATAAGCTCACACCAAGACTAGCACGAATCAAAAGTGAAATATACTAAATAAGCACAATCTACAACTTATCCAAACTCAAAATAATCAATCTTTCGAATCAAACTATATATAAAAAATGAACTTTTTAAGAAAACTTTTAAAAGTAAATAAGCTAAAAGAAACGAATAAGCCAATAAGCACAAGGAACTTAAAGCTCAATCGAATGAAAGCTTATGTAGGAACAAAAAGATTAACTTTTTAAGACCAAAAACATCAAGATCAACACGGATTTAATGTATTACGCACCAAAGTTAATCTAAAATGAAAGAAAGGTAGAATGAGATGAAAGATTAAAAGTTTAACTAGAACTTGATTAATGAAATCAACAATACACAAATGTTTAATCTTGAAAGATTAAAAGAAAGAAAGATGAAAACTTAGTGAGAGAAAGTGGAGAACTTTCTCTCTCTAAAAACTAAAAAGAAAAGTGAAAAATGAAAACTAAAACTAAAAACTAACCACCCTCCTAATGTGTATTAGGAGGGTATTTATAGGGAAAACGGAAGGAGTGCATGTGTTGCATCTTCTTTATTTCTTCACGTCTTCTCGACTCGATTTAATTCTTTGTCTTTTCTCGACGTCGTCTCGGGATTTGAACTTGTCTTGTTAATTTTCTTCTTTAATTTAGACTTGAGTTCTTCGACTTCATTAAACTTCCGTCTTTAGACTTTTTCTTCGATAAATCTTCAGAATAGGCCTTGGACTTCCGTTCTTTTTGCACTCTTGATCTTTTGACTTCGTCTTTTCCCGTTTTCTTCGATAAAAGCCCGTGAAAGCCCGTGTTTTCTTCCTTTTTCATCTTTTGGTCCTAAAACACAATAAAAACACAAACCACGCATAATTCCGACTTTTACGACATAAATTACACGTTTTGGTCTTGTTATTATTGGAAATAAGTGGTAAAAGGATAAGTGTTTTCACACTTATTAAATCCCCTACACTTGACCATTGCAATGCCCTCATGCAATGCATTAATTTTAAAGCACGGTTTACATTTTCCATCATAAATAACCCACCTTGGCCTTTATTAAAAACTAAACATAAAAAGATAAAAACAAGTAAAGAAATTAAAAACTTACATTGGGTTTTGGCAACCATGAACGTTTATCATCCTCAAGTTTCACGTTCTCCATACCAAGCTTAAAAACGAGATCATTGCTATTATAAGTTAGCAGACTAACACGAACTCATGTGGGCTAATTATTCACTTAGACTCCCTTATTCCTAGGTGTATCTCTTATATTTTATTTTTTTCTGGAATGATCACGAGGATGCATTGTTTGACTTATTTCGATAGTTATTTAGGCCAAAAATAAAGTGAACGATTTAATAAATAGTTAGCTAAAGGACAAAATCTTTTAAAACTGCTTCTCGGGACCTCATAAAGTTCATATCTTGGCATAACTCGCTTCACGATATGAGACCTTTCTCGGACCGATATTTGGCAGCGACTTCATACTTCGAATCTTGAGAGACGTTCATGAAATAATGGCCTTCTCTTCATAATAGGAATTTCTTCACTTGAAGTTTCGAGAGATTCTTCATAAATGGACCACGACTTCTTCATTTTTCTCCAATATTTATTTTGGACTTTGATATACAATGATCCGCCTCCTTTTAGGACTTGGATCTATTTATCCTCATACCTTGTTAGGGCCTTTTTGGATAGACTTCTCCATGATCTTTAGGGGAGTATTTGCTTTTCGTCGTGTGTCTCGGTCCTTCATATTGATTTTCGTTAAATGATTCTTCACATCACTTTTGGATCTTTAGCAACAAAATGTAGCCCTCATGCCTTGTTAGGGCCTTTTCGGACTCGCCAATCTTCGCATCCCGCTTCAATAAGTCATGCCTTGGCTATGAACTCTAATCCGTACCGAGAAACTTTTAAACGATCTTGGGCTAGAAGCTAAGTAACCTTTTAAATCGTACAACCTTATTTATTACAGATAAATTTATTAACAAGCGAAGGGAGAATAGGCTTATAATTAACTCACATAAATTCACGAAAGAATACCAAACTTATAATTGACTCTATCATCTCTCTTCCTCCACAGTTTAAAATCTCAAGGAATGAGACTCGTGGATGCTTAGCCTATTAAATCAAAGTTTTGGGTTTTTGAGTCATCTATAGGATCTTGCAAATTCTTAGACTTTTTCAAGTTTAGAAATCGCATTTTAAAGTTCCCTTGATAAACAACTCTCTAGGATCAATTATAGGAACTTGCGAAAAGTTCTTGTTCTTAACCCGCAAGAGTTAAGACTTTCGTGTTTTATAGCTCCCTATATAAAAGCCTAGCAAAACTTGACTTAAACACGTTAAGGATACTAGCTAGAGTAAACTTAGATAAATAAACTCGGGTTGAGTCAAAATGTTTGCGACTAAGAAAAATTTAAAACCACTTTATTTGAAAATTAATTATAGCAAGGAAAGAAAATAAACATAGCAAAGGAAAATACAACTATACAATTAAGCCAAAATAGATTAAAAAATTTGAAAAATATCGAAAAATCAAATTTTCCGGTTAAAATGAGGACAAATGCAAGAAAAAGACCACTTACTTTTATAGAAGTCCCCCTACACTTGATATAAACATTGTCCTCAATGTTTAAGCATGTGGGAGTAAACTCCCCTACACTTAGGACATTGTGCACTTTGTTTAAATCTTGCTAAGGAAAGGAGAACTAAAGTGAATTTAATTTGAACATATAGAATATGAAATATTGAATCGCAAGAGTTTGGGATAGAACCGAGAAGATGGGAACACGGTATCACGGTTCATCAAAAGTCATCAAGATGCTCTTTGAAGCTTGGATCCCTGCACAAGATAAGAAAAAAGACAACAAACACATACGGGGATCCCCCCTACACTTATTATGAAAGCAGTAAAGGATAGATCACGGGTTGCCTCCCGACAAGCGCTTGTTTTTGTTCACGGAGTCACGAGCCTGACTCGACCCAATTTAGTTCATGGGGAACGTGGTGAGGGATGGAATCATCTCTTGAGAGATGTCCTCACCTAAGTACATCTTCAAACGTTGGCCATTCACCTTGAAATTGGGCCCATTTGGCTGAGAAAGCTCAATGGTCCCATATGGAAAGACTTTGGCGACGGTGAATGGACCAGACCAGCGGCTCTTCAACTTGCCAGAGAAGATCTTCAACCGAGAGTTAAAAAGTAAGACTTGATCACCAACGTGGAACTCTCGGTTCTTAATCCTTGCGTCATGAATGATCTTGGTCTTCTCTTTGTAGATCAGTGAGTTCTCGTAAGCTTCATTCCTCAGTTCGTTGAGCTCGTTGAGTTGAATCTTGCGATGATCACCGGCTTTGTTGATGTCGAAGTTAGCCCACTTCAAGGCCCAGTGCGCCTTATGTTCCAGCTCGATGGGGAGGTGGCATGCTTTCCCGTACACAAGACGATAAGGTGTACAACCGATCGGGGTCTTATAAGCAGTACGGAAAGCCCACAGAGCATCATCTAACTTATCGGCCCACGCGGCGCGATGCTCTTCCATAGTAAGCTCCAAAATTCGCTTCAATCCACGGTTGGAAATCTCAGCTTGCCCATTGGATTGGGGATGATAGGCGGTGGAAAGACGATGATTGACACCATACTTAGCCATGACTCTTGCAAATTGATCATTGCAAAAATGAGTCCCGCGGTCACTGATAATAGCACGAGGAACGCCGAATCGAGCAAACAGCTGCTTTAAAAAGTTCACAACCACCCTCGCATCGTTCGTTGGGAGAGCCTTAGCTTCAACCCATTTAGAAACGTAGTCAACGGCTACAATGATGTACTTGTTCCCTTTGGAGGGTGGAAATGGCCCCATAAAGTCGATGCCCCATACGTCAAAGATTTCACATTCTTGTATGAAATTTTGAGGCATCTCATCTTTATGTGTGATCTTGCCTTGGCGTTAGCAAGCTTCACAATGCTTAACCATTTCGTGAGCGTCACGATAAATGGTGGGCCAATAGAATCCAGAGTCAAACACTTTCTTAGCGGTGTAGTTAGGACCAAACTGACCACCAGTGGGTCCTTTATGGTAAGCAGCAAGGATTTGCAAAGCTGCCAGTCCATCAACACATCGTCGAATGATCAGATCAGCACATTGTTTGAATAGAAAAGGGTCATCCCAAAAGTAAGTCTTAACATCATTCAAGAACTTCTTCTTTTGTTGGGATGTTAACCCTTTGATGAGAACACCACCCGCTAAGTAGTTTGCAATGTCGGCAAACCACGGGGTGTCATCCAGATTAAGATTAATAGACATTAAGGTCTCAAGGGGAAAAGAGTCATTGATCTATTTGGTCGGATGATCCCCTTGATATGGATCCTCAAGTCTGCTCAGATGATCCGCTGCTAGGTTTTCGGCTCCCTTTTTGCCACGAATTTCAATGTTGAATTCTTGAAGGAGCAAAACCCAACGAAGAAGTCTAGGCTTAGAGTCGTGCTTAGTCATCAAGTACTTCAACGCGGAATGGTCCGTGTATACGATTGTGGTGGATAAAACAAGATAGGGGCGAAATTTTTGAAAAGCATAGACAACAGCTAAAAGCTCTTTTTCGGTTGTCGTATAATGCAATTGAGCCCCCGTCATTGTTTTGCTAGCATATTGGATTGGTTGGAAGTGTTTATTCACTCTTTGACCCAAAACCGCTCCAATAGCAAAGTCGCTAGCATCGCACATCAATTCAAAGGGTAGCTCCCAGTTAGGGGTAACCAAGACCGGTGCCTTAGTTAGCTTATCCTTAAGAAGATTGAAGGCTTCGATACACTCTTTAGAAAAGATAAAAGGAGTATCTTTTTCCAAGAGGTGGGTCATCGGGCGAGCGATTTTAGAGAAATCCTGAATAAATCGACGATAGAAGCCCGCATGACCCAGAAAACTTCTCACACCCTTCACGGTTGAAGGTGGAGGTAATTTGGCTATGACATCTACTTTAGCACGGTCGACTTCAAGACCGGCTTTAGAGATTTTGTGTCCTAGCACAATGCCTTCTTTTACCATAAAATGGCATTTTTCCCAATTCAGAACAAGGCGAGTGTCTTCGCACCGCTTAAGCATACGTTCCAAATTGGCAAGGCAAGAAGAGAAGGAATCCCCAAAGACCGAGAAATCATCCATGAAGACTTCCATGGTTTGCTCAACCATGTCATGGAAGATAGCAAACATGCACCTTTGGAAAGTCCCGGGGGAAATGCATAAGCCAAAAGGCATCCTTTTGTAAGCAAATGTGCCATAGGGACAAGTGAATGTTGTCTTCTCTTGATCTTGGGGATCGATGGGTATTTGGAAATAACCCGAGAAACAATCAAGAAAGCAGTAATATTCATTACCCGCTAAACGTTCAAGCATTTGGTCCATAAAAGGTAGAGGGAAATTATCCTTTCTCATGGCATCATTGAGTTTGCGGTTGTCTATACAAACTCTCCACCCAGTAACGAGACGTGTAGGAATCAACTCGTTGTTTGCATAGGGCGCAACGGTGATGCCGCCTTTCTTAGGCACACAATGGACTGGACTAACCCATGGTGAATCCAAAATAGGATAAATCATACCCGCATCAAGAAGTTTAATAACCTCTTTTTTGATGACTTCATGGATTTTAGGATTCACCCTTCGTTGGCTTTGAATTGTGGGCTTAAAGTCGTCCTCCATGAGAATTTTATGTGTGCAAAAGTGAGGATCAATTCCGCGAATGTCAGAGATTTTCCAAGCGATAGCTCTTGTATGCTTCTTCAACACGGCGATGAGTCAGGATTTTTCTTCTTCTTTCAGGTCCTTTGCGATGATGACCGGTAACTTCTCGTTATCTTCAAGGAAAACGTACTCAAGATGAGGAGGTAGGTCCTTAAGCTCAAGAGTAGGAGGATCCTCAATAGATGGTGTAACTAACGATGGATCATCATTAGTCACCTCTTTAGGAGAAGGAGGAGAAAACGGGTCTTCATTGAGAAGTCTCTCAATAGTACGAATATCTTCATCCCAATCGGTGGACGAATTATCATACTTAACATCCAGAGGACCCAAGCTAGCTTCGAAATCATCCAAGTCACTTTCTCTAAAAGGAGTCAATGATGGAGCAATTGAGGCAACGGTCTCAACATTGGGTAGAGAAGAGGGAGTACTTTTGCAAGCATCATGAAAATGTTCTTCACAAGCCTCATCGAGAACATCAATAGAATTAACACTCTCATATGAATAAGGTTGCTTAGAAATCTTACCCATGTTGAAGACAATTTTATCGTCACCAACTCTCATGATTATTTCGCCTGTGGATACATCAATGAGAGTGCGACCGGTCCTCAGGAAGAGACGTCCAACGATTAATGGAACACGAGGATCCATCTCGTAGTCAACGACAACAAAATCCGCCGGGAAGGTGAATTTGTCAACGCCAACGAAAACGTTTTTGGCTATCCCCACTGGATAAGCAACCGTACGGTTAGCTAATTCCAAAGTCATTTTGGTTGGGACTAGCTCGGTGAGAGATAATTGCTTCCAAACACTTAAAGGCATTAAGTTTATACTGGCACCTAGATCGGCTAGGGCCATGCAATTCTCTACTCCCGGGAAGTTGCAAGGAATTAAGAAGTGACCCGGATCACCAAGTTTGGTGGGCAATTTCCTTAAGAGAACGGCGGAGCAATTCTCATTAAGTTGGGTCTGAGCAATGTCAAGAAACTTCTCCTTGTCACTTAGAAGATCTTTAAACATCTTAGCGTATTTAGGCACGTGAGGGAGAGCCTCGGCAAAGGAGATGTTAAAATTCAATTGTTTAAACATTTTGAGAAAGTTTGAAACTTGAATATCATCCTTGCTCTTTTGCTTCTCTTTCCTCAACCTTGAAGGATAAGGTATATTGGATGAAGAAGAAGGCTTTAGGGGAGTAGGATCACTCACAACCATGGGTGGTGGGGAAATGGGGATAGAAGGCAAAGGAGGTGGGGAAAGTTGCTCTTTTTCCTTGTTCACAATCACAGGTGGAGGTGTCGGAAGCTCAGGTTCCGGATAACCTTTTCCACTACGAGTGGTGATTGCTTTCATCTCCCCTCTTGGGTTCGCAACGGTGTTACTCGGAAGAGTACCCGAAGAAGAGGGTTGATTACCTTGGAAGAGCGAACCGATCATATCACGTATGTTAAGCGCTTGAGTGCTGAAAGAATCTCTCATGTCTGTACGGATCTCATTGCTTTGTTTTGCCATGTCATTCCTTAGCTCGGCTCGAATATCGTTCCCTTGTTTCGCCATTTCGCCCTTCAAGTTGACGAATTGACTCTGAAGATTCGTCACCATCTCTCGATTAGTCTTCATGAACGTCTCGACGTCTTGATTCAATGCCATCGGTTGATTGAGAGGTAGAGCTTGGTAAGCTTGAGGATTTCCTTGAGTTGGGTATGGGTTTCATTGGGATTGATATTTATTGGTAGCACGAGGTTGGGATTGGTTGTTTCGGTTATAGCTTTGTTGTTGGTTTTGGTTTTGAGGAGGGAAACCGGGTGGAGCAAGATCGTTGTTTGAACGATAACTTAGCAAGCTACGGTCTCCTTGAGGACGAGCTTGATAGCCTCCCGTGGGATAAGTACCGTATGCCGCGTTAACGTTTTCAGAAAAATTTCCTTGTGTAGAAGGACAATCATTGTAAGAATGAGGACCACCACATGTGTCACAAGAAATAGCAACGGCTTTAGCTTGTTGAAAGTGGTTTGTGGCCATGGTCATGAAATTCTTGTTCATCTCTGCGATTTGTTGGGTAAGTTTGGTTATCTCGGGATTGGAAGTAATAGAAGAAACATTGACTCTCGGGTTAGATCTTGAGGATGCGGATGAATCCCAATTCTTGTGGTGAGTAGTCATGTTTTCAATCAACTCTCTACACTCCTCTGGTCTCCTTTTCATAAAAGTACCACCGGCGGCGGCATTGATCGTGTCACGATCACGAAAAGTGAAACCATTGTAGAAAGTATCAATGAGAGTGACGGGGAGCATATTATGGTTCGGACAACGGTCGATCAAGTCATTGTATCGTTCCCAAGAATCAAAGAGTGATTCATCATTGTCTTGTATGAATCCACTAATTTGGTTACGAAGGCTTGTGACCATGGATGGTGGGAAGTAGAGCGACAAAAAGCGTTGAGTCATGTCATTCCAAGTATGAATAGAATTCTTTGGAAGACGGTCAAACCATTTTTCGGCATGGTGAGAAAGCGAGTGGGGAAATAGTTGAAAACGAAGGTCATCCATAGAAACACCGAGGGACTTCATGCTTTGGGTGATGGTAATGAATTTGTCGAGGTGTTTGTTGGCATCATCATCCGGAATTCCGCGAAATGGGTTAGTTTGCACTTGTTGGATCATGTGATGCTTCAACGAAAACTCCTGAGCCGTGACGTGCATCGGCGCAATCGGGCCTCCGCGTCCATTCATGGTGGGTTGACACAATTCCTCCATTGTTCGTAAATCAGGTAGGGGGACAATGTTGTTGTTGTTATTATTATTCAAATTGGGTAGAGGTGGGTTATTATTGTTGTTATTAACACCAGCCATATCTAGATCTTCACGAGTCTCGGGCTCAGAATAGTTTGAAGATCTAGTACGCATACACCTGCAGAAGAAAAATACACAGAGAGAATATCTATATAATCTTTTTGGTGCAAAACCTTTGGAAAAGAATTGCTTTTTATGATTTTTCAATGTTTTTGTATTTTTGAAGAATTTTATATTTTTTAGGGTTTTTGAAAATGTTTGAAGCAAGTAAAATAACGTTCAAAGAACGGATCCCAAAATTCAATGCGTCTCTCACTAGAAGCCGTTAATCTTAACGAAAAGAGCCAGCAGCGGTGCCATTTAATACTTAGCTTTTACACCACGTATCAAAATTCGTAGTCCCAAGTCTTTTCGAATTGATTATCGGGTAAGAGTGCGACTCAATCGCCTTTTGGTGAACAAGAGAATGGTTTGGTTTTGTTTATCTAATTTTAACTAATAGCAAATAAGTAAGTGTCGTTGAGTAAAGTAGAAGTGTAAAGATTAAACCAAAAATAACGAGTTAAAAATAATTGCTTGAAAACTTAAAGACAAGATTAGGAAAATACTAGAACACTTAATAAAACTAACACTTGGGAACTTTATAAAAAACAGGAACTAAAACCATCGAAATATGCAAAAGGGAGACTGATCGGAATATGCTAAGGAGGCTGCAATCGGAATGTTGGAAGAGAAGGTGGTCGGAATAATCAGAAATAAGCCAATCGGAATATGGGGGAAAGCACATAATCGGAATGTTTAGAAAAACATCCGATCGGAATGTAAAATGTCCTCGTCGGAATGTCTGAAAAGGAATCAAATCGTAATAATGACAAACAGCTCTAATCGGAATATGCAAGTACTACTTAATCGGAATGTTACAAAAAATAGGCCTAATCGGAATATCAAACTACCTAATCCGATCTTAATGATCGGAATTCAGGGGAAGCTCTGGTTGGAATATAGCGATCGGAAAGGGGTTTAGACCCTTTCCAATTTATGTGGGATTCGAAATAAGCTAGTGATAAGCTACTATGATAAGCTCACACCAAGACTAGCACGAATCAAAAGTGAAATATACTAAATAAGCACAATCACAACTTATCCAAACTCAAAATAATCAATCTTTCGAATCAAACTATATATAAAAAATGAACTTTTTAAGAAAACTTTTAAAAGTAAATAAGCTTAAAGAAACGAATAAGCCAATAAGCACAAGGAACTTAAAGCTCAATCGAATGAAAGCAGCTTATGTAGGAACAAAAAGATTAACTTTTTAAGCACAAAAACATCAAGATCAACACGGATTTAATGTATAATGCACCAAAGTTAATCTAAAATGAAAGAAAGGTAGAATGAGATGAAAGATTAAAAGTTTAACTAGAACTTGATTAATGAAATCAACAATACACAAATGTTTAATCTTGAAAGATTAAAAGAAAGAAAGATGAAAACTTAGTGAGAGAAAGTGGAGAACTTTCTCTCTATAAAAACTAGAAAGAAAAGTGAAAAATGAAAACTAAAACTAAAAACTAACCACCCTCCTAATGTGTATTAGGAGGGTATTTATAGGGAAAATGGAAGGAGTGCATGTGTCGCATCTTCTTTCTTTCTTCACGTCTTCTCGACTCGATTTAATTCTTTGTCTTTTCTCGACGTTGTCTCGGGATTTGAACTTGTCTTGTTAATTTTCTTCTTTAATTTAGACTTGAGTTCTTCGACTTCATTAAACTTCCGTCTTTAAACTTTTTCTTCGATAAATCTTCAGAATAGGCCTTGGACTTCCGTTCTTTTTGCACTCTTGATCTTTTGACTTCGTCTTTTCCCGTTTTCTTCGATAAAAGCCCGTGAAAGCCCGTGTTTTCTTCATTTTTCATCTTTTGGTCCTAAAACACAATAAAAACACAAACCACACATAATTCCGACTTTTACGACATAAATTACACGTTTTGGTCTTGTTATTATTGGAAATAAGTGGTAAAAGGATAAGTGTTTTCACACTTATTAGTAACCTTTGTCAGTGCTAGAAAAATATAGTGGAAAATCTAAATCCTCAAAAAGACCAATAACAATGCATTATCCTGTACATACTTTTACAAAAAGACCCCAAAACACATATTATGTGAGATTGATCATTCCAATACTTGTTACCAAGTATTGAAACCTTCCAGCATCAAAAGGTTTAGTTAGTAAATCAGACACATTTTCTTTTGTGTCAACCCTATCTGGTTGAATTAAACCATTTTCAAAACAATCTCTTATAAAATGGTGTCTAATTTCTATGTGTTTAGTTTTAGAATGATGTACAGGATTCTTAATAATGCATAAAGTGTTGTTATTGTCAACAAATATCTTGGTATGCATGAAATTATACCCATAATTCAACAGCTGGTTCTGAATCCATAAAACTTGTCCACAACAAGCAGCTGCAGCAACGTACTCTGCTTCAGTTGTAGAATTAGCCACCACTGTTTGTTTCTTGCATTGCCATATATCAACCTGCTCTCAAGAAACTGACATCCACCAGTTGTGGATTTTCTATCAAACTTATCACCTCCATAGTCACTGTCTGAATATGCAATCAGCTCCAATGATGAATCCTTTGGGTACCATAAGCCAGGACTAGGATACCATCTTAGGTACCTAAAGATTCTCTTGACAGCATAAAGATGACATTCTTTGGGAGTCACTTGATGGCGTACACAAGCACACACAACAAACATGATGTCAGGTCTGGAGGCTGTGAGATACATCAATGAACCAATCATTAGTGCCTGACATCCACGTCTTTTCCATCTCCAATCTTTCCCCAAGGGTGTTCTCTATCCATAGGAGTAGTAGCCCTCTTTTAATGTGGAGAAAAGCCAAACTTCTTCAAGATCTCTGCCACATACTTATCCTGAGAGATGAAGATATCATCTTCTTTCTGCTGAACTTGTAACCCTAGAAAGAAGTTCATCTCCCCCATTGCACTCATCTTGAATTTGTCTGTCATGAGCTTGGAAAAGTCCTCACTCATCTTTGGATTTGTAGATCCAAAGATGATATCATCTACATAGACCTGAACAAGTAGAACATCCTTACCAGCCTTCTTAGTAAATAATGTTTGGTCTATGGTGCCCCTCTTGAATCCATTGTCCACCAAATAAGTGGATAATGTGCCATACCATGCTCTTGGGGCTTGATGAAGTCCATACATAGCCTTCTTGACTCGATAAACCTTGTCTGGATTCTCTGGATCCTCAAAACCAGGAGGCTGCATCACATATACCTCCTCAACAATTGTTCCATAGAGGAAGGCACTCTTCACATCCATTTGATAGACAGTGAAGCCCATGCAGGAAGCATAGGCTAGAAATATTCTTATAGCTTCAATCCTTACAACTGGTGCAAAGACCTCCTCATAGTCTATCCCTTCCTCTTGTGTATATCCCTGAGCCACTAAACGAGCCTTGTTTCTGACCACAATGCCTCTTTCATCTCTCTTGTTTCTCAGAACCCATCTTATCCTAATAGGTCTGACATATCTAGGACAATCAACCAGCTCCCAAACATCCTGATTTGCAAATTGGTGAAGCTCATCCTGCATTGCTTCCACCCAACTTGGTTCTTTGAGAGCATCACAGATCTTCTTGGGTTCCTGTTGTGACAGAAAACAGGCAAACAAACATGCTTGCACAAGAGGGGTATCAACCTTCTTGTGAATATTGGCAATAAATCCACCAAGACTTTGATGAGATCTTCTAGTCTGAACAGGAGTCATAATATCACCAATGATTTGAGAAGTGGGTGATTCTTCATAGTGGAAGTAAGAACTCCTCCTTCAAACAGTCTGGTGTCTTCAATCTCATTATCCATGTTGCCAATATCTTCATCAGACTCTCTTTCATCAATATGAACCTCTTCATGTAGATTGGAAGGTTCACCTTGTTCAAAATTAGAAGAGAAAAGATGCTCAAAAGTGTTGTCAACGCCTGAACCTTGGTTGTCAGCGTTTGGGCTAACAACGCTTGAAATGTTGTTGTCAACGTTTGAGCCATCAACGTCTGAATTTGTCCTGTCAGCGCTAGATTTGCCTTTGTCAGCGCCTGAAGGACCATGCATGTTGTTAACTGATGGTACTTGGGGACCACCATTATCCTTTCCAACAGCAGCAGCAGCAGCAAAAGCATCTGTCCATATGGGAATTGTGACATACTCTTGTATTGGAGAAGACTTTTCTGCTTGTGATCCAACCTCTTCATTAATCTGTGTACCTGAAACATCAACAACTTGTTCTTCCACAACATTTGAAGTTACCTTCACAATGTCTGGATTAGTAACAGGCATATAATTTAAAGTTCTAGATAGAGGTTCCAAGTCAAACAACCAATTTGGACCACTTTCAGGATCACTAGGTTTACTCTCTAAAAACCTAACATGTACTCTTTCAAGTATACGTTTTTCCTTTTTAAGATAAACCCTATATCCCTTGCTCTGCACTGAATACCCCATGAAATAGCCTTCATCACCTTTTGCACTAAATTTACCTAAGGCATCACTAGTATCAAGAACAACTACATGACAGCCAAAAGGTTTAAGAAAACCAATATTAGGTTTCCTTCCCCAAAGTAGTTCATAAGATGTTTTATTCTGTATCTTGTTGACCAATGCTCTATTTTGAACATAGCATGCTGTATGCTTAGCCTCAGCCCAAAAAGCTATGGGGAAATGAGCATCAGCCAACATAGTTCTGGCTGCTTCAATTAGGGTTCTATTCTTTCTCTCAGCAACCCCATTTTGCTGTGGGGTTCTGGCAACACTAAACTTCCTAGTAATCCCTTTCTTGGCACAAAAATCATCTAAAAGCTTATTTCTAAACTCACCACCATTGTCACTTCTAATCATTTTAACTTCATTACCAGTTTTCTTCTCTATCTGAGTAATAAAGTCAATTAAAGTGTCAGCAGTGTCACTCTTCATAGCTAAAAAGAAAGTCCAAGTAAACCTAGAAAAGTCATCTGTGATGACAAAGCAGTATGATTTACCATTCAAACTTTCTATATTAGTTGGATCAAATAAGTCCATATGCAGCAAGTGAAGTGGTCTAGTACTAGAGTGCACCTGTTTAGACTTGAATGAGACCTTGTGCTGCTTGCCTTTAAGACATGCAACACAAGAGTGTTCATTGTGGAAAGCCTTTCAGGCAAACCATCAACCAAACCAAGTCTCACAAGCCTGTTGATATTCTTAAAGTTTATGTGCCCTAGTCTCTTGTGCCATAGATTACTCTCATCTACTGAAGCTTTAGCATAAAAACATGACATATTATTATTCATCCTAATACCATTAAGATTCACATTATAGATGTCTTTATGTCTAGGTATTCTATAGTCAATATATTTCTCATCTGGGATTTTATAATCCTTCATTAACACCAAGCATTCAGTATCAGTAAACAGAACTTTATTTTTGTTATCACAAACTTGTGATACACTAAAAAGATTGTAATCAAGTTCCTTTACCAGATATACGTTCTCAAAACGTAAGTTCGTGGTGAGAAGAGTTCCTTTGCCTGTGATAGTTCCATATCCGCCTCCAAAGTAAACCTTATCACCATCCATAATGAGAGTGAAGTTAGTAAGATAATCTTCCTTCCCTGTCATGTGCCTGGAGCATCCACTGTCCCAATATCCATAATCATTGACCTGTTTTTGAATGCCCTGCACATAAAGAAAAAAAATTAGTTTTCTTTGGGAACCCAAGCCTTAGCAGACTTGGATTCATCTGGTTGTTCAACAAGAACAGACTTAGTTCTCATAACAACCCCTTGTTCATCCCTCTTTGGATGAAATACCCAGTTAACCCCAATAGGTTTTGTAATGACCTTTGAAATATAATTAAATCTGTTGCAGGTCATAGAAATCCTATTATCATTAGGGTTTTGATCTTGCTTAGGTCTCTATGTCAAGCTTGAAGAAGCTTTAGACCCCTTACCCTGTGGTTGCAAATATTTAGGTCTGGTCACGTTTCTATCAGCGTTGGATTTGGTCTTGTCAACGCTGAAATTATCCTTGTCTGCGTTGAACCTAGGGTTTGCTACAGAAACCCATTGCCTATTAGACCAGGTAATGGTCTTTTGAAATGGTCTTTGTCCATGAGTGTTAGACCCTCTAGAGAAGAATGGGGCTGGTCTAACCACTTGTGGACTTTGCTCCACAAAAGTTTTGGGTCTGACAACGTTTGACCTTTTAACAGCATTGACCTTGGAAGCGTTGACACACTTATATGCAAATGTGAAAAGCTACCACAAGTGTAACAAGATTTTCTAGACACAACCCTAGGTCTATAAGAGAAGAAGCCTGTTCCATCATTACTTACTTGGCTTTTAGGTGACCTAGTATTCCTATGCATTTCTGCATACTTGATGCTAGGTTTTCTAACAATGTTTGAGCCAAGGTCAACAGTCTTGCCAGTGATTGGGTTTGTTACCTTAATAGGGGTTGACTCATTTGGACTTTCACATAACAAGCCACCCTTAACAAACAAGGTAGGGTTGGCTTTCTTCCATTCATTCAAATCAGTCAACTTTTGTTGATACTCTTCAACTGGGGTAATGACTCTTAGTGGAGGAATAAATTCCTCCTCTTGGAGTTCTGGTAGACCAGTCAAAGATAGGTCCTTTCTTTGGACACCATAGAAGTCTCCAGCTGGTGGTGGAACCACAGTATAGTCTTTCATCCCAATCTCAGTCATGTCCTTAGGATCCCTTTGTTTATTAACACATTCTCCTAGGGTTTGTGTGGCCTTATCAAATCTCTGAATTTTAAGGCCAACATTATCCTTATTCTTAATAGCCTCATCTAACTTAGCCTGTAACTCACTATTAACCCTTTCCATGATGTTCCTAACATCATTGCTAGCATTTAACTCATGTTTTAAGATATTTATTTTATCTTTTAAGTCAAATTCCATTTTCTTGTACTCAGAAACTGTCTTCTCAGTTTGAGTGAGGGCAAGTTGGTAGTTAGACAGTTTGCATCTTTCAATACTCACATCATCTAACAACCTTACCACCTCTTTGTTAAGTTTCTCAGTATTTAACCTACAACCCTTACTACAAAAATCATCATCGTATACAACCCTTACCTACAACCCTTTCTCAGTATTTAACCATGAGAGCATATTGAACATGCTCTTCTTCTTCTATCTCAGCAACCAAAGCTTTATCCTCTTCCCCATCTTTAGCCAAATAGCTCCATCCCCATCCCATACCATCAATTTCTTGCACTACAACCATGGCCTTAGGATCCTAAGCCTTAACAATTTGGCTTGAGGGTTTGCCAGCATCAGATCTTCTTGGAGATCTGCATTCCCTCATGAAGTGCCCCATACGATGACAATTGTAGCACTCAACTTTGGATTTATGAAATCCAGTAGTGTCTTTTGCATTAAAGGTCAGCTTCTTCTTAAACCTTCTATTCCACCTGTTTGCTCTTATACTTGAAAGAGCTATGTTCCACTTAATATCTATCTCTTCCAAGTGCTCATCAATTATTTGCTCAAGGTCCTCATATGTAATTACTGAACCATTGGGCAAAGAAGCAATGTAAGCACATACAGTATCCAGATCCAAACCAGCAGGTTTAACTCTTGGTGAGTTACTTTTGTATGTGTCAGCGTCTAAATATGAGGCGTTGACAGGACATGTTCCAGCGTTGACACATGTTGATATAGTAACTGGATGCATGTAAGAGTCCTTCTGATCAAAATGGCCTTCACTGTGTGAGAAGAAGGCCATGTTGCTATTAGTAGACTTACTTCCATGCTCCAAAAGAGTTTCATCCTCCAACAGCCTCAGTTTATTGTAGATATCATCAAAAGTAGAACTTTTGTGAGTGTTGTTGGCAAGTATAGATCTTGCCTCGATATTCCATGCTTCACCAAGACTTTTAAGAAAAGTGGCATTAATATCAACATCACCAAGTTGTGTCCCCATGAAGGACAGCTTGCTTGTAATGTCAAGCAGTCTGCTTCTCACACTGCTAAGCTTCTCATTAGGTTGAGCCTTGAAAACAGCATACTCATGCATGACTTGCTTTTTCTTCTCTTCCCTAGTATCATCATTGCCACCATATGGAACTTCAAGAGCTGCCCAAAGTTCTTTAGCAGAATCATAACCTCTGTATTTATGCTGGTTCTCTTGTCCCAAAGAGAGTTTCAGAATATTTAGGGTTTTCATATCAACCCTTCTCTTTGCTATGTCTTCAGCAGACACAGCTCTACCATCACCAAGTTTTTCTTTGTTATCTGCTTCTGGACATCCAGCAACAGCAGTTCTTGTAGCAATGGCAGCAGCAACCTTTTCAGCTCTATTGTATGTGTTTCCATATTCAATTATCTCCTAGAGAGTGTAGTAATAGATCCCCAGATATTGCTCAAAGTTGAATTTCCACAACTCGAAGTTGCTTGCATCAAGCATGGGAATCTTGATGTTTGGTAAAGGTGAGGAGGAGGAGGTTACTTATGGATTTGACATGATGTTTTTAGGGTTTTGTGAAAATTAGGGTTCTTTGTTCTTTAAGATAAAAAGTTTCTCAACAAGCTCTAATACCACTTGTTGATCCTGTAACAACTCATAAATTTCCTCTATGTAATATACACTCATGATATATATGAGAACTACTTTTATGGGTTAAATTTTTGCTTCACTATATCTCAACTATGTAAAGTAACTTACATAGAAATCTAGACGTGCTTACGCAACCACTATTGCCAACTATACATGATTACATAATGTAAACCCCTAAGTATGTCAAGTATATATATATCAAAGATCATTTTGCTAAATATTCAATCAATACAACATCTTATATCCCACAATTTACCAAAACAAGCATTATACCTTTACGGTTGATTCAAAAACCCTAATTACAAAATGAAACAAGTTTTGAAGTATGCAAGGCTTATGTAAAAGCTACTTTAACTAAAGTTTAGTGTTTATACTCATTGAATCATTGAGAAAGTATTCAAATAACAATTTACAAGTCATTTAAGTATAAAGCCCTAATTTGGTCATCTTATGTCCTAAATCATGTTCAAACTTTCACACCGCTCTACCACAAGGAACAAGTACTCATTTTATAGATCCTAAACCCAAAACGGTACCTCTACATCATGTTAGACTCCAATCTAGAACCTCAATCAAAGATTTCAACATGACCTAAGCTAAAACAAGTCATTAACCTAGTTTTACCCGGTTTGACCTAGTTTTCAAGTTTAACCTAGTTTAACCCAATAAAACCCTTAAAACTCTTGGTAAATCATTACTAAACCTCAAACACAATCCCTAAATCTGTCTAAACATAAATACTAAGACCCTAACTCATCAAATCCTAATCACAAAACCATAGCAAACCCGGCATGACTAAAACTAGTTCATACGTGTAATTTCAGAATATGACCAGCCAATAAAACATAGAATCTGGACAAATCAATAAGACCTGAGTATTAAGTAAAAGAACTAGGTTTTAGCCCTATGTCTTTTGGTCATTTTGCAAATTGAATCACCCCGATTCAACATCATATGAATTAGTTATAGCCGAAATGCCAAAGGTACGTAGATTCGGCATGCTTGTAGTAAACAACTATTATCTCAAGCTTTTGTGTAGTAACCCTTGAATATGTAAAACTAAAAGTTGTAGAGGACTCAAATATCTAACAATTATCACAAATTTGAGCTTAAACGGAGTCACGGTTTGTAAATGACAAACAATTTACCGGGACTATTGCTGGCTGTCCAGAAACAGCCATGTATAAGCATAACCTTGTTAAACCAAGCACCCTAACACCTCAAGAACCTCTATGATCAAGCTACTACTGATCCTAGCACCTTAACACACACCTCCCTCATGCTTAGCACCTCCCTACATCATCCTAAGAAAGCAAGAAGGTAGCTTACAAGCACCTTGCCACCACATGCTTCCTAAACTTCACCATGTGCTTACACCTTGCAAAGCTACATCCCTAGCTTGTAATACTCATCAACTAGCTTAGCCTTAACATCCTCCTAGCTTATCCTTTTCATGTACTCCAGCACTTGATACCTATCCTTGCAAAACTTAGCCATGAAGCCTTTCTTTGCCTATAAATAGCCATAACTAACACATAACTCTTCATTCCATTCTCAACTTCTCCAAAGCACTAAAAAAAACTCTCTCAATCCAAGCACTAGAAGTAGCCTAAGGATGATATGATGTTCTAAGAAGGTTTACAAGAAAAGAAACCAAGAGTACAAGACCTAGAAGCCATTAACAAGTTGTAGTGATCATCAAGGCCTTAAAACTAGCACATACTCCCCTTTTCATCTTGTTCTTGCTCTATTTGTATTCAAGTAAGTTCTAAACACCCATGTTTGATCTTAGATATGTTATAGAACACCTAGAGATGTTGTTATAATGATTACATTCCTTATGATACCTTAAAACATTCATGAAACTATGATTGAACCTAGAAAACCCTAAATTTTTACTACTTATGATCAATTTGATTTCAAAGTTTTAAACTTATTATGTTATTGTTATAAGATGTTCATAAGTCTTATAAGACATATAAGAACACAAATGAAACTTTACTTTAGCTTTTGATTCATAAAACAAGTCTATTTTAGTGTTAAAACATGTTATGAAACTATTTTCAAGATAAAGGACCAAATATGTAATTTTTGAAACTATAAAATATAAGGACCTATTTTGCCATGATCATAAACTTAAATTTAAGTTTCTAATTTGCCATGTTTAAAAGTACAAGGTTTATATTACATATATGTATCCATAAAAGACAAAACTTGTATAAGTTATACCTACAAGGGTATATTTTGCCATTTTTTTAAAACTTAAAGGTATAAATGAGATATTTTGAAAAATATATAATAATCCTATAAGGTTTGATATTTTATAAACTAAATACAAATAATCCTTTTATACATTGATTAGAACATATATAAACTCTAAATACATTATAAATTTAAACATAACTTATTATCGAATAACTTTTAAAGAAACCTCAAAACCTATTTTCCTTAACACACATATGTATCCTACTACTAGGGAATTCCATATTAAGATGTTCCATCTCGATATTACATTCTGACTGAGTGGTTGGGTTTACGAGTTAAAGTGCCCTCGCTCCTTAAACATTTATAGAATGGCTTCTGACATATGATGACCCGAATAGTGATACAACGATATTCATAAACTAATGAATCAAAGAAATAAACCTTTTAAACTATATTAAACAAAGTTTTGAAACATAACACAACTTAACTAAATTCTTGACATACGATACCTCAGGTTGCGTGGTAAAAGCCGTCTACCTGAGTCCCTCTTGATATCAAGCAGATATCCCTAACCTAAGGTGAGTTCATAGCCTCACTTTTAAATGCTTTACAAACCCGTGAGGGGGGTATATGCTCTAAACATGAATACAAGTATTTTGGTATGCTATCCTGATAAATTATTGCACGAGTACCTTGATCTGCCACTATAACATACATTTCATGAACCATAATCATCGTAACGTGAACGCGAATATTGTGAATAGATCTATTTGGAGTGTGACGACTCCCGTTGGTTTGCCTATACTTTTGGCACCAATAGCACTATATTTGAGAACAAAGAGGGTAACCTTGGCAAGTTACGCCTTACTTCTAGTCATTGATTGGTCTGCAGTACCATCACTGGACTTGGAAATGTTAACGTGGGGTGTCATGAGCTCAGATGCAATAATTATGAATTTAACGGGTGTAACAACATATCCCATTGATGATTAAACTTGTATTCAAACTATTATAACACAAACCTATGAAATTCACTCAACCTTTGTGTTGACTTTGAGCATATTTATCCCAGGTAACTGAAAATCACACGGACTATGGCACGGAGAGGAAAAGGACATGAGGACGTCCAAACTTGTTATCATTCACTTTTATGTTTTCAAAATGTTCTTCGGGACCTCTGTTTGTAAATACTCTGATGAATAAATGAATGATAACTCTCTTTTAAAAACGTCTCTTTTGAGTCGTTTTCTATTATTATATACTGTGTATCATGAAGTAATACCCCAAAATAGCTTCCGCTGCTATATGTAAAAATCAGGGTGTTACAGATTGGTATCAGAGCCACAGTTATAGAGAACAAGGTTTTTACCTTAACTATAACTAATTTTTGAAAAAGTCCTCCGTGCCACTGCTTTCCCCAAATGCTACATGAAGAGTAAATAACCTAAGTATATATGTATTAAATATTTATGTACTTATGATTATTTTTCTATCGAAACTATTACAGAACTATTAGAATACTATCCTTAGATGTTTAGATGTTTTCCGTTGTATTCTGCAATGTACTCTTTTGATAAATCGTGTATCAAATAAAATGTCTATGTTGAAAAATTTTCCGCAAATTTTACCAACTATGATATTATTCTTATCATGTGTATTTTGTAAATGTTGATAGAATGGCTCCCAAGAAGCCATCAACATCTACCCCTCCATCTATGAGTCAAGATGCAATCCGGCAACTAGTTGTTGACAGTGTTGCTGTAGCACTAGAAACTCAAGCTGCAAACATAGCCAATGCTAATAATGCAAATCCTGCTCCTAGAGAAGTTTGCGTAGCAAGAAAAAGTAGCTACAAGGAGTTCATGAGCTGTCAACCCTTTAATTTTAACGGCACAGAAGGAGCCGTTGGATTAATCCGCTGGTTTGAACGAAGCGAATCAGTATTTTCTCGTAGCAACTATACTGAAGACTGTAATGTCAAGTTTGCTACTAGTACTCTTACTGATGAAGCCTTATCTTGGTGGAACTCATTTGCCCAACCTATGGGAATTGAGGAAGCTTATAAGATTACTTGGGCTGAATTCAAGAAACTCCTAATCAAGAAATATTGTCCCCGAACTGAAATCCAGAAGATGGAAGAGGAATTCTACCATCTTACTGTAAAGGGAACCGATATCAAAACATACATAAGAAGATTTCAGGAATTGGCACTTCTATGTCCCAACATGGTGCCAGATACTGAGAGAACAATGGAAGTTTTTATCGGAGGGTTGCCTTCGAGTATCAAAGGAAATGTTACTGCCTCTAAACCTAAATCTTTGGAGGAAGTCATTACCATTACTCAAAAGCTGATGGATCAAGTAACCAGGACCAACCCTGTGCAAGGATCCAATGATCATAAAAGAAAGTTCGACGACAGAAGAACTTTCAACAATAATCGTAACCGTAACATCAATAACCAGAACCGTACCACCAACCCTTATCAGAACCAAAGGCAAGAAACATTTAGATCTTATGCTGCTACTCCAGCTGAGACTAATAGGTATTCCGGAAGTCTACCACTGTGTAGAAAGTGTTCTCTTCACCATACCGGTCTCTGCAGTGTTAAATGCCGAACTTGTAACAAGACGGGCCACTTAACCAAGAACTGTAGAAACAAGGGACCAGCCACCGGAAGTAATCAACTACCAGTGACAGTTACTTGTCATGCCTGTGGAGAGAAAGGGCATTATGCAAATCAATGCCGAAAGAACAACAATGGTGCCCAAGGAAGAGCCTATATGTTAAGGGACAAAAACTCTCCATAAGACCCTAACGTAGTTACGGGTATGTTCCTTCTTAATCAACATCTGGCTAGAGTATTATTTGATTCTGGAGCTGATAAAAGCTTCGTATCTACATCTCTTGCTTCTAAACTAAATATTATCCCCATTACCTTAAGTACCTATTATGGTATCGAGATGGCCGATGGAAACTTAGTTAGTACTAATACTATTCTCCAAAATTGTACCTTAACCTTGTCAAAACAACCTTTCAAAATTGATCTCATGCCAATTCAACTCGGCAGTTTTGATGTTGTTATTGGTATGGATTGGTTATCCAAAACTCAGGCCAAAATCCTATGTAACGAGAAAGTCGTTCATATTCCTATAAATGATGAAACTCTAATTATCCGAGGAGATCGAAGTAAAACCCGACTAAATCTTGTAACTTGTATAAAAACTAAGAGATATATATCTCGAGGTTGCCAAGTATTCGTAATTCAAGTAACGGAGAACAAGCCTGACGAGAAGCGACTTGAAGATATACCTATAGTCAGAGAGTTTTCAGAAGTTTTTCCCAAAGATCTACCTGGCCTTCCTCCTACTCGCCATGTAGAATTTCAAATCGATTTGATTCCGGGTGCTGCACCTATAGCTCGATCACCTTATAGATTAGCTCCTTCAGAAATGCAGGAATTATCTACTCAACTTCAAGAATTAACCGATCGTGGTTTTATTCGTCCTAGTACATCACCTTGGGGAGCTCCTGTCTTATTTGTCAAGAAAAAAGACGGAACTTTTAGAATGTGTATCGACTACCGAGGTTTGAATAAACTCACTATAAAGAATCGTTACCTGTTACCCAGAATTGATGACTTATTCAACCGACTTCAAGGTTCGAGTATTTACTCAAAAATCGACCTACGCTCAGGTTATCATCAACTGAGAGTTAGGGAGGAAGATATTCCAAAAACCGCATTCAGAACTCGGTATGGACACTATGAATTTCAAGTGATGCCATTTGGGTTAACTAATGCACCAGCTGTATTCATGGATCTCATGAACCGTGTGTGTAAACCTTACTTGGATAAGTTTGTAATTGTGTTCATCGATGATATTCTCATCTATTCTCGCAATAAAGAAGATCACGCAAACCATCTGAGAATAATTCTTGAATTACTCAAGAAAGAGAAGTTGTATGCTAAATTCTCAAAGTGTGACTTCTGGATCAATGTTGTGCCATTTCTTGGACATTTGATTGATAATCAAGGGATCCATGTTGATCCTGCAAAAATTGAAGTAGTCAAAAATTGGGCATCTCCTACTACACCTACAGAGATACGCCAGTTTTTAGGACTTGCTGGTTATTATCGAAGGTTCATCGAAGGTTTTTCAAAAATTGCAAAGCCTTTGACTGAACTAACCCAGAAGAATAAAAAGTATATCTGGGGAAAAGATCAAGAAACAGCTTTTCAGTTGTTAAAACAAAAGTTGTGTGAAGCCCCAATTCTAGCATTACCTAAAGGAAACAACGATTTTGTCGTTTACTGTGATGCATCTCATCAAGGTCTTGGAGCTGTTTTTATGCAAAGAGAAAAAGCCATTTCTTATGCATCTCGACAACTTAAGACTCATGAGAAAAATTATACCACACATGATCTCGAACTAGGGGCAGTCGTGTTCGCTCTTAGAATATGGAGACACTATTTTTATGGTACAAAGTGTATAGTGTTCACCGATCATAAGAGCCTATAACATATTCTTGATCAAAAAGATCTAAATATGCGACAACGACGTTGGATAGAACTACTCGCTGATTATGATTGTGAAATTCGTTATCATCCTGGAAAGGCTAATGTCGTAGCAGATGCCTTAAGCCGAAAAGAACGAATTAACCCACTTCGAGTCAGATCGCTAGTTATGACTCTCCATCCAAATCTACCTAGACAAATCCTTAAAGCTCAAAACGAAGCACTAAAAGAAGAAAACCTTAAGTTTGAGAACTTAAGAGGAATGGACAAAACTTTTGAAATACGTCCTGATGGAACTCGTTGCATCAAGAATAGAAGTTGGTTACCATATTATGGTAATTTGAGGAGCTTGATTATGCACAAATCCCATAAATCAAAGTACTCCATTCATCCAGGTTCTGACAAAATGTATCAGGATCTAAAGAAACTCTACTGGTGGCCTAACATGAAGGCAATCATTGCTGAATATGTGGGCACGTGTTTAACATGTTCTAGAGTTAAAGCTGAATGTCAGAAGCCATCTGGTTTACTGATACAACCTGAAATTCCTATGTGGAAATAGGAAAGAATAACTGTGGATTTTGTTACAAAACTTCCTAGAACATCTAATGGACATGACGCAATCTGGGTCATTGTTGATCGTCTTACAAAATCTGCTCATTTAATTCCCATTTGAGAGATTGATAGTATGGAAACTCTTACGAGGTTATACATAAAAGAAATCATCTCCCGACATGGAGTGCCAATATCTATCATATCAGATCGTGATCCTCACTTCACATCTAGATTCTGGAAATCAATACAAAGTGCTGTGGGTACTCAGTTAGATATGAGTACAGCCTATCATCCTCAAACCGATGGTCAAAGTGAAAGCACTATTCAGACACTTGAAGACATGCTCCGAGCTTGTGTTATTGACTTCGGAAAAGGGTGGGAAAGACATCTACCGTTGATAGAATTTTCCTATAATAACAGTTATCACGCCAGTATCAAAGCGGCTCCATTCGAAGCACTTTATGGTCGAAAGTGTAGATCTCCGGTCTGCTGGGCTGAAGTTGGAGATGTTCAACTTACAGGACCAGAAATAATCCATGAAACCACCGAGAAGATCTTTCAAATTCGACAACGCTTACAAACCGCTAGAGATCGACAAAGAGGTTATGCCAACATAAGACGAAAACCTTTAGAATTCCAAGTTGGAGATCGTGTTATGTTGAAAGTATCACCTCGAAAAGGTGTCATTCGTTTTGGAAAACGAGGAAAGCTTAATCCACGATACATTGGACCATTTAAATCCTTGAACGGATTGGCCCAGTAGCATACAGAATTGAGCTCCCTGAAGAGCTCAGTACTGTACACAATACTTTCCACGTTTCTAATCTCAAGAAATGTCTATCAAACGAATCTCTTATCATTCCAATGAAAGAACTTCAGCTTGACGATAAGCTCAATTTCATAGAAGAACCTGTGGAAATCATGGACCGAGAGGTCAAACAACTTAAACAAAGTCGTATCCCTATTGTCAAAGTACGATGGAACTCAAAAAGAGGCCCAAAATTTACCTGGGAACGCGAAGATCAGATTCGTGCTAAATACCCACACCTATTTTCAAACACTACTCCTATATCAAACTAAATCTCGGGACGAGATTTCCTTAAGGGGGAAAGACTGTAACAACTCATAAATTTCCTCTATGTAATATACACTCATGATATATATGAGAACTACTTTTATGGGTTAAATTTTTGCTTCACTATATCTCAACTATATAAAGTAACTTACATAGAAATCTAGACGTGCTTACGCAACCACTATTGCCAATTATATACATGATTACATCATGTAAACCCCTAAGTATGTCAAGTATATATATATCAAAGATCATTTTGCTAAATATTCAATCAATACAACATCTTATATCCCACAATTTACCAAAACAAGCATTATACCTTTACGGTTGATTCAAAAACCCTAATTACAAAATAAAACAAGTTTTGAAGTATGCAAGGCTTATGTAAAAGCTACTTTAACTAAAGTTTAGTGTGATACACTCATTGAATCATTGATCAAGTATTCAAATAACAATTTACAAGTCATTTAAGTATAAAGCCCTAATTTAGTCATCTTATGTCCTAAATCATGTTCAAACTTTCACACCGCTCTACCACAAGGAACAAGTACTCATTTTATAGATCCTAAACCCAAAACGGTACCTTTACATCATGTTAGACTCCAATCTAGAACCTCAATCCAAGATTTCAACATGACCTAAGCTAAAACAAGTCATTAACCTAGTTTTACCCGGTTTGACCTAGTTTTCAAGTTTAACCTAGTTTAACCCAATAAAACCCTTAAAACTCTTGGTGAATCATTACTAAACCTCAAACACAATCCCTAAATCTGTCTAAACATAAATACTAAGACCCTAACTCATCAAATCCTAATCACAAAACCATAGCAAACCCGACATGACTAAAACTAGTTCATACTTGTAATTTCAGAATATGACCAGCCAATAAAACATAGAATCTGGACAAATCAATAAGACCTGAGTATTAAGTAAAAGAACTAGGTTTTAGACCTATGTCTTGTGGTCATTTTGCAAATTGAATCACCCCGATTCGACATCATATGAATTAGTTATAGCCGAAATGCCAAAGGTACGCAGATTCGGCATACTTGTAGTAAACAGCTATTATCTCAAGATTTTGTGTAGTAACCCTTGAATATGTAAAACTAAAAGTTGTAGAGGACTCAAATATCTAAAAATTCTCACATATTTGAGCTTAAACGGAGTCACGGTTTGTAAATGACAAACAATTTACCGGGACTATTGCTGGCTGTCCAGAAACAGCCATGTATAAGCATAACCTTGTTAAACCAAGCACCCTAACACCTCAAGAACCTCTATGATCAAGCTACTACTGATCCTAGCACCTTAAAACACACCTCCCTCATGCTTAGCACCTCCCTACATCATCCTAAGCAAGCAAGAAGGTAGCTTACAAGCACCTTGCCACCACTTGCTTCCTAAACTTCACCATGTGCTTACACCTTGCAAAGATACATCCCTAGCTTGTAAAACTCTCTCAATCCAAGCACTAGCAGTAGCCTAAGGATGATATGATGTTCTAAGAAGGTTTACAAGAAAAGAAACCAAGAGTACAAGACCTAGAAGCCATTAACAAGTTGTAGTGATCATCAAGGCCTCAAAACTAGCACATACTCCCCTTTTCATCTTGTTCTTGCTCTATCTGTATTCAGGTAAGTTCTAAACACCCATGTTTGATCTTAGATATGTTATAGAACACCTAGAGATGTTGTTATAATGATTACATGCCTTATGATACCTTAAAACATTCATGAAACTATGATTGAACCTAGAAAACCCTACATTTTTACTACTTATGATCAATTTGATTTCAAAGTTTTAAACTTATTATGTTATTGTTATAAGATGTTCATAAGTCTTATAAGACATATAAGAACACAAATGAAACTTTACTTTAGCTTTTGATTCATAAAACAAGTCTATTTTAGTGTTAAAACATGTTATGAAACTATTTTCAAGATAAAGGACTAAATGTGTAATTTTTTAAACTATAAACTATAAGGACCTATTTTGCCATGATCATAAACTAAAATTTAAGTTTCTAATTTGCCATGTTTAAAAGTACAAGGTTTATATTACATATATGTATCCATAAAAGACAAAACTTGTATAAGTTATAACTACAAGGGTATATTTTGCCATTTTTTTAAACTTAAAGGTATAAATGAGATATTTTGAAAAATATATAATAATCCTATAAGGTTTGATATTTTATAAACTAAATACAAATAATCCTTTTTATACATTGATTAGAACATATATAAACTCTAAATACATTATAAATATAAACATAACTTATTATCGAATAACTTTTAAAGAAACCTCAAAACCTATTTTCCTTAACACATAGACGTATCCTACTACTAGGGAATTTCATATTAAGATGTTCCATCTCGATATTACGTTCTGACTGAGTGGTTGGGTTTACGAGTTAAAGTGCCCTCGCTCCTCAAACGTTTATAGAATGGCTTCTGACATATGATGACCCGAATAGTGATACAACGATATTCATAAACTAATGAATCAAAGAAATAAACCTTTTAAACTATATTAAACAAAGTTTTGAAACATAACACAACTTAACTAAATACTTGACATACGATACCTCAGGTTGCGTGGTAAAAGCCGTCTACCTGAGTCCCTCTTGATATCAAGCAGATATCCCTAACCTAAGGTGAGTTCATAGCCTCACTTTTAAATGCTTTACAAATCCGTGAGGGGGATATATGCTCTAAACATGAATACAAGTATTTTGGTATGCTATCCTGATAAATTATTGCACGAGTACCTTGATCTGCCACTATAACATACATTTCATGAACCATAATCATCGTAACGTGAACGCGAATATTGTGAATAGATCTATTTGGAGTGTGACGACTCCCGTTGGTTTGCCTATACTTTTGGCACCAATAGCACTATATTTGAGAACAAAGAGGGTAACCTTGGCAAGTTACGCCTTACTTCTAGTCATTGATTGGTCTGCAGTATAACACCCCCACAAATGCTATGCGCAGTGGAACTACAACATTTGGGTGCTACGTAGTTATCATCACACATAAGCTATATTAAACGACTCAAAGAGACGTAAAAGTTTAAACATAAATTAAAGATTGATTAAAAACATACAAGTCTACAGTTTTTCCAATATCCTAAGATAATATAAAACAGAGTTTGCGTTTAGGTCCCCACTGAATCTCAACCCAAAAGTACATTTTCGTTCACATGACATAATATAAAGTATTTAAGTGCTAAAAGGGAAGAAAAACGAAGTAGACCGCCAAGCCACAACAACTTCCATCCTCGCATGCTCCGCTGCTATCAACCTTGGTTACCTGAAACACATGCTTAAAACCGTCAACACAAAGGTTGAGCGAATCTGTAGGTTTATCAAATCATAAGTTTGAACATAAGTATTAAAAACCAATCATGATCATTCAATAGCATTGTCGCGCAAACAATCTATTATTCAAGGATATGACAATTGTGTTTAAGCTCATGACACTAATCCGTTAACTCAATCACCCGCGTAATAATTACCGGCGTGATTCAGATGAAACCAGTGCCCCTACTAAAGGCATCAGTTGCAATTATACCTTATCTCTTATCACAAATTATCCGTCCGCAGGGGGTATCAACGTACTAGCCCTCGTCTCGGATAGGGTAGTCAACCCCATAGCACTATCACTTTGTATAAGCGGTTATTTCCCCCTTCACAAGGGCAAGACAATAGTTAATAGTTCATGAAATTAGGGCCTTTTGCAACTAGGTACTCAACACAATTTCTAAGGCAACATTCGGGTCCAACAATCATTCATGACTTACGTTCATTTTCCTTTAAATAGCATGCATCCCCCCTCGCGGGTAAAAACATTTGAAATAAGTAAAGAGCGAGGCTATAGACTCACCTTGAGATATAGGAGCATAAGTACTAGTAGCAAAGACGTAGACGAAGACGATCACCGACGATGAGGATGCCCCGGGAAATCAAATACAACACCTAACGTATAAACACGTAATGAATCAACACACTCAAGTACCCTCAACTACTGTATGTACATAATTAAGAACACTCAAGGTTCATGTAAACTCACGCCAAAAATCCATACAAGTGATATTTACTAAACACGTCCAACTTTATACTTTATTAGAACTATTGCGCAATTTGCAATTCTGCCGGTACATACCGAATGTACGGGCTGTTTTACCCCACTTAGACAACTCCTAAAAATCTGAGAAAATTTGTAAAAATCACTTATAATCTGTAGAAACCCCTCACCAAATTTCATAAAAAGTTTTCACTTCTAAGACCCACTGCTCAACACATCTCTATACATTAAAATTTTGGACAGATTTGCACCTTCCAAGTGCAACTCGACTTTGACTTATTTAGTCAACTCAACTTGAAACACCAACTCCTAAACTTGAAAATACACTCTTTTGTACAGGTCTAGGACCAAAGAACAACTTCCAAACATTTTTAGAACTCTAGTTACAATCCTAGACATTCGACCTATGTTTTGTCAAAAACCCGTAACTTGTGATTTTCATCACCCGGTACGCCTCAAACTTTAAAATATCACAACTTTTGACTCGTTTTGAGTTAGGAGCTCTACCTTATACCAAATCGAAGCTAAAAAGAAGCTCTGCCACAATATCCTATCATCTCAACCTAGATTTAGACTTAAAACCACAAAAAATACCCCTAAAGTTTCTGCCCTAAAATGACCCTTTCAAAATCACCTCTACGCTTGTTTTCAATCAATTCCACCTAATCCTATACCTATTATATCATCACTAAATCATTCTAAACCAATCCTCTTACACCTAATCACTTATATGAATCATCTTCATAAAAACCCATTTCATAAATAAATCATTTCACATGTTTAATAATTTTTAAAATAACATAAACATCATCTTAAACATGTACCCATAACAAAAATAAATCAAAAGCAAGAATCAAACAAACACCTCCTTTGGCCGTGGGTTTTGAGAATCAAGGACACCAAGAAAAACTTTGATTCTAGCTAATTTAATTGTTTCCCCATGTTTATAAACACCTTAATTAAACATTTATTCAAGAAAATTTAATCAAAACCCACTTGTTCATAAGATTTAATTTTTGGAAAAAAATAAGTTGTTGCATGTTTGAATTAAATGGATTAAGAGACTTACAATGAAGAAATAGGAGGTGGTCTTTGATTAGATTCTTCAAAAACCCCCAAAAAAATGGTGGTGGTGGTGGTTTGTGGTGTTAGGCCGTCGGCCATGGGAGAGAAAGAGAGAGATGGTATTTTTTTTTTTGTAAAATGAAATGTGTGTGTTTAGTTTGTCCCTTTTTAATTTTTGGGAGGTCCTTGGGTGCAATTTTGGTATTCTTTTGGCCTTAAGTGAAAACGACCTCAAATGTTTGTGGGAATGGCTCATTAGTCGTCTTGGAAAATTTTGTAGGAGTCGGGGATCACCCCGAACACTCGAAAATACTTTTAAATAGTTCAAACGCACACAAAACGTATATACACATGATTCCGACTCGACTTAACACGTAATGAAATAAAATCTCGAAAAACTCAAATATCGATCTATCGATAATAAAATGTAAGTTTTGGGCATCCGTCGGTACCGTAGGCGTTATCGGTTCTTCTTAAATCGTCAAACGTTAAATTACGACCGCAAACGTTGGTTTCAACTTAAACCGTCAAATAAATCCACGATAAAAAATCTTAAAAATTTCAAAAATATACGTAAAATAGGATTAAATAAATGACGTTGGGCTCAGGATATCACATCCACAAGTGAGCCACAACTTAAGAGAGATGCTCATACTGAACAGATCTTGAGACAAGAACTTAGCATCTTACGGTACTTTCACGGGTCTTACATCCTCCCCTCCTTAAAGGAGCGACGTCCCGACGCTCTCCGGTTCTTATACTCGCATTTTCGTACTACTAGAAAGATGGGGGGGTACTTCTTACTATAGAGGTATTCACGTTCCAATATGGACTTCGGTTCACGTCTCGGGTTCCATCACACCTTCACAATGAGTGTTATACCTTGCTTAAATCTCTTAACATCTCGATCCATGATCTCCACTTCAATTTCCCAAATTCTTCCTACGGTTATCAACACGTCTCTTTTCAAAGCTTCTCGCGGTTAGCGAGTGATTCTTAATCTACACCATCTCTTCCATAGCTTCTCGAATCATTTCGAGCCCATTCAACTGACTTTTTCTTACTTCATTCTATCCAACTGACGATTTACATTTTCATCATCATAATTCCTCAAAGGTTGCAGCTTCAATTGCTACCGTGGTAAATGTCGTTGTACAAAGATACTACCAACGGCAAGTATCGATCTCAACAACTATCAAAATCAATCACACACGTTCGGAGCATGTCTTCCAACTTTCGAATCGTCCTTTCACTTGGTTCATCATCTCATAAAAACAACTACTCACAAAATAAAATCGCACGGGTCACACATAACCCCATCGAAAACGTTCAGAACATACAAGACGAAGTAATTATTACTAGTCGTACAAAATCACCTTATCGCAATATTACGTACATACAACCCTAGTTCTTCAAAACGAATTCATCGATACGCTAATCATTCGACGTATACATAACTCTCTCGAAGACATCACAATCCAATCAAACACAAAAGCCATTATGAAGCACATAAAGCCGTATCTCGACATGTTTGCAAAATAGCCAAACCATGCCAAGTAAAATAAGTTCAATCAAGTTAACTCATGCTTGCTAATCAGCCAAGCCATGATAAAATAAGGAATGTTGACATATTTCTCGGATGAGTCCAGTCAAAAAGAAAATTGCAAGTTTAAGAAGGTTCACAGCTTGCTAGCTATGGATGCATATTCAAAAAGAAAATAAAATAAAATAAAATACATACATATGTCATCGCAGAGTGCTCACCCACGGATTCATACCCAAAAGATATTACAAGAACACCATCTCACTTCCGTCCCAACCGTGGTAAAAGTATCAATATATATCATCGTTCATAGTAAAAAAAAATAAAAATATTACATGGCATGGGTTCTCCATGATCGGACTTCATTGGACAATGTCATCTCAAGTTCTCACAACTTACGATCACTCGACCAGATCACTTACCACATAAATACATAAAAGGCAAGGGTTTACCACAAAAACATCAACTATGGCTATCTATCGTTTAACCATCGATAATCAAGGATGGTTGAGTCAAGCAAAAAGGATTCCTCACTTGAATAAACGAAGACGGTAATGGAATTGTCTTCCAACTACCGATGCACAGTTGGTAATACTTCAACAGTTTATCGCGTGTCATAAAACATATCAAAAGAACGAGAAAAGAAAATAAATAAGGTACGATGCGTTTGATGTAGGAGAAGTCTTCTTCATTCCCCTCAGAGTCACTTGAACTCTGATTTCCTCTACTTTGGCAGTCTTCTATTCTTGATTAAAATTTCTTCTCAGTGTCGGTACGAGTCCCTTTGGTATTTCATCAACACCCTAGCGATTCCGATAAATTTCACACGTTGCACACAACACATTTCCAAAATTACTCGGTCATAGTGACTTACTAAGTCAACGCCAAACAAAAAGAAAAGATTTCAAAGAACACAAATAAATTCAAAAATTTTCTATTGGAATCAAAGAGAATACGATTACTTGTATAAGGATCCACCATTTTTTTTAAAACATTCTCATCCAAACATTTATCAAAACACTACAAGTTTCAAGATGACCAATTTGTTTGACATTAGTGCCCTTCCTAAACTATGCATAATTAGCCAGATCATGCATACTTGAGGATCAAGCAACAACAACCAACAAAACAGGACTCTTCCCGAATTATGCATGGTTAGCTAAGCTGTGCATAATTGAGGATCGAGTGACGACACAAACATTATTATTACATACCAAACACGACTATGGAAGTTTTCGACCTAATCTTCAAAATAATTAAATCATTTGAAATGAAATTTGAAATGGGAAAATATTGTTACCATCGTTTTAAGAAACACATTAAATATTTTTCGTCTACTTTGGAAACATACATTAATTCGCCTATTTATGAGAAACAAAAAAATGAATAAATAAAGAAATTGACACCATTTGCATTTGGTTCACCAAAACATTTCACACACTCATACATATTTTCAAAATAGACTATTCACAAAATAACGGTAAGGTGGTTCAAGATTAAAGATCATTGCAACCACAATAAGAAATAAATCAAAAATCAATGAGATCGAACAAGGTAAACGAGCAATATAATCGCCAACTAAAATTAACTATATCAGAAACGAAAATACTTCAAATATATGACAAAAGTCTTGGGATAACAACAGCGATCTACGAATACATGGAGTAAAAATTGAATATCAACACAAGCGTCAAAAATAAAAACAACGCTCATAATTCCCATCGTCTCGAGTTGCACACACATTCCACCAAGGGTATACGGGGAGAGAAGAATAATCACTTGGTTAAATAGAAACAATTTCACCAGGAAGATCGAGTTCTTTCACCTCTACAATTTGGTAAAGGGGCTTCGTCTCCTCGCTTTTGTTCAATATAAATAAATAACCAATTTAATGAAGATTTATAGCATCATTCAAGTAAATACAGAATTTTAGGTTCCATTAACCGTAAGAAGAAAAGTCACTACGTCCATGAACAGGACAAAATATACCGGGTGACATACCCTCATCATCAAGTCCTAGTGAAATAGTAGTTTTAAAATAAATATAATAATTCTGGTTTCATATCATGGAAAATATTAAAATGAACAATCACATGACGACTCAAGTTCAAATACAGACTCATAAAATCAAAGAAGGGATGTCGGACGATCGAACCATTGTGACTCAAAACATTACATATACATCTTAAGAAAATAATATAAATATTCGTTTGTTGGGTAATCCATTTGCATTTTCTAGTTACTGTTACCTGGTATATTGTAAAACCGAACATTTGCACATTTTTAATTCGTGTTACCCCATTAAAGATTTCAGACCTTTCATGTTTCAATCTATACAAAGTTTTTATTTCTAGAAAAATTACAGTTGCAAGAAAATTTCTAACATTAGTTGATTCGGTGACTCGGTTATTATAACTGGTAAAATCATTAGTTTTGAAAATCTCGATACTCGCGTCAAAATCTCAATAATCTTCATATCTTAAGTACCCGAAACGTATACAGTAAGAATTTTCAAAGTTTCACGTTATTATTATTACGGCTTACCTTATCACATACATACACGTATCCAACACGACTTAAACTAGTCCAATTGACTCTTAAAATTAACCTTGACTTTTTATTATACACATGTCTTTCTTAAAACTGATTTATTAAATAGTATTCGCGTAATTCGACCCAGATGCTAAAGTGGTTTCACGTAGTATTATTTCGGATAAATTACTGATTTTTGTCGACACTTGAATCTCGATAATAATAATAAAATAATAAATAATTAAGATGCTTATTTCAATAATTCAAAGATATATAAAATTCAACTTTTAATCCTTAGCCCGTTATCAAACGATTTTAAAATTAACACATCTCGCAGCGGAATAAAATAACGTTCCATCAATATTTAATAATTTATTTCAAACATTATAATTTCTTACTTAAGGTGTATATTTTGATTTTTATCCCAGTTTATTCGCTATAACAAGTAACGTGTTCTAGTTTATACCAATGCATACATAACATAACCTTATGTTTAAAATAAAACAAATTTTACAAAGTTTTTAGCTCCAAAATACATGACCAATTCTTCTACTCATGTTTTATATTACAAAATACGTCCATAAGTTTGCTACATTGACCCGAAAATTAATTCATACTAAATCCAAATTACATATACTCAACAGTCATATCGTAAATTTTATTATAAACTCCTTTTTCAAATTATATTAAATAAATTCTTAACAAATCCATCACTAGCTTCTAGTATCAAATTATTAATATACAAAAACAAGGATTTTTACGAGTAGTATAAATTACTTATTATGATATACCAACCAAAGTTGAAGGAAAAACAATTTCACTTTGTCACTTTACTCTCTATAAGAGTTTTACTTTTTACAAGACACATCATAAGTCATTTTTGTCCAAAAGTTTCATTCACCTTTTATTTAATATGTAAAACACTTTATGTTTAAATCATTCGATCAACAAAGTTTTATGCTTACTTAACTCACACAAATGTCGGACCTCGTCATGTATAATGTCGAATTCAAAATAATGAAACAACAAAACAAAATGAAATAAATGAAGCGAGAATACGTATGTCAACTAAGTGTTGTTATCGGCCTCGGATGAGTCTCAAAATCGTACACCACAAAATTAACGCAAATCAACCAAATTTCAAGTTATCGCGATTTGTCACAACGCTAGTCTATCCTTAAAACGCATATTTAAATCCAAGTAGGATGATAAAAACGATTAAATGGCAACACGCCTCAACCACGTTTCATAATATACACACATGATTCGCCGCTACGATGTACGCATCATTGATTATACTTCGTCTATATTATAGTTACACCAACCAATATGTCAAACCCATAAGGAAAAAAGGAAATAAAGTAATACGTAAGTAAATTACGTTTCAAAACAAAATGTCCAAATTGACACATCACGGTGTGATAACGAAAATCGAGATCAATCTAGTCAATATACAATATGTTACGAAGCGTTATTTACGTATCTAGAGTATCAAACGAGGTTCACACTCGGTTATTCGATCAATAAGTTAATTATCAAGATTGATAATTTGCGGTAAGGCCGAATTCTCAACAAAACCGCATTTTAATGTACGATAATTTCCCAAGGACCATTGCTTCGCGTGCAATGCCTTTAAATACCATAGTATATACATACTTATACATACAACCATTCCTACATACACGTAGGATTACAACGCAGTATTGCCATGTAATGCAATGTAGCCCGTTATGCCAATTACATGCAACATATACGATAATCTTTACAGGAATTTGCAAATTACGATGATAAGTACTCAACGTACAAAACAATATATCTCAATATATCAAAGTATTTACTTACTAAATACTAGAGAATTCATGCCAATTTGAGGGATACATCTAAAATACAAAGCAATGCTAAAGGAATCTTACCGGAGCCATGCAGGATAGTTGTGTGCTTGGACAATTTCTTACGACACCAAAAGTTATAGTTTAGGATTTTTCAAAATGACCTAGTTCTCTATAACTCATGGCTCTGATTACCAATCTATAACACACCCACAAATGCTATGCGCAGTGGAACTACAACATTTGGGTGCTACGTAGTTATCATCACACATAAGCTATATTAAACGACTCAAAGAGACGTAAAAGTTTAAACATAAATTAAAGATTGATTAAAAACATACAAGTCTACAGTTTTTCCAATATCCTAAGATAATATAAAATAGAGTTTGCGTTTAGGTCCCCACTGAATCTCAACCCAAAAGTACATTTTCGTTCACATGACATAATATAAAGTATTTAAGTGCTAAAAGGGAAGAAAAACGAAGTAGACCGCCAAGCCACAACAACTTCCATCCTCGCATGCTCCGCTGCTATCAACCTTGGTTACCTGAAACACATGCTTAAAACCGTCAACACAAAGGTTGAGCGAATCTGTAGGTTTATCAAATCATAAGTTTGAACATAAGTATTAAAAACCAATCATGATCATTCAATAGCATTGTCGCGCAAACAATCTATTATTCAAGGATATGACAATTGTGTTTAAGCTCATGACACTAATCCGTTAACTCAATCACCCGCGTAATAATTACCGGCGTGATTCAGATGAAACCAGTGCCCCTACTAAAGGCATCAGTTGCAATTATACCTTATCTCTTATCACAAATTATCCGTCCGCAGGGGGTATCAACGTACTAGCCCTCGTCTCGGATAGGGTAGTCAACCCCATAGTACTATCACTTTGTATAAGCGGCTATTTCCCCTTCACAAGGGCAAGACAATAGTTAATAGTTCATGAAATTAGGGCCTTTTGCAACTAGGTACTCAACACAATTTCTAAGGCAACATTCGGGTCCAACAATCATTCATGACTTACGTTCATTTTCCTTTAAATAGCATGCATCCCCCCTCGCGGGTAAAAACATTTGAAATAAGTAAAGAGCGAGGCTATAGGCTCACCTTGAGATATAGGAGCATAAGTACTAGTAGCAAAGACGTAGACGAAGACGATCACCGACGATGAGGATGCCCTGGGAAATCAAATACAACACCTAACGTATAAACACGTAATGAATCAACACACTCAAGTACCCTAAAGTACTGTATGTACATAATTAAGAACACTCAAGGTTCATGTAAACTCACGCCAAAAATCCATACAAGTGATATTTACTAAACACGTCCAATTTTATACTTTATTAGAACTATTGCCCAATTTGCAATTCTGCCGGTACATACCGAATGTACGGGCTGTTTTACCCCACTTAGACAACTCCTAAAAATCTGAGAAAATTTGTAAAAATCACTTATAATCTGTAGAAACTCCTCACCAAATTTCATAAAAAGTTTTCACTTCTAAGACCCACTGCTCAACACATCTCTATACATTAAAATTTTGGACAGATTTGCACCTTCCAAGTGCAACTCGACTTTGACTTATTTAGTCAACTCAACTTGAAACACCAACTCCTAAACTTGAAAATACACTCTTTTGTACAGGTCTAGGACCAAAGAACAACTTCCAAACATTTTTAGAACTCTAGTTACAATCCTAGACATTCGACCTATGTTTTGACAAAAACCCGTAACTTGTGATTTTCATCACCCGGTACGCCTCAAACTTTAAAATATCATAACTTTTGACTCGTTTTGAGTTAGGAGCTCTACCTTATACCAAATCGAAGCTAAAAATAAGCTCTACCATAATATCCTATCATCCCAACCTGGACTTAGACTTAAAACCACGAAAAATACCCCTAAAGTTTCTGCCCTAAAATGACCCTTTCAAAATCACCTCTACGCTTGTTTTCAATCAATTCCACCTAATCCTATACCTATTATATCATCACTAAATCATTCTAAACCAATCCCCTTACACCTAATCACTTGTATGAATCATCTTCATAAAAACCCATTTCATAAATAAATCATTTCACATGTTTAATAATTTTTAAAATAACATAAACATCATCCTAAACATGTACCCATAACAAAAATAAATCAAAAGCAAGAATCAAACAAACACCTCCTTTGGCCGTGGGTTTTGAGAAGCAAGGACACCAAGAAAAACTTTGATTCTAGCTAATTTAATTGTTTCCCCATGTTTATAAACACCTTAATTAAACATTTATTCAAGAAAATTTAATCAAAACCCACTTGTTCATAAGATTTAATTTTTGGAAAAAAATAAGTTGTTGCATGTTTGAATTAAATGGATTAAGAGACTTACAATGAAGAAATAGGAGGTGGTCTTTGATTAGATTCTTCAAAAACCCCCAAAAAAATGGTGATGGTGGTGGTTTGTGGTGTTAGGCCGTCGGCCATGGGAGAGAAAGAGAGAGATGGTATATTTTTTTTTGTAAAATGAAATGTGTGTGTTTAGTTTGTCCCTTTTTAATTTTTGGGAGGTCCTTGGGTGCAATTTTGGTATTCTTTTGGCCTTAAGTGAAAACGACCTCAAATGTTTGCGGGAATGGCTCATTAGTCGTCTTGGAAAATTTTGCGGGAGTCGGGGATCACCCCGAACACTCGAAAATACTTTTAAATGGTTCAAACGCACACAAAACGTATATACACATGATTCTGACTCGACTTAACACGTAATGAAATAAAATCTCGAAAAACTCAAATATCGATCTATCGATAATAAAATGTAAGTTTTGGGCATCCGTCGGTATCGTAGTCGTTATCGGTTCTTCTTAAATCGTCAAACGTTAAATTACGACCGTAAACTTTGGTTTCAACTTAAACCGTCAAATAAATCCACGATAAAAATTCTTAAAAATTTCAAAAATATACGTAAAATAGGATTAAATAAATGACGTTGGGCTCGGGATATCACATCCACAAGTGAGCCACAACTTCAGAGAGATTCTCATACTGAACAGCTCTTGAGACAAGAACTTAGCATCTTACGGCACTTTCACGGGTCTTACATGCAGTACCATCACTGGACTTGGAAATGTTAACGTGGGGTGTCATGAGCTCAGATGCAATAATTATGATTTTAACGGGTGTAACAACATATCCCATTGATGATTAAACTTGTATTCAAACTATTATAACACAAACCTATGAAATTCACTCAACCTTTGTGTTGACTTTGAGCATATTTATCCCAGGTAACTGAAAATCACACGGACTATGGCACGGAGAGGAAAAGGACATGAGGACGTCCAAACTTGTTATCATTCACTTTTATGTTTTCAAAATGTTCTTCGGGACCTCTGTTTGTAAACACTCTGATGAATAAATGAATGATAACTCTCTTTTAAAAACGTCTCTTTTGAGTCGTTTTCTATTATTGTATACTGTGTATCATGAAGTAATACCCCAAAATAGCTTCCGCTGCTATATGTAAAAATCAGGGTGTTACAGATCCCAAACTTAGATCGATTTAGCTTTATGTATACGAGATTAGATAAAGTTATACACGTAGAGAAACCTTTGTATATGTATATGATAATATAAGTGTTATGCGGAATTAACACTTAAACAAGAACACACAAAGATGTAAACAAACTTTCACTTGATTAATGATAACAAACTTGCTTACAATGAAAGTGTTTAACGTATGAAAACTTATATTGAACAATATCCTAAAGGTCTTCTTTTATAGACATAAGAAGCCTTGTACAAGAGTCTACGTATCAACTATTCTAGGTAAAGATAATTATAGAAAATACAATGTTGAACTTATCTTTACTAGAAACAAACTAGAAACAATATACGCGTAGACTAAATCTTTCCATCAGTTCTTGTCTTCAATGTATCAACGCTTGACTTCTTCTTGTCAACACTTGATCTGTCAGCGTTTGTTTTCTTCCTATCAACGCTTGATTTACTATTGTCAGCGCTCAAGTAGACTTGCTATATTTTATTCCCAACATTTCATACAATTTTACAAAACATTTGAATGGAAATTGTTATTTAAGTGCGGGCCATCAATTCTTGTCGTCTTCCCGAGAATTACCTTCAAGTACCTGAGATAAAACATGTTAAAAGAAAAGGTCAGCGAAAACTCTGAGTGAATTCATAGAGTTTAATGAAATCCAATAATATATCATCGGTATAAAATTATTATCAAAAATCATTTTGTACAATTCCTTGTCGTAGGCCATAAAATAAGCCAAAAACATTTCATACAAATCTTTGTTGTAAATCATACTATAGGCTTTTGCCTTCAAAACCATTATACGAACCAATGTCGTAAAAATATCATACAATGCGTTTTATAACGTTGTATAGAGTTAAATAGAAACCGTTATATGAATATGGTTATGTAAAACCAAAACACGAACATAATATCAATAATAAGACCCCGTATTGCTAGTCAGACAATATATTTTAATTCAATGCGTATAGCAGTATTTTCGTTATTGGATTATTATAAGCCGCATGACCTTGCTACCTTACTATAACAAACAACGGGTAGCTAACCCGAAACTCATTTGCCCATATAAAACAGCGTGTCGTCACAATAATAACGCTTATATAAGTCTTCTCATACATAAATTCGCTTACCAATCAATGTGGCACGACGGGGATCAACCGTCAAGGCGCGAACTGGGGTGATCTTCCCCAAATAGTAATATTATATGCGTAAGCGTCTACCGAATCCCGGTAGTTCACAACTCATGCTAATGGGAATTTTAGTGACATAACCTAACTTTAATAATCCATTTCATTTCATTTATCGGGTCATATAATCATTCATCGGGTCATACAATCATTCAGGTCCAAATCAATAAGCAAACAATCAGGACAACTAGTGTCCTATTTTTATTAAAACTAACATGTTATCTCCCTCGCGGGTTTATATAAAATTTCATAAAAAATTTTAAAAGAGTGCGAGGCTATGAACTCACGTTTATGTGGGAAGGCGGTTATCGGCGATTTGGATGTAAGGTACGTGCTTCAATCACGGAAACCTAGACAAATAATACTCGTCTTAGACTCTTGTCCAGTGAATTTTATAAAAACAATAGCTATGTATATATGATGATATCATGAGTATGATGATGATCATGTGGGAGTTTAGATCTTCATACACATTATAGTGTTATGTGTTAGTCAAATTTTTGACTAGTTACACTAGTTTCAATCCAATTCCATATCAAGGCCCAATAAGCCCATTAAAGTCCAATACTTTATATTAGCCCATTTATACTTTTTATAACAGGCCTATACTCATATGTTGGGCCCAATTGGGTTAAGACCAATGAGTAAGTCCATTAGTGTTTAGCCAAACTTGTTGGGTTAATAGTCCATTAAGGCCACTTTGGCCCGTTAATGTCCATAAGTTATAAAGCTCGGTTTTTATCGGTTTTGACTTGTCAAATGTACTTATACATCAGTATATGAGTTATAAAAAGTTTACATTAGACGGGTCCGACCGTCTAAGTTTTAATTGACGAAAACCTTAATCTTTCGGTTTTAGCCGAAAAGACGTAAAACTTATATATAGAGTTTTATAACTTATAAAACTTATCAAATTGCCATTTTTATAAAATGTTACTTTTATTTATTAAAGTATATAATTATTTATATGTAATATATAAGTTAGTGGGTTTTAGGTATACATTTTATATTATATTAACTTGAGTGCTAATATTATACTATATACATTTATTTTTCAAATCTGATTATGATTTTCACTTTCACCATTTTTATCATATCTTGAGTTCTACTAGGAGATAGAAGCTCATTTTTGGACACCACAAACTATATGATATGTGCTACAATTAACTCAGTTCTAGCTACTGAAAGTCTCTAAAAGTGTGTCCAAAACAGACTACTCAGATTTGAACTTTAATATTGTTTTGATCATATCTCACTCATTTTATGGATTCCATTGAGTGGCCAACTCTCACATATGTACAAGTCACTTATCTTACTTTATATTAATTTATCCAAGCCACTTTAACAAGTTATCATATAGTTCTTTACTGTTTTATACAGCCTACATTTTTAGCCATGATTTTAACATCCTTTCATGTAGCTTTTAATCATTTTAACCAAATTTATCAACACCAAATCCTCACATAATATTTTGATCATCATTCATCATCATTTACATATACATAAATGAAGAAAATACAAGATTACATATTCAAAATAACAGGATGATAGGGAGAAATAATCTCTATACCACCAAGATGATGAAAAGATGGGATTTTGATGAACAAGGCTTGGTTCCTTGTTACCAAATCTTCAACTTTAGCAAGGCAACTTCTTGAGTCCTTCAAATGGATGAAAACCTCCATGAAATCAGCCCTAAACTCCTTCTTGAAAATCAGCCCAAAGACCTCCATGAAAACTCCTTTTCACATGTTATAATCACCTCCAATCTTCATCTTTTCAAGTAGGCTTCAACATATGTTGATTATAGCCTTTTTTTATGGTTAAAATTTGATGAAAATGGTGATAAGAGGGTGGCTATGGACGTTCATAGAGAGAGAAGAGAGTGTTTGAGTGGTTTTGCATGTATGAAATGAGAAATGGTTTATGGTGTAGCTAGTTTTGTTAGTTTGGTGGTTTGTGTATGCACTAAGGACATGTGTCCTTAGTGTGTATATAAACTTGACACCACATATGGTGTGTTGGCTAAGTCTTGCCACCCATAGTGGGGGTGAGGCAAGTGTAAACTTGTCTCATCTCCACTAATTTACAGGTACTCCTCGATTATAGTTTTCTCGATTTACGTGCCCTCAGGTCGTTTTACGAAAACGTTTTTATAAATTATGAATCAACGGCACAAAACAAATCTAATAAAAATTGTCTCATAAAAACGGAGTTCAAAAACGTAAATACGTAAACCTAGGGTTTCCGGTTTAGTCGTAAAGGATGTTAAATTATGCACTTAAGTCCTAATCTCTTCTCGTAACTTTGTGAGTTTATGAACCAACACAAATTTAAAATTCCAAAATAATATTTAAGGATAAATTTATTTCCTGAAATGTCGGGCTGTCACCAAAACGGTGTATGTAAACGTAAGCACGTAACGTAGAATTCTCCGGTTTAAACGTAGTCGATGCTACTTCAAGGCGTAAACCCAAATTTCTTCCCAAAAATGAGTGAGTTCATAATATAACATTAAAATAATGTTTTTAAATAATATCTGAGAATAAAATATTAAGCATAAATTGACGGATTGTCACAGCATTTACCCCTAAACAGGATCTTTGTCCTCAAAGATCAATTTATCTTACTACTCGCTTCTTATAGAGTTAGAGCCATGTGGGTATTTCCTCCACATTCGGTCTTTCCTCACAAGTGTAATTCATTACAATACGCGAGTTTCATCAAACATAACTACGGGAATACGATCAGGCTTAATGTTGACTTACTTTCTCTATCCATGATGTTCACGAGTTTTTGATGAATGCAACTTTTCGCCGATCTAAACTTCATCAAGAAGTAATCAGATTTTCACTTGATAGACATTTTATCAAGTTCGATATACGAAACATAATTCACGCAGCCCTTGAAGTCCTAGGGTAGATCCAGCTTATATGCCTTTCAAACCAACTTTTACATTATCTCAATGGTCCCATACAACGAGGACTTATTTCCCATGATCCTTTAGATCATCAATTCATTTTTCCAAGGTGAAATTTTTTGGCATAACCTCGCTACCGATCCGGTACTTCAAGATCTACATTTCATATTCACATAACCTCCTGCCCACTACCGACAGTCAATAATCAGATCCTAATTCCAACAATCATTTCAGGTCTCGCGGTTCGGGTATTTTGTAAGGTTAGGTTTGTCATCATAGGCAACCTTAAACCTAAAAGACATGTCCAACTCACAATGGGTGTATGTCGGGTAGCTTCATCCCAACTCCTAACTACAGATGCTCTCATGTTTAGATCCTCACAAGATTCGATCTCGATCCTAATACGATAATTATCAATGATAATCTCTCCAAGGGAAAGCGATTATACGGTTTATTACCAAAGGTCAATTATTCAAGAATAAAACAACACTTATAGTGTTTTGTATCGTAACTTTACCTCGTCCATTCGATTGGGGTGGCAAACAGTACTCTCATCAAGGTTCGTTCCCAATGACTTCTGAACAAATCTCTAGAAATTAGATGCGAAGCGAGGATCTTGATAGAGATGATCGATACATACACACTATGTTTACACAACTCCTTTAAATACAAAAGAGTCAATTTCTTCATCGAGAATCTATCATTAACAGGAATGATATTAGCAGATTTGGTCAGTCTGTCGACAATGACCCAATTCGAATCAAATTCAGATGATGACCTTCGCAATAGTTAGATGTTTACTAATGTATGAGGCGATGTCTGCCTTCATAATTTGCCATCAGTACAACTTCTTCAGGTATAGATACAGTTAATCAAAAATGGCATGAATAGAATACTTAATCTTATGAGATTCCAACATGACTAAATCTCGAAATCCTCCGTGTTCAGGCCACCACAAGCGGCCTTTTAAACATTTAACGCCATCGGCTCTTATTTCTAATGGTTTACATTAGCCGCGAATCCCTTTTATTATCTATATGATCCTTTTTACAAGCATCAGCTATTTTTAAATTGCTCGTCAATTTATTTTGCACAATTATTACTAAGGAACACATCCTAATTGATTCTTTATCCTTTCTACACATGCGTCAGTATTTACATTCAGCTTTCCTGATGAAATAATTATCATGACCACAATTCACTCAGAAAATCTTTCTTCATATTTTCTAAGTTTTAGTTTCGTCTCAACTATCATTTTTATCAGTTTTGTTCAATCTGACGTTTAAAGCGTCGATAAATATTACAAGTAATTAAATAATAAATATTTAATTTTTATGAAACGTAAATGTGAAACATTTTAAATTTCTCAGTTCGCCCAATTATAGAAAAATGTTCAAAATAAATTTGAATTTAGTTAACATGATCTTTGTTGATTTATCAAAAATAATTAATAAGATCCGTAAATGTTTGAAAAAATTTTGTTTATACTTTGGTCAAAATTTTCTTAGTTGAAAAGCAAAAAAAAAATTGTCGTTTCAAATTCCAAGCCATGGTTTAAATGGTTTCCTCAATCCCTCTTAGGTTGTCTTGAGGTATACACAAACATTTACCCCTAAAGGAGTTTAGTTAAATGATTTGGGTATAAGGGAATGATTTCTTAAAAATCCTTTGATAAAATATCTGTCAAAACATTTTTCCACTTTCTTTTTGGTATTACCCAAAGCCTTAATGGCTCTAATATTTGAAAAGTCAATATAGATTCCATTATCTTATTAATCACACGGTCAAATCATGTAAAGGATTAAGTCATTCATCACATGTTAAATATTCAAGGTACAGGTTTTCACTACTCGGCCGACTTAGGGCATTCTACAAATGATTATTAACTCCTTCCTTCTTATAAACAAACAGATGGTCCTTAATGATCACAAGTATGAATTTATCAAATTACAGCCTACACGCGTGATTCACCATATTTATGAATGCTACATGTGCATTGGTCAATCCAAACAACATAACATGAAACTCATAATGTTCATTACGAGTTCTGGATGTAGTGATTGGAATAGATAATCTTCTTCACGGACGCGAAGTTGATGATAACCATGTCGTGGATCAAATTTTGAATATACGCTAGAACCTTGTAAACGATCGAACAAATCTTTCATCCTGGGTAATGGGTATCGATTTTTGATCGTCAATTTACTTAGTTCACGGTAATCAATATACATAAGGAATGATAACACCATAGCTCTTCATAATGACGAGCTTGGTAGAATAAAAGCTTTTTCCGACAACTCTCTCAGTTGTACGGTAACACTTTCGATTCAGATGGTGCTAAAGTATAGTGCACACGCCACAGGTGCAGCACCGGGAATATAATCAATACCAAATTCAACTTTCCTTGATGCCGAAAGTCTAGGTAATTCACCAGCAAATACCTCCTAAAGTTTCAGATAACAAAAACATCTTTTAATAAATTTACTGTAAGTTCTTTCTAGATTACAAGATCTATGACTAGTTCATAACCATTCATGGTATAATTTCAAGTCTAAATGCAGGATATGGTCATCCATCAATAATTATTTAGATCACTTTTGATAATCAACATCTTATCTTTTAGGGGATTTCTACTCGAGTTCCCATCAATTAAGACAATGTCGTCATGTCATAATCAATCAATCCATTCTACTGGCACTACCAACTTTCCAGTTTCATTACCGTTGATAAGATGTGAACTTCTAAAAAGACAAATAATAACTCGTAATCCTTCACAATCCAAGGATATGGAGACATAACTAACATCAAAAGAGTAAGGTAAACGCATAATCTACGCCAGAGAATTTCAAATCAGATAAAGACGAAAACATTAACGAATATGAATACATCCCATGTTTTCTTAATTTGAGTACGCATTCGAAAGCTCCTCGGATCGTTACCCATGTCATTCAAATGAAATCTAATCAAAAGAAACGATAGGAACGTCGATAACCCAGTCGGGTATTAATACTCGATAATTAGTAAAGTTTCCAAAGAATCTCACCACGATAGAATTGGACAAGAAGGGGATATCAATTGTCAATGAAGACAATATCCACATATGATTAAATTCGACTTAGAAAAATAAATGGTACGGCCACATATGTAGATGTCTCTAACAGTATGTCCCTATTTTGCACTTCTTGCAGATCTCATAAAATTTAATCTTTCACAATCTTCAAGGAAAATTTAGTGTTTATTAATAATTTCATGGTGGCTACTAATCAGCCTTGCATGGTCCTTTCCAAATTGTATGTAGGCGCGCAACTATATATAATTTTAGGATTAACGATGCAATACTCAGTTCTTCAAAACTTTGTCATCATGTTTAAAATAAAGATATTTTCATGCTTAATTCTTGAATAAGAATCAAAATAAATTTACAGAGATGTTCTTTATTGTGGAAACAATTTAGTTTTCCAAGGTGCTTCATAAACAACTTTATTTCGAAAATGATTACTTATAAATCTCACTTTAAATAATCCTTATGGTGATGAAAATTCAATTTTCTCAAGGGATACTGTTTTAGGTTATAAAACAATGAGTGATCTTCAAAAGAGTGATGAAAAGTTGTTCACCAAGAACTAACTACAATATAATAGGAGATGAGGTTTGCCAAATAATCATGAGGTTCATGACCTCGATGGCCCTCAAAAAGAATAATCCACAACGTAGCTCAAATCGAGATGAGTACTTGTTCAATGGTTGCATCACTAATGCGAACATTAGGAACAAGCAAGAAAAGATAGATAACATCGATACATGTAGGATTTAGCAATCAAAGGTAGTCTTTTCATTAATCACAAACAAGTCAAAACTGTACCGTAACACATTACGGGCCACTATGTCATACAATTCCAAGAACTTATCCTACCAACGGATATCTCAGTTAAGTTAGGGATTTTTAAAAGATACCACAATGAATACTAATATACAATAGTCACTAGGTGTTCCACATGTCCCGAAAGATCCATCGGTCCCAATTCAGAAGAAGATTTCTTCAATTTATTTATTGGACACTGGGCATCCTCGTCATTGGACAATGGCCTGGGAACAACTCTTAACACAAACTAACAATCATTTAAAACCTTATAATTCAATCACAGAACTTAATGACTTCCTCTTAACAATCTCATATTCCATGCGAGTTAAATTTTACTCTATTCAAGTTTCAATGAACTTATACTCAATGCGATATCCTACCTCATTTTCCAATACTTTCAACTTTATTCTTAGACCTTGATAGGGCAATAAAAGCTCAATATGAACTACACTTAATTTCCAATCCTATAGCTCCTTCATCAATAGTTATCAAATGAGTCACTAGTATTAAATGACTCACACATTCAATTAGACTTCTCAGAAAGGTACTAGTGGCATGAGGTTTTTGGTTAATGGTTCCAATGACAGACTCAAGTGCAACATTCAGCCTTTCGATTTCAAATTAAGAATTGGGTGATACCGAATCAGATGACACCTTTCCAGGTAGTAAGGTTTTGTCAAACTTCACTCTATAAGGAAAGATCGTCATGACATCGATAATAGATTTATTCTCGCCAATTCTTCAAGATTTCAATCAACTAATATCAACATTTCTACAAATATCAACCATTTCGTTAGGATCATAAACATCCACAACTTGGTTTAGATCTAGGATAGCTAGAATTCCTACGAGAATAGCTTCGATTGATTTGCTAGGGGAGTTAGGGTTTCTTATGACAATCTACGTCGTATAAATACCTCGTATAAATATTAAAATAATCATCAAACAATCATGTAATCAAATTACATCATATATATATATATATATAATCTAAGTTATATATATATTAAAATAACACTTCTCAGTCTGGCCTTGTCGGTAACTCGGGAATTCTTCGGCACCGTTATAGTAAAAAGATTTTTAGACATTTTGAGAAAAATGTTTATAGTTAAAAGATTTTGAAATGTTTTATTCAAAACCTTGGTTTTAAAAATCTTTCGTTCTCTATAACGAGAGCTCTGGTACCAAAGTGTAACACCCCCAAATATTCATGTTTTAATGCAGCGGAAGAGTCGTTGGTGTTATGGGATAGCACATTACTCAAATCATAGACAACGCTTAAAAATCACGTCGTTTAATAATAAAGCATTTTCCATTCATGAATATCAAATTTACATAGGTCCCAAGTCATATTATTTCATACAATTTTACAAAACATTTGAATGGAAATTGTTATTTAAGTGCGGGCCATAAATTCTTGTCGTCTTCCTGAGAATTACCTTCAAGTACCTGAGATAAAACATGTTAAAAGAAAAGGTCAGCGAAAACTCCGAGTGAATTCATAGAGTTTAATGAAATCCATTAATATATCATCGGTATAAAATTATTACCAAAAATCATTTTGTACAATTCCTTGTCGTAGGCCATAAAATAAGCCAAAAACATTTCATACAAATCTTTGTTGTAAATCATAATATAGGCTTTTGCCTTCAAAACCATTATACGAACCAATGTCGTAAAAACATCATACAATACGTTTTATAACGTTGTATAGAGTTAAATAAAAACCGTTATATGAATATGGTTATGTAAAACCAAAACACGAACATAATATCAATAATAAGACCCCGTATTGCTAGTCAGGCAATATATTGTAATTCAATGCGTATAGCAGTATTTTCGTTATTGGATTATCATAAGCCGCATGACATTGCTACCTTACTATAACAAACAACGGGTAGCTAACCCAAAACTCATTTGCCTATCTAAAACAGTGTGTCATCACAATAATCATGCTTATATAGGTCTTCTCATACATAAATTCGCTTACCAATCAATGTGGCACAACGAGGATCAACCGTCAAGGCGCGAACTGCGGTGATCTTCCCCAAATAGTACTATTATATGCATGAGTGTCTACCAAATCCCGGTAGTTCACAATTCATGCTAATTGGACTTTTAGTGACATAACCTAACTTTAATAATCCATTTCATTTCATTTATCGGGACATATAATCATTCATCGGGTCATACAATCATTCGGGTCCAAATCAATAAGCAAACAATCGGGACAACTAGTGTCCTATTTTTATTAAAACTAACATGTTATCTCCCTCGCGGGTTTATAAAACATTTCATAAAAACATTTAAAAGAGTGCGAGGCTATGAACTCACGTTGATGTGGGAAGGCGGTTATCGGTGATTTGGATGTACGGTGCGTGCTTCATTCACGGAAACCTAGACAAATAATAATCGTCTTAGACTCTTGTCCAATGAATTTTATAAAAAAAATAGCTATTTATATATGATGATATCATGAGTATGATGATCATCGTGTGGGAGTTTATATCTTCATACACATTATAGTGTTATGTGTTAGTCAAGTTTTTGACTAGTTACACTAGTTTCAATCCAATTCCATATCAAGGCCCAATAAGCCCATTAAAGTAAAATACTTTATATTAGCCCATTTATACTTTTTATACCAGGCCTATACTTATATGTTGGGCCCAAGTGGGTTAAGCTCAATGAGTAAGTCCATTAGTGTTTAGCCAAACTTGTTGGGTTAATAGTCCATTAAGGCTACTTTGGCCCGTTAATGTCCATAAGTTATAAAGCTCGGTTTTTATCGGTTTTGACTTGTCAAATGAACTTATACATCATTATATGAGTTATAAAAAGTTTACGTTAGACGGGTCCGACCGTCTAAGTTTTAATTGACGAAAACGTTAATCTTTCGGTTTTAGCCGAAAAGACGTAAAACTTATGTATATAGTTTTATAACTTATAAAACTTATCAAATTGCCATTTTTATAAAATTTTACTTTTATTTATTAAAGTATATACTTATTTATATGTAATATATAAGTTAGTGGGTTTTAGATACACATTTTATATTATATTAACTTGAGTGATAATATTATACTATATACATTTATTTTACAAATCTGATTATGATTTTCACTTTCACCATTTTTATCATATCTTGAGTTCTACTAGGAGATAGAAGCTCATTTTTGGACACCACAAACTACATGATATGTGCTACAATTAACGCAGATTTAGCTACTGCTCAATTGTAGAATATTGATAATCAATGAATCTATGAAGGGGTTTGTTGATTTCTAGAGAGAGAAAGTTAGAGAGAGAAAGTGAGAGAAACTATGTGAATTTTATTAAGTGGAAAACAAGAAATGACAACAACCAACCCCTTTCCATGGTGGAAAGGGGTATTTATACTTCCAAGTCATAAGTGGACTTGGGCCGGTCCATGACAAGCCCATGGACCGGTTCTCACTTAAGTTAATAAGCAAATAATAACTAATTACTAACTACGAGCTATTACAACATAAATCATATTGTGGAGTGACCGATACTTCTAATATACGTTAAAACGTATTTCTAACAATCTCCCCCTAAGGGAGGTCACTCCACGTTACAAAGTTCTAAACCTAGCATACTATACTAAGTCTTCGTTCTTTAGCTCGTAGTCCTTTCTTCTTTTCTTTCTTTTGTTGTGAATATATTGGTTTGATCTTTTGGCTTTGACTTGAGAGCATTGTTCTTTGGCCTTTCACGTGCGATCTTTGCCTTTCTTGTGAACTTTGCCTCCTCGTGACTTCATGTTCCACACATTTACGTCTTTTTGTTGGATTCTTGAAAGCTTCAGAGTTTGATACAGCGGAAGATTTCATCTTGTACTTTCTTGAATTTTTGTTGCAAAAGACATAAGCATGTGGGAACGACTTTTACAGGTACACCGCAACACCACCGTCTTCACTGGTACACAGCAACGCCACCGTCTTCAACAGGTACTCAGCAACGCCACCGTCTTTAGCAGGTACACAGCAACGACACGAATAAAATGGCTTTAAACATTTTATTCTAATTCGGTAGCATTTTACCTCCGGTCGGTGAAGACCGTTGGACGATATTAGATATCGTACCCGTGACGGATAGTTTCAATTAAGTAACTTCCTGACAGGATTTCGCGGGTAAACCCGTTCTCTTTATTCGACCGTCCAAAGCTGACTGCGAACATAAAGAGTGAATCACTTGGATAAATTATCCTTGTGATTAAAAGCCGTCAATTCATGAAACCTGGAACAAGTGAATTTCAATTAAGATTTTCACCATCGTTGCTTTCCAGTTGTCACGAGCTCGATTCATAAAGAATCTTGCACGTTACCTACCAAGTGCTGTTTGATGTTGACACTAGAAGGATTTCCACTCGTCACTGTGGTCAATAAAGAGTCACTCTGAGTGTTCTGGCAAGATCATATGATAATGCGAAGAGGCCTGGAACGAGTTTAAGTTCAATTAAGAATTAAACCACTGTTACCTTCCAGTTTTTCACAAGATTGGTTCTAAAGGAACCGCACGTGTAACCTACCATGAGCTTGTTTGATGTTGGCTCAAGCAGGATTTCCATCTTCATTGTAATACTTGCGTATTACTCGGATGTTCTGGCAATATTACAGGAATACTGCGTAGGACTCATGAAAATCTCTTACTTTTCACAGTGTGTGAGAAAGCAAGGAATGAATGGAAAGTGTCCTAATGAGACTTTTGATGATCTCTTGGCTCTAGACTCGATTGTGCGTTTTGATTTAGTGAGCGATGGCTGGAGAGGAGTGCCACCTTTTCAATACCAGTTTATTCGGAGTGAATAAACCAATAGATAACGTGTTGATCTCCGTGTGATTAAAACAAATACCTTTTGAGAGATATTTGAGTTAGCTGGGGAAGGGTTGTGCATTGCATCACTGGGTCCATGATGTCTTTCTTCAATACCGAGAATCATTAACAAAAATGACCTCAATAGCATATGTATTGACCCGGTTTCTGCCTAAAGTTGTAAGGAGGGCTTCTTTCTTTACACCCTTTATCTTTACATTTCTTTTTCATTCTTCAACCCCTTCAATGCTTACCAATACGTCATCACTAGCACCTTGTTGTGATTGTTCCAGTGCTAGCTTAAGTACTTGGTCGGCATTCAGCTACGTTCACATTCTTTCTCCATCTTTCCTAGGACTTCTAATTCTATCTAGGGAATTGTCCTTGGGAAGATTCCATCGGCTCTGATGAATCATTGGACTTAACCTATTCCTACCACCCTTTTGTCACCACATCCGTCGTGAATTAAGCGTGTTTTGGGAAGGAATTGCCACCATGAAAAATCATTGAAAATCACCTAAAGTACTTGTGATATTGAAAAGTTTTGTACCTTAGGTGTTTTGTTTATCAAAAACGCTCCCCCGTAACACGTGCTTTACACATATTAAGTTGGATAATCTTTAAGTCTTTTTCATCTTTTAGCCAAGTATCACTTACGTCTCCTTAATCCCATTTTTCTCCCCTTATCCAAAATGTTAACCATTAATATTTGGGATATTGAATGGATTAACCGGTCTTTGGGTAAAAAATGAAACTGATGTTTGGCCGTAGAACAAGTTATTGCTCCCCCTTAAGTTAATAAGGGATAGTTGTAGTGCTTTGGTATGACATATTTTGAAAGATTTAGAATCTCGTGAGAAATTCTTGAAAAATTATCATACCTTAACACCACACCAAGCCATTCAAGCACATTATTCACAAATTTACATATTCACAATTGAAAACCAATATAAAGTGACCTGAGATGTACGACCCATCAGATGGATCGTTGCAGTAGCTTGTGGTGCACTAAATACGGTCTTCCACCCACGAATCTTTCCAAGCTCCTCATCAATCTACGGTCACGGAGCTTTTGATCGATCTTTTTGATCACATACTTTGCCATCTGCCGGTAACCCGGATGCCAATCCTCCGTCATCTCTGGCAAAGTCCCACCCGAGTTCAGATGCTCCAACTTTCCTCTGACTTGTAGAAGAGTTCCATCACTATACTTGTGAAGCTCACCCACCCTCATAAACTTCATCAAACCTCGACTGTTCAAGTAGAAAATGCCGGAATTCGGGACAGAAATGCCGGTATAGGGACATCTTTCTACATGTTGAGGTAGCACTTGATTCACAGGGACGGGTTAAGTTGAGCTTCCTCTGATAGCTTTCGACTCCCAACTGAAGGTCTTCAACTCGTGACTTGATGACAACGCTTCGTGTGAACATACGAAGTGCTGTATTCAAAGCAATCAGGTCTTCACGAGGAATGTGTGTGAGTTGATCTCGGGTCATTAGAAGCAGCATATCTTCAATATCCTCAAGGCGAATGATGGAAAAATCTCCTTGCTGGATTTTGTATTCCCTGTCATCCTCCCTTTTCAAGCGAATCTCCGTCACATGATAGTAGCCGTTCTTCGCTTCAGTTTTCATTCCTAAGATGCTGGAGATGCGGATGTCGGATCTAACATTGCTTCCAGAATTGACCAAGCAGCAACCCCTGTACGCCCTTCGGACTCGTTCGTCCCAATGAGATGCACCTATGACAGCATACATATCATAATTACGATTCATTTTTGGGACCTAGAGTCGATTTACCTTTTCCTCGATGAAGGGTATTGTCCCCCAGTTGGCAGCTTTCAGCAAAGTCAGGGATGTTGCGTACTTTGAAGACCCCTTCATAAGATACTCAAGATCATTGGTGACGAAGAAGTCAAGAGTAATCTGATTATCTTGAGCAGGATCCATTGGAGGTGGAGCTCTTTCTGATTCATGAAGTCCTGGCCGTTGAACGGTTTTCAGAGCCTTCAGGATTTCATCGGCATAGTACTCGAGCTCCATTCGGGGTAATCGGGTTTTGGCACGCAGTCTCTTATCTTTCAGTGCTTTCTTCACCAAGGATGGAGTAACCGAAGTCTTATACTCATGAGCAAGAAATGCACATAAGTCAATCGGACTTCAGATACGGAGATACAGCACATCTTTGTCAGCATCTGTGATCGGATCATATTGTGCTGCTGCCGTGATCCAAGCTTGTGGTGGTGCAGACTCGTCTATCTCCAACGTGTCTTCCCAGGCACGAATGCTTGGTTCAGGAACCGTAGATTGTTGAGCTTGTTGTTGAGGAGTTGAAGTGCGAACATCTGTTGGTTCAGTTTCAGGCATTTCAGCAGTGTCGTGAACTGGGGAGTGTTGTGCAGCTTCGGGTTCCGTCACTGATTCTGCAATCACAGGAGGAACAACAACAGAACTAATGGGGTTAGTGGTAATAGGTAAAGATACAGCGATAGAGATACCGGGAGCCGAAGACGCTGTAGTGGCATTCACATCGTGGCGCCACTTAGTTCGTCTTGATTCCGAGGATGTCGATTTGTCCTTCTGTGCTGCATCTTTTGTGGACTTGGTTCCAGTCTTAGCAGCAGTTTTCTTGGAGCTGGTAACCTTGTCTCCCTCTTTCGGCTGTTCACCCCCATCATCATCATCCTGATTGTCATCCCCGTTACTATCCCTAACACTCTCCTGATTCTCATCACCACCATCGTCGCCATCATCATCATCATCCTCGTCATCATCCTCATCATCGTCATCATCATCACCACCCTCGTCATCGTCTTTATCCTTTTCTCCTTCTTCTTCTTCTTCTTCCTCTTCTTCACCCGTACCCTCTTCTTCACTTTCTTCCCTTTCTTCCTCAGGTAAGATGTGATATGGTACCACACTTCCAAACGTCTTGAATAATCTATCATCCTCCATGATAGCATCATTCAGGGATTTATATAGAGCCCGTTGAATCCTCGACTTATCATACGACCCAAGTTCCACCATACGAGCCTTAAGGATCTTCTTCAATTCAAAATCCGTCAGGTCATAAGCAATCTTGTAGGCGGCTTCTGAAGGGTTGGATGATTTGACCATCAAGTTGTCAGCAGCAAGTGTCTTCAACTCATCGCGAAGTTTAGGCATTAGGGATTCAACGGATTCTTGCACTCTTTCTTTCACAGATGCTTCAAGTGCTTCTTTTTGTTCCTTATATTTATCCCTCATCGCTTGAAGTCTGGTGATACGTGCAGCATGCTTATCAGCCTCAGCCTGTTTAACCCGAGCAAGTTCTTCTGCATGTGCTTTTCTAGTCAACTCCATATCTGAAGCGAACCTAGCAATCATCTCCTCTTGGGCTTTCCTAGATTCTTCTTCCCTCTGAGCTCGTCTTTGCAACTCTTGGCGAAGTTCATCCATTTCGCGTTTGTTAGTATCAAACAGTTCGGCCATCACTAATGCAGCCATTGCAGATGTTGCAGAGCTGCTTTGGGTTGACTGGAGGGGCTCGGTTGTTACTGCTGTACTAAGGATGGGGATTACGGGTGGTGGAAGAAATGGTGTTGAAGCCGGTCGGGTTGGTAAAGGTTGTATGGGTGGAGGTTGAGTTGTTAAGGGTTGAGTTGACACCACGATCGTAGGAGCAACAGGTTCCTTTTCCACACTTGCTGAAATAGGGATTGATGGCTCCTTCGAAGTGGAATAGTGTTCAGGTGACCCAAACTCATCAACATCATCCGGTTCCTCGTACTCATCCTCGATATCTACCCTCGCACCTGAACCACTACCGCCTGTATCTTTCCTACTCCTTTTAATAGCAATCTTCATCATTTGTTGCTCGGATTTATCAAGAGTAGGATCAACAATATCTTCTTCATCACGTAGACGCATCAAATCCTTACCCTTTCCCTTCTTACCCTCTGTCTTCTTCTTCTTGGGTTCGGGTTCAGGTAACGCAGCTGGTTGTTTGCGTTTACCTTTACTCTTAACCGTTGTCGATGAGTCTTCTCCAGTCTGAAGGTTTTCTTTCAGCCTTTTGATTTCTATCTGCAGTAGCTTGTAATCTGCAGAACCTTTGATTTTATCAGATAGAAGGTAATCAGGAACAGGACCCGGAATCACACCAATAGACGGTCCTTCATGCCTCAGATCTACAGTATCATCAGCTTCTTCAGTGTGATAGCGACCTCCTGCACGCCTATCAATAGTAGCATCAAGCTTCATAAAATAATTTATGATAAGCTTAATAAACCGAGGATAAGGAAAGAAGTTTGTCTTCAGCTTCTTGTTGTAGAAGAGTTGAAAGGTGAATTCTTCCCATATCAACAAAGCATAATCTGAATTTGCAGCTTTGTACATGCCATAGAAGAGGTTTATTATGGGACTGCGCAGAGCATCATGGCCACTCGTTTTTGGCGTAAGACATTTACTGAGAATACCCATCAATGCTCTCCAAGGTTGTCCCACCTTAGCAGTTGTAAACTCAGATGCAACTCGTATTTCCGGACATCCAAGTGCGTCAAATAACTCCACGAGTTCATCTTTAGTAGGATCCCTTGAGAAAGACATGCCCTTGGGTGTATCCCGTATACCAAGAATCTTACGGAAGTCTGAAACGGTGAGTGTCTGCTGCTTATTGTCGATGGTGAAGGTGATCTTGTTCGAAGTGATTTCCTTGGTTGCCCAAAATTCAAACATATACTCATAAGGCACCGAGGCTGTACTCCTAAGGGCGTTCTTGAAATGAGAGTTATCAAGAATGGCTATGGCGACCTTAAAACCATGGTGAGTGGATTTAGAAACTTGCTTCAGCCTATAGTTGTTGGGTATAAACTTAAGGGTTCGAGCTTTAGCAATATCGGCTTCTCTAGATTCTTGGATAGCTTGTACTGTTGGATTAGTCATTTTATCTGCTTAAGATAAGACATGAAAGGTTGATGCACAAAAACAGATAGATATATATCATTCTTACTTCTAAGCATAACACATTTCATAAGATAAAACAACAAGTACATATATAGCATGCAAACAAGAATAATCAAACTCTTCATCCGGAACTTTTCCTCATTCGGAACATCTTCATCCGGAATTTTTCCTCATTCGGAACTTCTCCTCATTCGGAACTTCTTCATCCGGAAGTTCTTCATTCGGAACTTCCTTCATCCGGAAGTTCTTCATTCGGAACTTCCTTCATCCGGAAGTTCTTCATTTGGAACTTCCTTCATCCGGAAGTTCTTCATTCGGAACTTCCTTCATTCGGAAGTTCTTCATTCGGAACTTCCTTCATTCGGAAGTTCTTCATTCGGAACTTCCTTCATCCGGAAGTTCTTCATTCGGAACTTCCTTCATTCGGAAGTTCTTCATTCGGAACTTCCTTCATTCGGAAGTTCTTCATTCGGAACTTCCTTCATTCGGAAGTCCTTCATTCGGAACTTCCTCATTCGGAAGTTTTTCAGAAGAAATCCTTCATTCGGAAGTTCTAAGCCATGTTCATCCGGAACTTTTACCAACTAAACTCAGATGACTATTATAGCGCGTTTGTGAGTTTCTAAGGCAAACTAAGGCAATTTAAACATCATAGAACCTATTCCGAGCAAAACCCACCTTAATTCCCTAATCAATTTAGCCTAATTTAATCAAGAACCCTAAATCTGATACTTGTTAATTATCTGAATCAATTAAGGGGATATAGATGATGATTTAAACGAATTAATAAGTCAAAGATTCAATGTTATTACCTTATTAAACGAATGAACGGGATGGAATGATTATACGAGATGTTTGAAAGAGTTGTGTGTGTGTGATGTTTTCAACAATGGCGGCAAAGGAATGAGTAAACAGTGAATCAGAAACAGTGAGGGGCGGGGGTTTTGTTTTTTTTTTTTTTTGACTTAGGTCAATTTTGACAAGTTTCAATAAGTGACACTTTTAGTCCCTTAGTTATCTATTCATTTCCTTTTTGTTTCCAACTTTTTCATTTTACTTAACCCTTGTTTAACTTATACACCACTTAGCAAACGCAATCTATTAGCATATCTCCAAAATCTAAAAGCCATGCCTATCACTTAGAACGAACACAAGTCGTTTTCTAAAGCAAAACCACTCAATTACCATGAAGCCCTTAATTTTCACAATCACTTTTGAAAATCAATTTTAATGACAAAGATGATTTTAATATTTTCTCCCCCTTAAACGATGACCCGTTTTCTATTTAAAGAGCTGTAGTCATTGTTTAAAGAGTCAAATAGTGATGAAAGCATTTCCAATTTATCTCTTGAAAAATTTTGATTCGTGGTTTTAATAAGATTTCTCTTATTTTAACAAATTAATGCACTGAGACGTACACATATTCGTGTCAGACCAAGTTATAAAGTAAACTTGATCCCTTTGCATGATTTGGCTTGTAAATCATGCCCGAGAAAATTAATTCCCGTTCTGAGCCAACGTTTTCCAAGGAAATACGTGACTTTAATATGAAAACCGGGTTGCAGTCTAAAATAACTACAAGCCATAATGGGCATGTTTTAACAATGTACAACTTTTATACGGACTCTATTTATGGCACCGTGTCAATATTGATCGACATTTCTAAGGCCGTAAATATTACCGTACTAAAAGACATGCCCGATTTAAAACGAAAAATATTTTTGGTTTTTCTTGGTTTTATATTTTTTATGGTTTTTCTAGGTTTTATATTTTTTATGGTTTATCTTGGTTTTATATTTTTTATGGTTTTTCTTGGTTTTATATTTTTGTATTTTTCTTTTGTGGTTTATATATTTACGATAATATACATGATCACAACCAAAGGATACTCTGAATAGTTTACCACGACTATTCAGCTGATTCCTCTGCCAACTCTTTGAGAGTCGCTGGAGTGAATGATTTCATGCCAAGCTTATCGATCAAAAACTCGATTCGTCCTCGATCTAAGGCTTTGGTGAACATATCCGCCAGCTGGTACTCAGTAGTGACAAAATACAGCTCGATCACTCCGTTCTCCACCTGCTCCTTAATGAAATGGTAGCGAATGTCAATGTGCTTGGCCCAGGAGTGTTAAACATAGTTGCAGCAAAGGGCAATGGCGCTCTTGTTGTCACAATACATCGGGATTTTGTTAAATCCAAGACCGTAGTCAGTTAATTGTGATCTCATCCAAAGGACTTGAGCACAACAACCGGACATGGCGATGTATTCAGCCTCCGTGCTTGATATTGCAGCGCTTTTCTGCCTTTTTGAAGACCAACTGATCAATCTATCTCCAAGGAGTTGCACAGATCCAGAAGTGCTACGCCTCGTATCTTGACATCCAGCATGATCGGCATCTGCGTATGATATTAAAGCAATCGAGGAATCTTTCGGATACCATAGACCACGATGAAGTGTTCCTTTTAGATACCGAAAGATCCTTTTCACAACATGTAAGTGCTTTTCGGTAGGCCGAGCCTGATACCGGGCACACATGCATACAGCAAATTGCAAATCAGGCCTGCTAGTAGTCAGATAGAGAAGGGTGCCGATCATTCCACGGTAAAGTTTCGGATCGACAATAATCCCATCCCTATCTTCATCTAACTTGGATTTCTCCACCATTGGAGTGTCTACGGGGTCACAATTCTCAAAGTTATATTTCTTAAGAGATTCTAGAGCATATTTGGATTGATTTATAAAGATGCCTCTGGGATTCTGAGAAATCTGTAATCCTAAGAAAAATGAAATTTTTCCCATCATCGACATCTGAAAGCGTGTGGACATTATCTTCTCAAATTGTTTAGACAATTCTATGTTAGTGGCAGCAAAAATTATATCATCAACATAAATTTGTACCAGAAGCATGTCGTTGCCGTCTTTGAGAGTGAATAGAGTGGGGTCCACTTTGCCTTTGGAGAAGCCTTCCGACATGAGATATGTTGACAGGAGATCATACCACGCGCGTGGAGCTTGTTTCAACCCATAAAGAGCCTTCTTAAGCTTGTACACATGATTAGGAGACTCCGTACTCACGAACCCATCCGGTTGACTAACATAAACCTCTTCCCTTAGTTCACCGTTCAAAAATGCCGTCTTTACATCCATTTGATAGACGATCATGTTCATATGAGCAGCAAACGCAAGGAATAGTCTAATCGCCTCCAATCTAGCCACAGGAGCAAAAGATTCCTCAAAGTCTATACCCAAGGCTTGTTTATATCCTCTAGCGACCAATCTTGCTTTATTTTTCAATACCGCACCCATCTCATCAAGTTTAACCTTATAAACCCATAACAAAGTAAGGATGTTAACCTTGTCAGGGCGAGGAACCAATTCCCATACTTCAAGTCGTTTGAATTCATTGAGTTCCTCGTGCATAGCTTCAATCCAAGATGATTGGGTCATAGCCTGCTGCCAATTTTTGGGTTCAACTTCAGAGAGAAATGCATCAAAGTAACAATAAAGTGCACTCTCTTATAATTGATGGCGTGTAGAGACTGGTCGATCTAGATCTCCAATAACATTCCTAATTGGGTGATCTTTTGTCCATTTAGTGCTATGGTTTTCAATCCTAGGTGGTCTGGAGTGAACAATAGATGGAGCTTCTTCTGAGGTAGACGCGGCTGAAGGGTTTTCAGGGATCGCTACACCAAAGAAAGGAAGCTCTTGCAAGTGAGCATATTCCAAGTCGTGATCAGTAGAATCCTCTTCCACATCATTAGGCACAAGTAGGGGTGATGATTCAGGTGTAGTTTAAGAATCACTTGGTGAAGGTGCATCAGGTTCAATGTGAATTGTAGATGCATTCGATAAAGGTTCGTTAACTTGAGCAACCACTTCAGGTATTGGAGCAATTACTACAGGTGTTGGAACTTCATCAGTCGGGGGATCGAAGAATTCATCAAACAACGGTTGAAACAGTTTATCCCACTCGGGCCTTGATGGTGGTAAAAATGATGTAGAAGTAGGATTGTTGGGAACTAATCCGGAACTTATAGCACCGGGTCCCATCTCATGAAGCGCGGGTTCAGAGCTGTGTTGCTCAGAAGCCATCGCTGTCAGCTCGTCGAAATCAGCGTCCATAGTTTCTACAATCTTGCCAAGACGACGGTTATAGATTCGGTATGCTCTTTTGGACGGTGAGTAACCAATGAAAATACCTATGTCGGCTTTTGGTTGAAGCTTACCCAAGTTCTCACTATTGATGTTTGGATAACACAGAGCACCAAACACATGGAAGAATGAAACATCGGGTTTGCGGTCATGTAGAAGCTCATAAGGGGTTTTTCCATGGCGTTTCCGAATGATAGAACGGTTTTGGGTGAAACATGCAGTAGAAATAGCCTCTGCCCACAAGAACAATGGAGCGTTCGCATAAATAAGCATGGTCCTAGCAGCTTCCATAAGTGTACGATTCCGTCTTTCAACGACACCGTTTTGTTGTGGAGTGCGTGCAGCGGATGTTTCATGTGATATACCAACTCCTTCATAATAATCACGAAGAGTCTGGTTGACGAACTCTGTACCATTGTCTGTACGAATACGGCGGACAGTGGTATTTAAACGTACTTGGATGAACTTCAGAAAAGTAATGATAGCCTTCGGTGCTTCATCCTTTGTACGTAAAAATCTAACCCATGTAAACCTTGAGAAATCATCCACAATAACCAGAATGAATTTCTTACCGCTCACACTTTCAGTTCTCATCGGCCCACAAAGATCCATATGCAAAAGATGAAGTTTTTCTTGATTGGTGTCTTCAGCTTTGGGCTTGTAAGATTTCTTGGTACTTTTCCCCCTTGAACACGCGGAACATAAATGATCCTTGTGAAATTTAAGCTTAGGAAGACCACGAACTAACTCGTTTTTAGCCAGATGATTAATAGCATCAAAATTAAGATGAGATAATCTGTGATGCCATAACCAAGACTTGGTCTTAGAAGCTTTAGAGAGAAGACATACTGGAGAAGCGGCCATCATGTCTTGTAAGGACAAGGTATAAAGATTTGCACCACGAGATCCCTTCAACAAATCTTTTCCTTCCAAGTTGCGGATGAAACAAGTGTGTTGTCGAAAAGCAACCTCAAGGTTGGAATCACAAAACTGTCCTACTGAGAATAAGTTATGACCAAGACCTTCTACATAGTATACCCTAGAAATCGTCACGTTTCCAATCTGATATTCACCATACCCCATAATCTTTGCTATATGATCATTCCCAAATTTAACCATACCAAGAAACTTGCTGACGAAATTTCGGAGCATCGAGCGATTTCCGGTCATATGTTTTGAACAACCGGAGTCCAAATACCACAGGATGATTTGGACCACCTGAAAATATCACCACACAAAGACAATGTAGAGGTATCGGAATCTGAGTGTTCCTTGTTATTAGCAGGTACAGATTTAATAATCTTAGATTTGCTAACTCTTGGTTTCTTAGATTTCCTAGCCTTCCTTTTCTTCTTAATTGGTGGTGTAGATTCTAATTGGCTCAAATCCTGAGGTATTTCTTCACTGATAAGCACTATAGTGGGGGCTAACCTAATTAAAGGGCGCTGTTTCCATACTTGAGTGCGAGTGTTCCTAACTAAAGGACGCTCAGACCTAACCTCAATGGTTGCATTCCTAGTTAAAGGGCACATTTTACCATCTAGTGTAAAGGTCCTACCAGTGGGACGCCATTGCCAGCCAACTTGGGCACGAGTTCTACCCGTTGGCTTCCATTCAAGACCATTCTTAATAGCATTCATTTCATTAACGTGATCAATCAGACACAAATCATGACGTTGTGAAAACATAAATTCATTACAATTCCAACAATTTAAATCAGAATTCACGAATGGTTTAGGCTGCTGCACAGGCGCAGAGCTTTTAGTCTTAACATGATTCGTTTTATTTAAAACTGAACTAGCATTCCTATTGTGGACTTCTACTTTCTTCTTTGTGGCACTACTAGTGGAGGGCTTGATCTTAGCTTTCTTGAGTGGCGATCCTTTAGCCTTAGTAGTCTCTTTTAATCCTGTAGAAGGCAAATTGGGAACATTAGCAGCAGATTTTAAAGGTGTCTTACTTGATTGTGCCAATGACGGTTTCGCTCCTGGAGTCTTATTAAATGGAGTGACAGCAATGGGCCTATTATTAAGTAGTGCAGAACCTGGTGTACCTATGTATTGTAAATAAGCCAAGCAATATTGAACTCGCTTAACATATTCATGAGCCGAATAATAGTCGCTACTTAAGGGATCTAAGGCATAAAGATCGTCTACAATATCCCTAAGAAGATCGACATGCTTAATGGCATTCCTCATATAATCATCGTAGGTAACCTGGTTTCTCTTATGAAGCGGATTCTTATAAAGCACTACGGACTTGGTTGTTGGAGCACTAGTGGACGGTGCAGAGTCGGTAGCTAAGTTATCAACAACTTCTTGTCGGGTGAGAAGAAGTGTCTCCTTTAACTCAGCCAAAACCATATTTTTGTCTATGAGCAGGATGTTCAAGTCAGAGATTTCTTCGCACTTTTGGTTCAGTTGTTCAACATAATATTGTTGTTGTGCCGCATTAAAAGCGAAGCGTTCTTCTAATGAACCATAAAGAGCGGATAGTCCCTGCCTTGTCCGATCCATCTCCTCTAGAACAGTTGATAGTCTAATTTCTAAGACCTGGTTTTTAGACTCTGCAGCCTCTAGTTCCATTCTTAATGTTTCCTTTGATGATACCTCTCTCTTCAATCTCATGATTTCTTCCTCTAAAGTCTTAACAATTGCAATTATCTTGTCACTATTCTCAACACCGTTTTCACAAACATTTGATATCAAAAGATTTTCATTTTGATTTTGTTGTTTTAATTCTAAAGATATACAATGTTGTTCTAGTTGATTAAAGCGTTGTGAAAGTAAATTATAAGAATCTTGTAGCTTTAAAAACTCAGCGTTGGATTCGTGACAAGAATGATTATCTACCTCATTTACAGTTTCAGCAACATTTACAGAAATATCACAAACATCATCACAAATATGCACAGCATCACAATTCATCATAGCGGATGTAAGCTCATTCGAATAATTAACATTTACAGTAGTAAGCACATCACACGAGATTACTTCGGACAAGAATCGGTCATATTCGGTTAAAATCTTTTCCTTTTCAATTAGTTGTAGTTCGTAAGCGGTGTCCATTTCATAAAACACTTTTTGAACTTCCCCAATTTCAAACTGAAGATTTTCCTTAAGAGATGCAAAACTTCCTTTTAGACTTTCGACAAACGGATTGATCTCAGTTTTAAACACCTCGTTCATGTGTTCGAAAGCCCATTCTCCGGCGTTTAAGCCATTTGAAGTCGTACATTCCAAAATGACCTTGTCAAAGTTAGTAAAGTATCGGTTAATCTCTTTCAAGTTTAACCATACAGTGCTAACAGGTGGAAGATTCTTTGGAATTTCCTTAGGACCTTCCATGTTGACAAGTGTAGGAAATGTACTAGGGCTTTCTTCCTCTATCATGTAGGTTGGTGCTGTAATGAGATCCTTATCCATATGGAAGCGAACTCTAAAATCAGTTTTAGCAAGCTCCTTATTCATTTTAAAATAATCACAATCGGGATATTTTGCTGAATTGTATGACCGATCCTCATCAACTAGATCCTTACTTGTTAGATCATTGGGAAAAACAATCGGGTCTAAAGCCAATCCTAATTGAGTTGCATTATAAAGTCTAGGACTATGTCTTAAAGCTTGTTTTGCATATCGTGGATTAGGGGGAAGGCCTTTTAGACGTGATAAGTTAAACTCTTTAAACGAAGCGTCAAATAAGTGAACTAGTTGTGAAGCAGCGTATTGTCTTAACAGCAAGTAGTCTAGACTTTTAATCTTATTAGTAGCATTAATCTCCATTTCAGTCTTCTTAGATTCGAGTAATTCAAAATCAGTTTGAAGTTTTTGAAAATTAGTGACCACTAACTCCTTTTCTTTAAGTTCACTAGACAGATTTGCTCTTAAGTTTTCGATTTCTTGCAAGTGACCCATTTGTTTGTTTCTAAAGTGATCATATTCGAGATTTGTGAGAACACTAGACGAAGGCACTAATTCCAAAGTTTGTACTTTCTCATTGCTTAAGGCAAGCTCATCAGACAAATTCTTATTCTTAGCTAAGGTTTCTAAGAGTGCAGCATTCATTTGGCTAAGTAATGTAGCAGGAACCATGACCAAATCTTGTTGAGCAGGAGTAGGCGTTTGCGAAATGGATCCCGGTTGTGATTCACTCAAAATCTGGGGACTCACATTGATATTGCTATCATTGTTTGTCTCCTCATTTGAAAGACTCACCACCGAAGATTCATTCGAATCAGCACTCTCTTGCCCAACTTGATGTGGTTGAATACTATCATCAGTGGCATTATCGGTGTTATTAATAAGTACCTCAGATCTCTTATCTGGCCCTAAGCTGGAGAAAGTTGCCATGAAAGCAGCCTTTGCAGTTTGAAAGTCATCACAGTCGGAATCATACGCATCAAGATCATCGGCTTGGTAAGCTGCATTCTGCGTAGTGACAACGTCTTGTTCAGCAATCCCTGGGTCAGCAAGAAATGCAAGCTCCTCTTCATCAAGTTCCCTTCCTTGCGCCTGAGCATTTACCAGATAGATCTTTTCTGCAAACCACTGTCCATCCCTTCTCCTCTTGGGCTTCTTACAATCCCTGGACATATGACCCTCTTCCTTGCAGTTGTAGCATGTAATCATTCTCAACTTGCCTGTATTAGCCCGTGGAGGGTTGTTGACCATTGGAGCAGGAGCAGGATTGGCGGTGCGAACATTGGTTGATGTGGAAGTTCTCCCCTTATATGGTTGAATTGGCTGAACCATTACCCTGCCATTCTCAATTGTAGCTTGTTGGCGAGAATTGGATGAATTCCTCAACTGATTGTTGGTAGGAGCTGATCCTCTGAATCCTCGTTTGCTTAAAGTTCTTGTGAGATAAGCAGACATAGTAGTTAGCACTTCAACTGGGTCAGCTCCTTGTTGGAATACAGGAACTGGGACTTCCTCATCATCACAATACAGTGCTTGATCTGGATAAGCTGCATAATCAGTAGAAGGAATACTCATTTGATCAGGGTAGCTTGATGGATATGCTGCATAAGGTGCAACATTTGCTGGATGAAGTTGTGAAGCATACTGTGGTGAGGGTGCATTGAACCGATATTGTTGCTGATGTGAGGTGGGTGGTTGTGGTAGAATCGAGTATTGGGGAAAGGCTGGTGTCAAGTAAGGTGATTGATGATAAGCTTGATGTCCCAAGATATAAGGTGTGTTGTTGTGAGACAAGCTTGGTTGATTCGCCATCAAAGCTAAGGAGTCTGGGTACATACCGCGAGGAGAACGGTGCATAATCACATGCTTCTCATGCTGCTGAAGGAAGGCATATATTTGATCCAAATTGCACTTATGCAGATCCCTGGTTAACTTGACATCGGTAATGTACTCACCCCATTCAGCTTGAGGTAGAGTATTCAAGAATTTGGTGTTAACCTGGAATGGTGCGATCACAAGATTGTATACATTCAGATCATTCATGAGTGTGGTGAATCTGAAGTAATAATCGTGAAGCGTTTCCCCTGGGTTGTACGTGAATCTATCAAACAGGTCATACAACTGACATTCCCTTTCCTGTTTGGTGAGAGACGTTCCTTGTAGCAACACCTTAAGACGTTCCCATAGATCATTTGCCACCGTATACTGACTCACCATCCTATAGATGTCATGGGGAAGAGCTTGGAGAATAGTTTGAAGAGCTTTTTCATCTGCATCTGCAACAAGTTGTTGGGCTGGAGTGAGTTCTTCAAATTCTCGTGGTCTTGTCACGTTGTCAACCGTAATGGTACCATAGTCGAGTGGACCATTCAAAATCGATTTGACCATAAGCCTTCCGTATGTCGGTTTCCCCTTTAGATATTGCATCATTCGACCTTGCCATGCCTCAAACACCTCTTTAATAAGCATCGGTGGACGGCTATCAGTTCCCGTTATGATTGATATATCCGTAAGAGATGTCATCTGAGGCATTACTGAATTTGGATTCATTTTGTTTTTCTTCAAAGAAACAGAGATTATCGGTTGATCGAGCAGTGAAGTAAAGCTTGTGAATTGTGTTGTGTTTTTGTTGTAAGAGTCCAAGATTTAATCCTCTAAAAAATCGTCGAAAAAACAAGCAAAATAACCCTTGATTCGGAACTTTTTGTTGATTCGGAAGTTTGATTCGGAAGATTACCTTGATTCGGAACTTTTTGTTGATTCGGAAGATTACCTTGATTCGGAACTTTTGGATTGATCCGGAACTTCTTGGTTCGGAAGTTCTTGGTTCGGAACTTTGGCTTGATCCGGAACTTCTTGACTCGGAAGTTCTTGGTTCGGAAGTTTGGCTTGATCCGGAACTTCTTGACTCGGAAGTTCTTGGTTCGGAAGTTTTGCTTGATCCGGAACTTCTTGACTCGGAAGTTCTTGGTTCGGAAGTTTTGCTTGATCCGGAACTTCTTGACTCGGAAGTTTCTTGATCCGGAACTTCTTGGTTCGGAAGTTTCTTGATTCGGAACTTCTTGACTCGGAACTCCTTGATCCGGAACTCCTTGATCCGGAACTTCTTGATCCGGAACTCCTTGATCCGGAACTTTTGCTGAATAAACAGTAAGTCGTTCCGATGAACAGTCGAACACCAAAAATGAAGATTAAGCCCAGATTTTGACCAAATAACCCAAAAAGTTTTGTGCTTTCGACTAAAATAAGTAACAACTAATACTTATCCACTAATCCCAATCACAAAAACACCAAAAACACCAAGAATCAAGATGATTTTTCTTAAAGAACACTAATACAATCAAAAACTAAAAAACCACACAAATCACCACCTTAAATCACCCCATAGCTCTTGATACCAAATGTAGAATATTGATAATCAATGAATCTATGAAGGGGTTTGTTGATTTCTAGAGAGAGAAAGTTAGAGAGAGAAAGTGAGAGAAACTATGTGAATTTTATTAAGTGGAAAACAAGAAATGACAACAACCAACCCCTTTCCATGGTGGAAAGGGGTATTTATAGTTCCAAGTCATAAGTGGACTTGGGCCGGTCCATGACAAGCCCATGGACCGGTTCTCACTTAAGTTAATAAGCAAATAATAACTAATTACTAACTACGAGCTATTACAACATAAATCATATTGTGGAGTGACCGATACTTCTAATATACGTTAAAACGTATTTCTAACATCAATCAACCTCTAGATATCTCTAACAGTTCATCCAAAACAGACTACTCAGATTTGAACTTTAATATTGTTTTGATCATATCTCACTTATTTTATGGATTCCATTGAGTGGCCAACTCTCACATATGTAAAAGTCACTTATCTTACTGTATATTAATTTATCCAAGCCACTTTAACAAGTTATCGTATAGTTTTTTACTGTTTTATATAGCCTACATTTTTAGCCATGATTTTAACATCCTTTCATGTAGCTTTTAATCATTTTAACCAAATTTATCAACACCAAATCCCCACATAATATTTTGATCATCATTCATCATCATATACATATACATAAATGAAGAAAATACAAGATTACATATTCAAAATAACAAGATGATAGGGAGAAATAATCTCTATACCACCAAGATGATGAAAAGATGGGATTTTGATGAACAAGGCTTGGTTCCTTGTTACCAAATCTTCAACTTTAGCAAGGCAACTTCTTGAGTCCTTCAAATGGATGAACACCTCCATGAAATCAGCCCTAAACTTCTTCTTGAAAATCAGCCCAAAGACCTCCATGAAAACTCCTTTTCACATGTTATAATTACCTCCAATCTTCATCTTTTCAAGTAGGCTTTAACATATGTTGATTATAGCCTTTGTTTATGGTTAAAATTTGATGAAAATGGTGATAGGAGGGTGGCTATGGATGTTCATAGAGAGAGAAGAGAGTGTTTAAGTGGTTTTGCATGTATGAAATGAGAAATGGTTTATGGTGTAGCTAGTTTTGTTAGTTTGGTGGTTTGTGTATGCACTAAGGACATGTGTCCTTAGTGTGTATATAAACTTGACACCACATATGGTGTGTGGCTAAGTCTTGCCACCCATAGTGGGGGTGAGGCAAGTGTAAACTTGTCTCATCTCCAGTCTCATCTTCATTAATTTACGGGTACTCCTCGATTCTAGTTTCCTCGATTTACGTGCCCTCGGGTCGTTTTACGAAAAACGTTTTTATAAATTATGAATCAACGGCACAAAACGAATCTAATAAAAATTGTCTCATAAAAAACGGAGTTCAGAAACATAAATAGGTAAACCTAGGGTTTCTGGTTTAGTCGTAAAGGACGTTAAATTATGCACGTAAGTCCTAATCTCTTCTCGTAAATTTGTGAGTTTATGAACCAACACAAATTTAAAATTCCAAAATAATATTCAAGGATAAATTTATTTCCTGAAATGTCGGACTGTCACCAAAACGGTTTATGTAAACGTAAGCACGTAACGTAGAATTCTCCGGTTTAAACGTAGTCGATGCTACTTCAAGACGTAAACCCAAATTTCTTCCCAAAAATGAGTGAGTTCATAATATAACATTAAAATAATGTTTTTAAATAATACTTGAGAATAAAATATTAACCATAAATTAACGGATTGTCACAGTAAATATATATTTAAACGTGACCGTAATCATAACTACGTAAATACATAATAATATGTTCGTGATTAATTACGTTCATGATTTCATGTTCGTGATTATAATTATTGTTGATAATAATTATCGTGTCTTAATACGTATTAAATACTTATCGTGTAATAACACGTACGTAATACTTGTAATTCCTATTCGTGAAACGTAAACGTGCTACGTAAGGAATGTTCTAATCATGTACGTACGATCATAAGGGTACTATTCATGGTAAAATCATTTGGGTTTTACAGGCTAGCCGAGAGCAGGGGAAACAAAGACCACCAGCTTAAGCCGGTGGCAGTTTACCGAAAGCAAGGGCAACCGGCTCAGCCGGTTTGCCACTGTTTTGGGGGGTGTTTGGTTCAGTTCGGTTCATGGGTTTTCACGGGTCCGGTTCACGATATGTTTTAATTAGATAACACACGGGTTTGGTTCATGATTTATTTTTACAAGTCTAATTAATTTTACAAGTATATTATTTTTACAAGATAATTAAATTAATTAATACATGACTTATAATTAATCTAATTAAAGATGAAACTTAGGTTATTATTATTATTAAATAATACATGTTTTCCTAAGTATTTAGTTACTTATTTTACGTTTTACACTATAGTATTAATTAATTATTAAACATGACATATAATTAATTAATAATCATGACTTAGGTTATATTAATACAGTATTAATATATATTTTAACCTAAGTATTTTTATACACTTTAGTTTAAATAAATCATGCTTATAATCGTATAACCTATAGTTTATTTAATTAACATAATATTATTAATAAACTATACTATAATTACATGACTTGTGATATTAATCTAGCTTAATTCTAAATATGGAAACTTTCTAATTCAGGAAACTTACTATTTTGGAAACTTTCTATTTTTAGAAACTAATCTATTTTAAGCAGTTAATCTATTTTTGGGAACTTTCTATTTCTAGAAACTTTCTATTTTTTTGGAAACTTTCTATGTTATGAAACCTGCTATTTTTAGAAAGTTACTTATTATTACACCACAAGTATAATAATACGAGGAATACAAGTAATACTTGATCAGAATATACATAATACATGATAAACACAGCATAACGTTAAAATGACTAAAACAAGACATGAACATATAAAACAAGCTAAGACATGATATAAAACCGGTTACGTACTCAGTAATCAGAATACTTATACACGTATACTATTTATGTAGCATTAGTGATATCGAAGTAGGACTCTCTTCCGTTCGTCTTCTTCGTTCACTGGACTTAAGGTACAGATTTCTCGTCCTTTCAGTATGGACATTATTTCCTTATTAGGATTCCTCGTCTGCAGCAAATTGTTTTCCCAGTATTTATTTTATATGTTTGATACTTATGTTAGATTAAGAGCCTAAGCCATATACATGCATGACCAGTGTCACCTATTTATGGAGGTACCATAACCATAACACTGGAGGCACCAGTGTTATGACTTCCCACCGTGAAGTGATTGCTCGTGGCGTCCCTTTTCAGTTTTAGCCATTATATTATCTAATCATGTGGGGCGTATGGGTGCATCCTAGTTACATGTTTAGCAGTATTATCAGAGTAAATGTGATGTGTGCCTTGCATCCCTCACTAGGAGTTGATCCCTCCTACCCAAACTATTTAATTAGAGGCAACCCCTCTAATTGCATGACGAGGTCTCCCCTCCAAGTATTCATGCACGGTGGAACCTCATGACCTATATGGGCTATTTGGCTAATTAAACAGATTTTCATCAAAACATAAGTCTTTTCAAACTATAAAACCAGTTTTATGAATATAAATCCAGATTACTTGGAACTTATGTTATTCTGTTGCTATTAGTCTTATAGGCTTACGTTATTCCATGTCATACTTGTATATCCATGCACTGAGCGTTATGCTCAGCCGTTTTCCTTTCATGTTCCCAAACGGCAGGTACTCAAGGGCGCTCGTATACTATAAGCGTATGTGCATATAGATTGGAAGCTATCTAGCCTTATCTACTTTATGCATGTCATCATACATTTTGCTACTTATTTCTATGGACATTGTTTAGTCCTTTTCCTTTACAGCACTTATGTTTGTGTGTGATGAGCTCATACTTTGGGATACCGATGTTTGTTTCCGGTATTTCCTTTTATTGTCATGTAATGTTTTAAGACATTTTCCTTGTATGCTTTGATGACACGCCATAATCACGCGTGACATTCCATTTACCAAAATGGGGTGTTACAAGCTGAATGCATACTAATGACTTAAGTTAGCACTGGAACAATGTAACACCCCCAGATTTATACAACTTAGTACAGCGGAAGACTAGTTGGTGTTACGGGATAGCACATTACTCACATCATAGACAACGCATAAAAATCGCGTCGTTTATTAATAAAGCATTTCCATTCATAAACATCAAAGTTACATCGGTCCCAAGTCATTACATTTCTTACAAAGTTTTACAAAGTGTTTGAATGGAAAATATTGTTTAGGTGCGGGCCATGAATTCTTGTTGTCTTCCCGAGAATTACCTTCAAGTACCTGAGATAAAACATGTTAAAAGAAAAGGTCAGCGATAAGGCCGAGTGAATTCATAGAGTTTAATAAATTCCATCAATATAATATCAGTATAAAAGTATTACTGAAAATCATTTTGTACAAATCGTTTTGATAGGCCATAAAATAGCCAAAATCATTTTATACAAATCCTTATCGAAAATCATAATATAGGCATTTTCCTTAAAAATCATTATACGAGCCAATGTCATAAAAACATCATACAATACGTCTTATGACGTTGTATAAAATCAAATAAAAACCGTTATATGAATATGGTTATGAAAACCAAAACACGAACATAATATCAATAGTATGACCCAGTATTGTTAGTCAGGCAATACATCGTAATTCGGAGCGTCCAGTAATATTTTGGTGATTGGATTATTATAAGCCGCATGACATTGTTACCTTACAAAACCAAAACGGGTAGCTAACCTGATACCAATTTTGCCCATCTAAAGTAGCGTGTCGTCACAAAGGTCACGCTATGGAAATATTCTCATACATAAATTCGCTTACCAATCAATGTGGCACGACGGGGATCAACCGTCAAGGCGCGAACTGGGGTGATCGTCCCCAAATAGTACTATTAAATGCATAAGCGTCTACCAACTCCCGGTAGTTCACAATTCATGCTAATGGGACTTTTAGTGACATAACCTAACTTTAATAATCCATTTAATTTCATCTATCGGGTCCATTAATCATTTATCGGGTCATACAATCGGGTCATTCAATCATTCGGGTCCAAAATCAATAAACAAACAATCGGGACAAATGGTGTCCAAACTTTTATAAAAACTAACATGTTATCTCCCTCGCGGGTTTATAAAGCATTTATAAAAACATTTAAAAGAGTGCGAGGCTATGAACTCACGTTGATGTGGGAAGGCGGGTTATCGGCAATTCGGACGTACGGTACGCGCTTCAATCACGGAAACCTAGACAAATAATAATCGGTCTTAGACGTTTGTCCAATGACTTTATAAAAATAACAATTATGTATACATATGATGATTATATATATATGATGATCAAGTGGGTTTACATATTCTCGTTTACTCATTTTAGAGTTATGTGTTGATAACTTTTATACCAGTTTTCTCGTTGTACCTATTTACGTGTTTTAGGTCCAATAAGCCTATTATAAGTTCTTAACTTGAATTAATCCTTTTTGTACTTATATTATAAGTACATACACTTTCAAGTTGGGCCCAAATGGGTTAGGCCCAATAAATTCTTTTTATGGGTGTTTATCTTATGTAGTCCAATTATTAACCCAAGTATTAGTCCAATATGTTTACTTAGCTCGTTAATGTCCGTATGCCCTAAAGTTCGGGTTTTATCGATTTTTACTTGTTATACATGTCTATATATCAGTATATAAGTTTTATAAAGTTTTCATTAGACGGGTCCAACCATCTAAGTTTTATTTAACAAAAATGTTAATTTTACAGCGATAGCCGAAAAAGTCGTAAAAATCATGTTTATAGTTTTTATAACTTATAAAACATAACAAGTTACCATTTTTATAAAATGTCCACTTATTTATCATTTTACATATTTATATAAATAAAATTCAAGAGTTAGTGGGTTTTTATTTTATATTTTATATATTAAAATGTGAGTGCTTATATAATAGTATTATTCTTTAATTTCCAAAAATCTGATTTTTAACTTCATCTTCACCAAAACTGCCATATCTTGAGTTCTACATGGAGATAGAAGCTCAATTTTTTATCACATAAACTACATGATATGTGCTAAATTTAACTCTTCTATAGCTACTGTTGAATCATCATTTAAGTATTTTCTAAATATCGTCCAAAACAGTAACTTCAGATTTATACCCTAAACTTGTTTTGATCATATCTCACTCATTATTTTGATTCCATTGCATGGCCAACTCTCACATGTGTACAAGACCCATAGCTTACTGTAAATCTATTCCACTTCATCATTTTATCAGTTTATGACTTACTTCTTTACTGTTTTATACAGCCATCAAATTTAACCAAGATTTTAACCTTGTTTCTTATGGTTTTTCACCTTTTTATCCATGATTATCAACAACAAATCCCCACATAACATTTTTATCATCATATAATCATCACAAATATATACAATAGGAAATAAAATACATGTTTACATAATCAAAATAACAAGAAGTTGAGGAGGACAATCTTTATACCACCAACTTGATGTAGGTTATGAGTTTGGCATGGTTTTGGATGGAGAAACTTATGATGCACCAAGACCACCTTCATGACCACCATTCTTCATAGAAACCTTGTGGAAAATCAGCCCTAATACTCCATGGAAACTCCTCCTTTGATGTTATAACTTACACCAATCTTCATCTTTTTGGATGGAGATTAACATATGTTAATTATAACATATGTTTATGGTTAAATTTTTGTATGAGATGGGTGTTTTGTGGATCATTTGGGACGGCCAAAATGGGAGGAGAAGAGAGAGTTGTAGCTAGTTTGCATGAGTAGAATGAAAGCAAATGGTTTGCTTGGTGGTTTTGTGTGTTGGTTCGCTTAAGATGTAAGCTTGATGACATGTGTAAGGCAAGTTAGCTACACTTGACACATCAAGTGTTAAGTTGCTAACTTAGGCCGGTTTTGGGAGTGGGGTGGGACAAGTGTCCCACTTGTCTCATCTCATTTATTTACGGGTACTCCTCGATTCTAGTTTCCTCGATTTGCGTGCCCTCGGGTTGTTTTACGAAAAACGTTTTTATAAATTATGAATCAACGTCACAAAACGAATCCAATAAAAGTTGTTTCATCAAAAACGGAGTTCGAAAACGTAAATACGCAATCCTAAGGTTTCCGGTTTAGTCGTAAAGGACGTTAAAATAAAATCGTAAGTCCTAATCTCTTCTCGTAAATTTGTGAGTTTATGAACCAACACAAATTTAAAATTCCAAAATAATATTCATGGACATATTTATTTTCTGAAATGTCGGACTGTCACCAAAGACGGTGTATGTAAACGTAAGCACGTAACGTTGAATCCTCCGGTTTAGACGTAGTCGATGCTACTCCAAGACGTAAATCCAAATTTCTTCCCAAAAATAAGTGAGTTCATATTGTATCATTAAAATAATATTTTCAAATAATATTCGAGAATAAAATATCCACCATAAATTGACGGATTGTCACAGCATTTACCCCTAAACAGGATCTTTGTCCTCAAAGATCATCTTACTACTCGCTTCTTATAGAGTTAAAGCCATGTGGGTATTTCGTCCACATTCGGTCTTTTCTCACAAGTGTAATCCATTATAATACGCGAGTTTCATCAAACATAACTACGGGAATAAGATCAGGCTAAATGTTGACTTACTTTCTCTATCCATGATGTTCACGGGTTTTTGATAAATGCAACTTTTTGCCGATCTAAGCTCTATTAAGAATAATCAGAATTTCACTTGATAGATATTCCATCAAGTTCGATTTACGAAACATAATTCACGCGGTTCTTGAAGTCCTAGGGTAGATCCAGCTTATATGCCTTTCAATCCCAACTTTTACATCATTTCAGTGGTCCCATACAACGGGGACTTATATCCCATGATTTGTCAGATCATGAATTCATTTTTCCAAGGTTAAAAATTGTGGCATAACTTCGCTACCCATTTGGCACTTCAAGGTCTACTTTTATATTTACATAACCTCCTGCCCACTATCGGCAGTCAATAATCAGATCCTAATTTCAACAATCATTTCAGATCTCGCGGGTCGGGTATTTTGCAAGGATAGGTTCGCCATCATAGGAAACCTTAAATCTAAAAGACATGTCCAACTCACAATGGGTGTATGTCGGGTGTCCTTATCTCAACTCCTGCTTACAGATGCTCTAAGATTTAGATCCTTATAAGATTCCATCTCAATCCTAATACGATAATTATCAATGATAATATCTCCAAAGGAAAACGAATATACGGTCTATTACCAATGGTCAATCATTCAAACATAAAACAACACTTATAGTATTTTGTATCGTTACTTTACCTCGTCCCTTCGATTGGGGTGGTACATAGTACTCTCATCAAGGTTCGTTCTCAATGACTTCTGAGTAAATCTCTAGAAATTCGATGCGAAGCGAAGATCTTGATAAAGATGTTCGATACAGGCACACTATGTTTACATAATTCTTTTGCATTTATCATTAACGGGAATGATATTAGCAGATTTGGTCAGTTTGTCGACGATGACCCAAATCGAATAAAATTTAGATGATGACCTTTGCAATAGCTAAACGTTTACTAATGTATGAGGCGATGTCTGCCTTAATAATTCGTCATCAGTACAACTTCTTCATACAAAGATACTTTTAGTCGTAAAATGACTTAAATAGAATACTTATACTTACAAATTCCAACATAACTATATCTCACAATCTTCCACATTCAGACAATCATAAGTGGTCTTTAAAATATTTAACGTTATCAGCTTCTCAATTTTAATGGTTCATATTAGTCGTGAACCCCTTTTTATTATCTATATCATCCTTTTTACAAATATCGTTCATATTTTAAATTGTTCGGCAATTTATTTTGCACGTTCATTATTAATAAATATATCCTAATTGGTTCTTTATCCTTTTTATATAATATGTCAGTATCTATATTTACTTCTCATGATGATATAATTATCATGTCCACAATTCACTCAGATTCTTTCTATATTATGCGTCAGTAATTACGTTCACCTTCCTTATGGAATAAGTAACACAATCGTATTTATTCAAAACTTCTTTCTTCATATCTTCTATGTTTTAGTTTCGTCTCATCTATCATTTTCACCCGTTTTACTCAATCCGTCGTCTAAAGCGTCGATAATTATTATAATTAATTAAATAATTATTATTCAATTTTTATGAAATGTAAACGTAAAGATTTTAAATTTCTTAGTTCGACCAATTATATAAAATGTTCAAAATAAATTTGAATTTGATTAACAAGATTTTTGTTGATTTATCGAAAATAAATAAATTAATAAGATCCGAAAATGTTCGAGAAATCTTTGTTTATATTTTGGTCAAAATTTTCTTAGTTGAAAAGCAAAAATTGTCGTTTCAAATTTCAAATCATGGTTCAAATGGTTTCCTCAATCCCTTTTTAAGTTATCTGGAGGTATACACAAACATTTACCCCTAAACAGAAGTTTAGTTAAATGGTTTGTGTATAAGGGAATAGTCCCTTATAAATCCTTTGTTAAAATATTCGTCAAAACAAATTTCCATTTTTTTTTGATAAAATCCAAAGTCTTAAAAGGGCTCTTAATGTTTGAAGAGTCTATATGCATACATCTTACTATTATTAAACCAACGGTCCTCTTATGTAAAGGATTAAGTTTTTAATCACGTGTTAAATATTCAAGGTTCAGGTTTTTATCGTTCGGCCAATTCAGGGCAATCTATAAATAATTATTAACTCATTCTTATTCTGATAAACAAACATGTAGTTCTTAATGATCACGAGCATGAATTTATCAAATTACAGCCTACACACGTGATTCACCGAATTTATGAGTGCTACATGTGCATTGGTCAATCCAAACGACATCACGTGGAACTCATAATGTTCATTACAAGCACTGGATGTAGTGATTGGAATAGATAACCTCTTTCGCAGATGCGAAGTTTATGATAACCATGCTATGGATCAAATTTGCTAGAACCTTGTAAATGATCGAACAATTCTTCCATTTCGAGTTATGGATATCGTTTTCGATTGTCAATTTACTCAGTCACAGTAATCTATAAATATAAGGAAAGATAACACCATAGCTCTTCAGGATGACAGGCTTGGTATAATAAAATCTTTCTCCGACAACCCTCTCAGTTGTACGGTAATTCCTTAAATTCAGATGGTGCTGACGTACAGTGCACAAGCCACAAGTGCAGCACCGGAAATATAATCAATACCAATTTCAACTTGCCTTAATGGCGAAAGTTTAGGTAATTCACCAACAAATACTTACTAAAGCTTCAGATAACATTATCATCTTTTAATACATTTATATTAGGTTCTTCTATGTTACAATATCTATAACTAGTTCACAACCATTCACGATATAATTTTAAGTCTAAATACAGGATATCGTCATCCACCAAGAATTATTTAGATCACTTTTGATAATCAACATCTTATCATTTAGGGAATTCTATTCGAGTTCCCATCAATTAAGACAATGTCGTCATGTCATAATCAATCAATCCATTCTACTAGCATTATCAACTTTCCAGCTGCATTGCCGTCGATAAGATGTGAACTTCTCAAAAGTCTAATAATAATTCATAATCCTTCACAAATTAAAGGATATATGGAGACACAACTACTATTAAAAGAGTAAGGTCAACGCATAATCTACGCGATAGAATTTCAAATCAGATACAGACGAAAACATTTAATGAATATGAATGTATCCCATGTTTTCATAATTTGAGTACGCATTCGAAAGCTCCTCGGATCGTTACCCAGGTCATTCAAATGAAATCAAATCATAAAAAAAAATGATAAGAATGTCAATACATCCAGTCGGGTATCAACACTCGATAATCAAATACTTTTCCTAAGAATCTCACTACGGGAGAATTAGACAAGAAAGAATTGTCATTTGTCAAATAAGACAAATTCCACGGATGAGTAAATTCAACTCAGAAGAATAGATGCTACAGGCACATATGTAGGTGTCCCTAACATTATGTCCTTATTTTTCACTTCTTGCAGATCTCATAAAATTTAATCTTTCACAATCTTCAAAGAAAATGTAGTGTTTATTCATTAGTTTTATGGTGACTACTAATCAGTCTTGCATAGTCCATTCTAAATTGTATGTAGGCGCGCAACTATATACAATTTCAAGATTAACGATGCAATACTCAGTTCGTCAAAATTTTATCATCCATGTTTATAGTAAAATCATTTTCATGCTTAATTCTTAGATAAGAATCAAGAATAAATTTACAAAGATTTTCTTTGTTATGAAAACAATTAAGTTTCCAAAGCTTTTCATAAACAACTTCATTTTGATAACAATCACTTATAAATCTTACTTTGAATAATCCTTATAGTGATGAAAATTCAATTTTTCTCAAGGCATACTGTTTTATCTTATAAAAACAATGAGTGATCTGCAAAAGAGTGATGAAAGCTTGTTCACCAAGAACTAACTACAATATAATAGGAAATGAGCTTAGCCAATTAATCATGAGGTTCATGTCCTCGATGGCACTCAAAAGAATAATCCACAACGTAACTCAATTCGAGATGAGTACTTGCTCAATGGTTGCATCACTAATGCTAACATTAGGAAGAAGCAAGAAAAGATAGATAACATAGATACATGTAGAATTTAGCAATCAAAGGTAGTCTTTTTATTAATCACAAACAAGTCAAATTGTACCGTAACACATTACGTGTCACTATGTCATACAATTCTCAGAACTCATCCTACCAACTGATGTCACAGTTAAGTTAGGGATTATTTTTAAAAGATACCACAATGAATACTAATCTACAAGAGTCATTAGGTGTCCTGCCTGTCCCGGAAGATCCATCGGTCCCAATTCAGAAGAAGATTTCTTCAATTTATTTATTGGACACTGGGCATCCTCATTAGTGGACAATGGCCTAGGAACAACCCTTAACACGAATCAACAATCAATTAAATCCTTATAATTCAATCACAAAACTTAACGATTCCCTCTTAACAATCTCATATTCCATACAGGTTAAATTTTACTTCATTCAAGTTTCAACCAATTTTATACTCAATTCGATATCCTACCTCGTATTCCAATACTTACAACCTTATTCTTCCGCCTTGTAAAGGCAATACAATCTCAATATGGATCAACACTTAATTCCAATCCTATAGCTCTTACAACAATAATTATCAAATGAGTCACTAGTATGAGATGACTCATACATTCAATTAGATTTCTCGGAAAGGTATTAGTGGCATGAGGCTTTTGGGTAATGGTTCCAATAACAGCCTCAAGTGCAACATTCACCCTTTCGATTTCAATTTAAGAATTGGATGAAAACGAATCAGATGACATCTTTCTAGGTGGTAACGTTTTGTCAAACTCCACTCTATAAGAAAAGATCGTCATGACATCGATATCAGATTTAATCTCGCCAATCCTTTTTCAATATCGCAATCAACTAATATCTACATTTCTACGAATATCGACCATTTGTTGGGATCATAGATATCCACAACTTGGTTTAGATCTAGGATAGCTAGAATTCCTACGAGAATAGCTTCGATTAATTTACTAGGGGATTTAGGGGTCTTGTGACAATCTACGTCGTATAAATACCTCGTATAAATATCAAAATAATCATCAAACAATCATGTAATAAAATTACATCATATATATATATATATATATATATATATATATATATATATATATATATATATATATATATATATATATATATATATATATATATATATATATATATATATATATATATATATATATATATATATATATATATATATATATATAATCCAAGTTATATATATATTAAAATAACACTTCTCAGTCTGGCCTTGTCGGTAACTCGGGAATTCTTCGGCACCGTTATAGTCAAAAGATTTTTAGACATTTTTAGAAAAATGTTTTTAGTTAAAAGATTTTGAAAAGTTTTATTCAAAACCTTGGTTTTAAAAATCTTTCGTTCTCTATAACGAGAGCTCTGGTACCAAACTGTAACACCCCCAGATTTATACAACTTAGTACAGCGGAAGACTAGTTGGTGTTACGGGATAGCACATTACTCACATCATAGACAACGCATAAAAATCGCGTCGTTTATTAATAAAGCATTTCCATTCATAAACATCAAAGTTACATCGGTCCCAAGTCATTACATTTCTTACAAAGTTTTACAAAGTGTTTGAATGGAAAATATTGTTTAGGTGCGGGCCATGAATTCTTGTTGTCTTCCCGAGAATTACCTTCAAGTACCTGAGATAAAACATGTTAAAAGAAAAGGTCAGCGATAACGCCGAGTGAATTCATAGAGTTTAATAAATTCCATCAATATAATATCAGTATAAAAGTATTACTGAAAATCATTTTGTACAAATCGTTTTGATAGGCCATAAAATAGCCAAAATCATTTTATACAAATCCTTATCGAAAATCATAATATAGGTATTTGCCCTAAAAATCATTATATGAGCTAATGTCGTAAAAACATCATACAATACGTCTTATGACGTTGTATAAAATCAAATAAAAACCGTTATATGAATATGGTTATGAAAACCAAAACACGAACATAATATCAATAGTATGACCCAGTATTGCTAGTCAGGCAATACATCGTAATTCGGAGCGTCCAGTAATATTTTGGTGATTGGATTATTATAAGCCGCATGACATTGTTACCTTACTAAACCAAAACGGGTAGCTAAACCGATACCAATTTTGCCCATCTAAAGTAGCGTGTCGTCACAAAGGTCACGCTATGGAAATCTTCTCATACATAAATTCGCTTACCAATCAATGTGGCACGACGGGGATCAACCGTCAAGGCGCGAACTGGGGTGATCGTCCCCAAATAGTACTATTAAATGCATAAGCGTCTACCAACTCCCGGTAGTTCACAATTCATGCTAATGGGACTTTTAGTGACATAACCTAACTTTAATAATCCATTTAATTTCATCTATCGGGTCCATTAATCATTTATCGGGTCATACAATCGGGTCATTCAATCATTCGGGTCAAAAATCAATAAACAAACAATCGGGACAAATGGTGTCCAAACTTTTATAAAAACTAACATGTTATCTCCCTCGCGGGTTTATAAAGCATTTATAAAAACATTTAAAAGAGTGCGAGGCTATGAACTCACGTTGATGTGGGAAGGCGGGTTATCGGCAATTCGGACGTACGGTACGCGCTTCAATCACGGAAACCTAGACAAATAATAATCGGTCTTAGACATTTGTCAAATGACTTTATAAAAATAACAATTATGTATACATATGATGATTATATATATATGATGATCAAGTGGGTTTACATATTCTCGTTTACTCATTTTAGAGTTATGTGTTGATAACTTTTATACTAGTTTTCTCGTAGTACCTATTTACGTGTTTTAGGTCCAATAAGCCTATTATAAGTTCTTAACTTGTATTAATCCTTTTTGTACTTATATTATCAGTACATACACTTTCAAGTTGGGCCCAAATGGGTTAGGCCCAATAAGTTCTTTTTATGGGTGTTTATCTTATGTAGTCCAATTATTAACCCAAGTATTAGTCCAATATGTTTACTTAGCTCGTTAATGTCCGTATGCCCTAAAGTTCGGGTTTTATCGGTTTTTACTTGTTATACATGTCTATATATCAGTATATAAGTTTTATAAAGTTTTCATTTGACGGGTCCAACCATCTAAGTTTTATTTAACAAAAATGTTAATTTTACGGCGATAGCCGAAAAAGTCGTAAAAATCATGTTTATAGTTTTTATAACTTATAAAACATAACAAGTTACCATTTTTATAAAATTTCCACTTATTTATCATTGTACATATTTATATAAATAAAATTCAAGAGTTAGTGGGTTTTTATTTTACATTTTATATATTAAAATGTGAGTGCTTATATAATAGTATTATTCTTTAATTTCCAAAAATCTGATTTTTAACTTCATCTTCACCAAAACTGCCATATCTTGAGTTCTACATGGAGATAGAAGCTCAAATTTTTATCAAATAAACTATATGATATGTGCTACATTTAACTCTTCTATAGCTACTGTTGAATCATCCTTTAAGTATTTTCTAAATATCGTCCAAAACAGTAACTTCAGATTTATACCCTAAACTTGTTTTGATCATATCTCACTCATTATTTTGATTCCATTGCATGGCCAACTCTCACATGTGTACAAGACCCATAGCTTACTGTAAATCTGTTCCACTTCATCATTTTATCAGTTTATGACTTACTTCTTTACTGTTTTATACAGCCATCAAATTTAACCATGATTTTAACCTTGTTTCTTATGGTTTTTCACCTTTTTATCCATGATTATCAACAACAAATCCCCACATAACATTTTTATCATCATATAATCATCATAAATATATACAATAGGAAATAAAATACATGTTTACATAATCAAAATAACAAGAAGTTGAGGAGGACAATCTTTATACCACCAACTTGATGTAGGTTATGAGTTTGGCATGGTTTTGGATGGAGAAACTTATGATGCACCAAGACCACCTTCATGACCACCATTCTTCATAGAAACCTTGTGGAAAATCAGCCCTAATACTCCATGGAAACTCCTCCTTTGATGTTATAACTTACACCAATCTTCATCTTTTTGGATGGAGATTAACATATGTTAATTATAACATATGTTTATGGTTAAATTTTTGTATGAGATGGGTGTTTTGTGGATCATTTGGGACGGCCAAAATGGGAGGAGAAGAGAGAGTTGTAGCTAGTTTGCATGAGTAGAAGGAAAGCAAATGGTTTGCTTGGTGGTTTTGTGTGTTGGTTAGCTTAAGATGTAAGCTTGATGACATGTGTAAGGCAAGTTAGCTACACTTGACACATCAAGTGTTAAGTTGCTAACTTAGGCCGGTTTTGGGAGTTGGGTGGGACAAGTGTCCCCCTTGTCTCATCACATTTATTTACGGGTACTCCTCGATTCTAGTTTCCTCGATTTGCGTGCCCTCGGGTTGTTTTACGAAAAACGTTTTTATAAATTATGAATCAACATCACAAAACGAATCCAATAAAAATTGTTTCATCAAAAACGGAGTTCGAAAACGTAAATACGTAATCCTAAGGTTTCCGGTTTAGTCGTAAAGGACGTTAAAATAAAATCGTAAGTCCTAATCTCTTCTCGTAAATTTGTGAGTTTATGAACCAACACAAATTTAAAATTCCAAAATAATATTCATGGACAAATTTATTTTCTGAAATGTCGGACTGTCACCAAAGACGGTGTATGTAAACGTAAGCACGTAACGTTGAATCCTCCGGTTTAGACGTAGTCGATGCTACTCCAAGACGTAAATCCAAATTTCTTCCCAAAAATAAGTGAGTTCATATTGTATCATTAAAATAATATTTTCAAATAATATTCGAGAATAAAATATCCACCATAAATTGACGGATTGTCACAAACAATCCCAACAAGGTGCTAGTGATGACGTCTTGGTAAGCATTGAAGGAGTTGAATATTCTTTGCAACCTAGGCAGAAACTGGGTCATTACATCTATTGAAGACAAGCATCATGGACCCAGTGATACAATGCACAATCCTTCCCTAGCCTTTTGGGTTTCTCTCAGAAGTAACTTTTCTCACTGTCAGGAGATTAACACCTTATCTGTTGACTTTGTCACTTCGAGTTAGTTGGTATTGAAAAGGTGGCAGTCTGCTCCAGCCTTCGATTACTATAATGCACTTATCGAGTCTAGAGCCAAAAGAGATCAATCTATCATCTCATTAGGACACAATCGATTCCTACGCATTATCCTTGTGATATTACTGGAACATCTGATTGATATGATTCACGATGAAGATGGAAATCCTGCTTTAGTCAACATTAAACAAGCTCATGGTAGGTAACTTGTGCGATTCTACACGAATCAAACTTGTGAAAATTGGAAAGTAACTAAGTTTGGATTCTTAATTGATTCAATCTGGATTCCAGGTTTCTTCACAAAATCCGTGTGATCTTGCTTGAACATTCAGAATGACACTATTTAGTGTTCACAATGACGAATGGAAATCCTTCCAGTGTCAACCTCAAATAGCACAGTGGTAGGTGACTCGCCAGATTCTTTATGAATCGAGCTTGTGACAAACTTGAAAGCAACAATGGTGCGATTCTTATTTAAATCAAACTTGTTCCAGGAATCTGAATTGATGACTCTAATCAGACGGATAACTTATCCTTATGATTCACTCTTTACGTTCGCAGTCTACTTTGAGACGGTAGAGTAAAGAGAACTAGCTAGTACAGCCGGGAAACCCTGTCAAGGAGGTTCTTAATCTAATCTACCTGATTACAGGTACGGTATCTATTACTGTCTAACGGTCTTCACCGACCAGATGTAAAACGCTACCGATTTAGGGTGAAATATTCAAAGACATTTTGTCCGTGTCTATATATGTTGCAGCATATCAAGAAGGCGGCGTAATTTTTTACTAACTAAAGTCGTCTTCACATGTTCATACTAAAAGTTAAAGACTTCCGCTACTCTGACAATCAATGGACACCTCAAGATCTAACTACAACCATATACGTATGAGAGATTGTTAGCCTTTTGAAATCAACAAAGTAAGAACATGTCAATTCAGAAGACACAAGAGCACAAGATGGCGATAAACAAGACACTCAAGAATGTAATAGGTCGTCTTTGTTACAAGACCACAAGATCAAGACTATCAAGGATAGATTGTAGATCTCAAGCACTCAATGTCAAATGACAAAGGCTCAAGATAAAGATCACAAAAGCATGAAGGAAAAAAGCCGTTACAAACAAGATCAAGACCAAGATACAAGACCTAAGAAGGAAGATCACCTCCACAAGAATGTATTCACTAAATCATCTTATGTATTTAAAGATGATCGATACATTGGGTGAGATTGTTCGCCCTATATTTTATATAGTCGAACAAGAACCTAATAGGTCATCTTAGTCATTAGAGGTCTTGTATAGTAATAGGCTAGTTGGGATAACCGGGCTTGGACCTTAAGCTAATATTTTCTAAGGTAGGGGCTTTATGCCCAAGATAGGCCAAGCCTGGCCCAAGGAAACAAAGCCCATGACCCATAAAGGCCTGGGTATATAAACCCTCTTCCATGTGTGGAAGAGGGTGTTGGTCTATTTTACTTTCCATCTCTAGTAAACAACCTTCCAACATTTTTCTCTCTCTACTTTCTTCTCTTTGTCTCTCTAGATCTATTCTAAATATTGTGTTATGGATTGATTTGGGTTTAACATATTGTAAGACCAATAGTCATCATGGCTAATCGTCCTATGATGGAGTTACTTCAAGAACCCACCAAGGGTTATGGAGGATCAATAGTTATTCTGGATATCCTTGCGGAAAACTTTGAGATTAAGACGGTTTTGTTATTGATGCTTCAAGCTAACCAATTTCGTGGTCACGAGAAGAATAACCCGCATAATCACATTCGTAATTTCAACCGTCTTACCGCGAGTAGCAAATTTAGGGACGTGCCTCATGAGGCGATTAAGATGATGCGTTTTCCGTACTCTTTAGAGGTAACCGCTAAAATTTGGCTTGAGAAAGAACCTCCCAATTCCATATCAACGTGGAAGGATCTCGTGTCCAAATTCATGAATCAATTTTTTCCTCCCTCTAAGACTACGCATTTGAAAAATTATATTTTAATATTTTCATAAAAACCTAATGAAAGTTTTTCTACGGCTTGGGATCGTTTTAAAGAACTTTTTCATGATTGTACTCATCATGGTTTTTCCGAATTGAATCAAATAGATGCATTTTAAAATGATTTGAATGATCATGAACGAGATTATCTTAATGTCGCCACGAGTGGTAATTTTTTTGTGTAAAACGACGGATGAAGCATTGTTGATTATTGAGAATAGGTCTAAGGTTTACAACCCTCGTAGCACACTGAGTGTTGCCAATATGAGTTCGTCTTCGTCTTCACCTATTGTCGATATGAATCAAATGGAATATCGATTGTAAATAAAATTAGTTGATAAAATTTTATCTTTGTTAAACGAATGGAAAGCGAGAGAGAATCCGACTCCCTACGGTTAAAGCGGTTAAGAAATCGTGCATGTATTTTGGTGGAGCTCATGATTACTCCGAGTGCATTACCTCTGGTGGTAACACTTCAAGTGCCTACACGACCACGGGAACTTATAACCAAAACGCTCAAGTTTCCCGCCCTAATCAAATGATTCCACCGGGTTTTCCGTCGGTTCAAAACAAAAAAAATAACCAATATCAAAACAACAATCAAGGTGGTTATAATCGCGTAAACCATAATGGCAAACCAAGGGAATCAAGGGAGTAATGGTCATTTGCAAAATCAAAACCAAAACCATAATTTTAAAAATCTAAGTCAAGGTTTTCAAAATCAATATACAAAAGAACTTCCAAGTGAATTTATGAGTTACGCAAAGGCAAATGATATTATTCTTGATAACATCCAATGGGAAATGGCAAATCGAAGTAGGGAAATGGCAAACATGAAAACCGATTTGAAAAACGATTTTGCAACTCAAATTAAGGGTCAAAACAACAAGATTGAACTTAATATGACAAATCTTGAGCAAATCAACATAAAATGGAGCAAAATCAACATAATATGAAACAAACTCCAGCCAGAAATGAAGAAAGTCGAACCAAGTTTGTAAACAAGCTCACATCTATGTTTGAGGCCATAATATGTAGACCTACTACTTCGGGTGGTCTTCCAAGTGATACCATTACAAATCCTAAGGGAGAAATGAAAGCTATTATCACCCGAAGTGGAAAGAATTTCAAGGAACCATCTTCTCAACCAAGTACCTCTATGGAGAGGGAAGTCGAGAAACAACCCGAGGTGATGGTAGAAAAGGAGCATGTTCCAAGCCCACAAAGTACTGCTCAAACCCCATATTCTGAGACCTTTTCCCTTACCCACACCACCCTTACCTTACCCATCAAGACGTAACAAGGATAAAATGCATGAACGTAATAATCAACAAGTTGCTCTTTTTATTGAGATGTTTCATCAAACGCATTTTAACATATGTTTCATCGTTGCTTTGCTTTACATGTCGAGATTTGCTTCTACTTTTAATAGTATGATGAACGCTAAAGATAAATTGTAAAAAATATCTAATTGTTCATCGATTTTTGTTAACAAAATACCAAAACAGTTAGGTGATCTCGACAAGTTCTTAATCCCATGTGATATTTAAACGATCGAATGATGCCTCACCTTGGATGATCTTCGCGCAAGCATTAACTTGATGCCTTTTTCCATGTGGAAAGGGTTATCACTTCCCGAACATAATCCTTCGAAAATGTCTATTGAGTTAGCCGATCGTTCCACAATGATTGCACGTGTAGTAGTCTAATACGATTTCTTTAAAGTTGGAAAGGTCTACTATCCCGTAGACTTTATCGTTGTGGATTTCCCAATGGATCCTCCAGTTCCTCTAATTTTAGGACTTCCATTTTTAGACACCTCAAAAGCTTTGATCGGTGTTCATGGAAGAAAAATCACTTTAAGAATAAACGAGGAGGAAGTTGTTATAAACGTCACTCATATTTCAAAACATTCTCATGTTTATTCCATCGCACCTATAAACCATGTTGATTTAATCGATGTCGTTTGCGATGAATTTTCACAAGAAGTTTTAGTCTTCGCGGATAGTTCTAATAGTGGTAATCCCACTATTTCGGATCCAATTCTTGATAATTCTTCACCTCCTCTCGCTTCATTCGAAGGAGGAGACTTCACTTTGGAAGAAGTCGATGTACCTCGTTCTAATTCCAATGAGATCGACAATGAAGAAGATTTGAAAATTATCGAGTAATTTCTCAATAAAATTCCACCTTATTCTCCGCCGATGGAGATCAAGATTGAACCAAAATCTTTAATCGATAAACCATAAATTCTCGAATTGAAAGATCTCCCACCTCATCTCGAGTATGCTTTCTTGGAAGGAGAAGACAAATTGCCGGTTGTTATTTCAAAAAATCTTTCAAATGATGAGAATATCGCACTTCTCTAAGTTCTTAAAGCTCGCAAAAGGGAAATTGTGTGGAAACTTTCTGACATTAAGGGTATTGACCCAAAATTTTGTACTCACAAAATTTTAATGGAGGAAGACTACAAACCCGAAATCCAAGTCAAAGGAGGGTTAATCCAAAAATTCAAGATGTCATTAAAAAATAGGTTATCAAACTTCTTGATGCGGGAATGATTTACCAATTTCTGATAGCCGATGGGTGAGGCCAACCCATACTAAGAAGGGAGGATTGAACGTTGTCCCCTACGATGACAACGAGTTAATTCCAACTTGACTCCTAACCGGTTGGAGAGGGTGCATTGATTATCGAAAACTCAATGATGTTACTCAAAAAGACCATTTTCCCTTGTCCTTCATGGATCACATGTTGGAGCGTTTGGCAGGAAACGAATTCTATTGCTTTTTATATGTTTTTTCCGGATACTTTCAAATCCCCATTGACCCTTGTGATCAAGAGAAAATACATTTACGTGTCCATATCGAACGTTTGCCTATCGCATAATGCTATTCGGACTTTGCAACGCACTGGGAACTTTTCAAAGGTGCATGATGGCTATTTTTCATGACATTGATTTAGGTTTTTCAAAGGTGCATGATGGCTAGTTTCTCACTCTACTATCTTCTCTTTCTCTCTCTAGATCTATTCTAAATATTGTGTTATAGATTGATTTGGGTTTAACAATTGATATAAAGAACCTATAGTAGATAGGTGATTGAAGTTGTGTGGTTTGTTTAGTTTTTGAAATTCGTGGGTTTTAAAGATCAACAAAGCTCGTCCTAAAAATTTATCTAGTTTTTATGGTCTAAATCTTTTTAAAAACCTTCTTCTACCTTTGTTTAGTGATATGGGTTTTTTTGGGTTAAAAACACAAAAATTTTGGGCGTTTGGATTGTTTTTGTTGAAGATCTTATCTAAAAAGTACAAATCTTGATTTCAAATTTTTCTTCATAAATTTGAAAAAGTTTGTATTTTTATAGTCCCTAAGGAGCTCTAATCGAGGAAGTACAAATCGATTTGTCGGAAAACAGTAAAAACGTTGCCTACAAGTGATTAGTTGCCTAGTTTCCTTATTTTCGAAAAATCTGCCTTATTGCGAATTGAGAAACCCTATTTATTGCGAAATCAGTAATATTGCGAGTTGGCAGATTTGTTGCACATTGAGCAATTTATTGCGAAATCAGTAATATTACGAGTTGGCATATTTATTGCGAGTTAAGCAATTTATTGCGAAATCAGCCAATATTGCGAGTTGAGATATATATTGCGAGTTGAGCTAATATTGCAAGTTGAGATATATATTGCGAGTTGAGCCAATATTGTGAGTTGAGATATATTTGAATATCAACTTTTATTCCGAATTGAGCCGATTTTTTGTTCGAAGTATTTTTAGACTTAGCCACCATCACAACTATTTACGGAACATAGTTTCCAAAAAAAGAGTATTTGCCAGGAAAACCATAGTAAAATTTATTTTTTTCTAGACTATTTTTAGGCCTTTTATACTTCAATTTCAAATTTTGGCGATACAAAAAAATTTCGGTCTAGAATTCAAACTTTTGACCAAAATTCAAATTTTTCGGTTTTATTTTTCGTCAAAATTTTTCACTTTTCAAATTTTTTTCCCTATTAGTTTTTGGCTATTTCCAACTTGATTTCAAAATTTGGCGATTTCAAAATTTGTCGATTCCAAATTTTTCTGTGTACTTTATATCAGACTGAAGAATTTTATATCGAACTGAAAAATCAGAATTTTTAGGAATTTAAACCACACCTCATCACAACACATCTACTAAGATCCATAATCCTTTCACAATTATCGACAATGTCCTACAACAGCTTGAATTCAGACACAAACGATCATGCAATCAAGTACAAGATGCTGAAAGCTAAAGAGCGGTGTATGGAACATTTCAAGCTACTTCAGTCACACCTTTAGACTCTTTCAAAAGAACTCATCAAAATGACTAATACGGAAATCGAGTACAACCAGCTATTCATTATTCTACTTGGTCAAGAGGTTGGAACATTCAATAGCGCGTTCACACTCAACAAGAATCAACTTCACATGAAACTTGACAGAGATGATTTTCAAGAAGATGAATCCATGGCAGCATTTTTAGTTCTCTACAACCAGTTTCAGCAATTCATTAAGTCAAAGGACAAGGCATTCTATCTTTAGGACTTCAAAGAGCAACTCTTTCATCACATGAATAATGTCATGAAGTCCATTGCTGAAAGAACACGTCATAAACGACAATTTGAAAGAAGGGTGAATAAAAGACTAATGCAGATGAAAGATAGCAATGTCGATAATGATCAAGCATTAGATGCTTGTTCGGTTGATACAGAAAGAAGCAGGTTAGAATCAAAAAAGCAACATACTAGCAACATCTCAGGGAATGATTAAACAACCATTGATGCATATATCAGACCCATTTATGATGATGAGCCCATGCCTACGGCACAACTGATTGTTGTTTATGATGATTCTCAACATACTGAGAAATCTGAACCCGTTTTTTACACATATCTAGTGGAAAAGGTTGATAGCAATACCACACCTGATTCATCAGATACGAGTACTAATGAAGGAGAGACTGCCCAGGATGTTGATTCTAAGATTCACGAGCTCGAACTTATGTTAGCTCAGAAGACAAAAGATCTTGGGGATGCCAACATCGAATTTACAAAGAAAAGTGACAAATCTGAAACTATTTTTAAAAAACTTGAAAAAGCAAAAGTTGTTCTTGAACAAAAATTAGATCGTAAGATTCAATATTCTAAATCAGAAAAAGAACATTTTGTGAAACATATTAATTTGTTAGAATCAAAGTTGGCTTCTCAAAATCAAAGTCCTCCGCCTGCTTCATTAAGTGAATTATGTGTTCAACCTATCGACATTGTAAATAGTAATAACATGAATGCTGATCACGACATATTTGACAATATGAACATCAAATTAGAACAACGTGTCGCTAAATTACTTTTACAAAAGGAGCAATTAAAAGCTTAGATTCAGGAAAAGTTCGTTGCACTTACAGTTGTGAAAATGAATTAAGGAAGCTAAAAGGAAATAGTGTGGATACTAAGTTTGCAAAACAGTCAGTCTTAGGGAAACCTAGTTCTCAACCATTCAGACAACGCTCCGTTGCTAGACAACCGAATGCGTTTAAATCTGAATGACCCAAATCGCCGACCCTGGGGATTGCATCCCAAGTTGACGTGAGTAGCAATTTGTCAAAACCAGTCACTCCACAATCTAGATCCTCCTTAAGAAAAACTGCATCTGCGAAACCGGATCACATGATTGCATCTAGCAACTCTAGATTTAGCTCCAAGAACATGCGTAAGCGTAGTTCAAATGACACGGGTCATAAAAGCTATCTAGAGGATGCTATGATAAAGACACAAGAAAGAGATAGGACCAAACCAAAACCTAGGAGCGTTAATCACACATCTAGGAATTATAGACTCTTCTCAAATGTGAATAAATCTGCCTACCCTAGGAACTATAGATCCTTCTCAGATGCTAAGCACTTTGTTTGCATGAAATGTAACAAGTGCGTGTTTAATGCCATTCATGATGATTGTATAACAAAAGTCCTGAATAAGGTGAACTACCATGCTAGAGTACCTCAAAGACGGAACCCTACAGGAAATAGGTTATCTTCCAATCAGTCTTCCGGTGTGCATGTGAAACCTATGTCTCCTAGACCTTGTCTTAGGTAGATACCCACTGGTCGAATCTTCAAAGCAATTGGTCTTAGATGGGTTCCTACTGGAAAGATATTGGACTGTAGCATGAAAAAGGTTCATTGTGAACCCCCACATGGTTCTCATAAAGATATCACTAACCTAAATTAAAGCCTACAAACTACTGATGAAAGTGCAGGTACCGAAGTTAAAGGTTAACGAGAACACAAAGGTCCAATATTTGTCTATCGTTCAACCAACGACACTCTCAGAGTTTGGTTGCTAAAGAAGCAGACATCTCAAAAACAAGTGTCTCAGGGGTTTCAAAATTAAGCTTCTACAATGGATTATAGTCAAATCACAGACTGTAACCCGGCAAGACAGGAAAGTTCATCCCGGTGATGACTTATCCTCAAAACTAAAAATTAAATTTTCTAGGACACGAGCTTATATTAATACTATTTGAAAGTTTCAAGCTCGTGTAAATGACTTCTAAGCACATTACAGCTTAGGACTCGGATGTCAAGTAAGGAAAGTTTATCAGGAACGATAACTTATCCTCCTCAACGAGAAATTAATATTTCTCGGCCATGAACTTCCTATTAAAACATTCCAAGTTTTTAAGTTCGTGAAAAAAGGACTTCTAAGTCAATGTCAGCTTAGAACTCGGACATCACCTTAAGGAAATTTTATCACGGATGATAACTTATCTTTCACAACAGGAAATTAATTTTTCTTAGTCATGAGCTAGTCACAAAACATTCAAAGTTTTGAGCTCATGTAAATCGAAGATAATATTAAAACCATTGAACACAATTTATCAAGAATTTCCTAAAAAGGTTTTTCTAAATCTTTATAATGTGGTTTTTATATCTCAAAACTGTCATATGTTATTTAGATCAATTTTTGAGGGGGACGTTTTAAAATCAAAGCCTTTAATGTTGTTGGGTACATCTCAGAAATTGTCATACTTTATGTATCCAACACATTCCGAAAATGGTATAAAATTGTCAAATGTAATATATTATATCAGAAAAGGCATCCCAACTCCGTACCTCAATATATTTTGTGGTGTCTATTTTATTGTATATTTTCATATTGTGATTAATCAAGACACACATACATTCTTGAGGGGGAGAAACCCGACAAAAGTTCCATGATTCATGTGTATACACATGTTTCTCTCCCTATCAGTTTTCAGAAATTATCAGATTTTAATCAATTGGTATCTCTAATATTATGTTTTTATATTAGAGATAGGGGAGAAAATGTGATTAAATGTAATATAACGAAACATGTGATCTTACATATTCAAGTGCAACTCTTTCCTTCACATGCGAAACTATTTCGTATATTGATGCATGTGTGTAGGGGGAGTATTTCGGAAATATAAAACTTTAAAAGTGTTAAAAGTTTTGATTTTTATCAAGCACTTTGATTGGGTTTTCAATGGTTTTATGGTTACGATCTATACCAAACAACCTACTATCCACGACAGAAGGATGGAGTCAAAAGGTGGTTTAGGATAAGAAACTAAGTCCTATGATTCAACCAGAACCAGTGGGATCTACCCAAGGATATTCCATAGCTAGAAATAGTTGTCCTTAGTAAAGATGGAGTTGAACGTGAATGAAGCTGAATGCATACTAATAACTTAAGTTAGCACTATAACAATCCCAACAAGGTGCTAGTGATAACGTCTTGGCAAGCATTGAAGGAGTTGAATATTCTTTGCAACCTAGGCAGAAACTGGGCCAATACATCTATTGAAGACAAGCATCATGGACCCAGTGATGCAATGCACAACCCTTCCCTAGCCATTCGGGTTTCTCTCAAAAGAAACTTTTCTCATTGTCATGGAGATTAACACGTTATCTATTGACTTTATCACTTCGAGTTAGTTGGTATTGAAGAGGTGGTAGTCTGCTCCAGCCTCCGATTAGTAAAATGCACTTATCGAGTCTAGAGCCAAAATAGATCAATCTATCATCTCATTAGGACACAATCGATTCCTACGCATTATCCTTGTGATATTGCCAAAACATATGAGTGATACGATTCACGATGAAGATGTAAATCCTGCTTGATTCAACATTAAACAAGCTCATGGTAGTTGATAGATTTTTATCTTTGTTAAACGAACTTGAAGCGAGAGAGAATCCGACTCCCGCTACGGTTAAAGCGATTGAGAAATCGTTCATGTATTGTGGTGGAGCTCATGATTGCTCTGAGTGCATTACCTCTGGTGGTAACAGTTCAAGTGCCTACGCAACCACGGGAACTTATAACCAAAACGGTCAAGTTGCCTGCCCTAATCAAATGACCACCGGGTTTTCCATCGGTTCAAAACAATCAAAATAACCAATATCAAAACAACAATCAAGGTGGTTATAATCGCGGAAAATAAGACAGTTATAACAATAGAATGTACAAAAATGGGAATCAAGGGAATCAAGGGAGTAATGGTCATTTGCTAAATCAAAACCAAAACCTTAATTTAATCCGAGTCAAGGTTTTCAAAATCAATATACAAAAGAGCTTTCAAGTGAATTTATGAGTTACGCAAAGGCAAATGTATTATTCTTCATAACATCCAACGGGAAATGGCAAATCAAAGTAGGGAAATGGCAAACATGAAAAACGATTTGAAAAACGATTTTGCAACTCAAATTAAGGGTCAAAACAACAAGATTGAACTTAATATGAAAAACTTGAGCAAAATCAAAATAAATGGAGCAAAATTAAAATAATATGAAACAAACTCTAGCAAAAATTGAAGAAAGTCGAACCAAGTTTGAAAACAAGAACACATCTATGTTTGAGGCCATAATGGGTAGACCTACTACTTCGGGTGGTCTTCCAAGTGATACCATTGCAAACCCGAAGAAAAAATGAAAGCTATTACCACCCGAAGTGGTTAGAACTTCAAGGAACCATCTTCTCAACCAAATACCTCTACGGAGAGGGAAGTCGAGAAACAACTCGAGGTGATGCTAGAAAAGGAGCATGTTCCAAGCCCATAAAGTACCGCTCAAACCCCACCTACGGCCGACCCTTCGGTAATTCTGGAACCCGATATTCTGAGACCTTTGTCATTGCCCACACCACCCTTACCTTACCCATCAAGACGTAACAAGGATAAAATGCATGAACGTAATAATCAACAAGTTTCTCTTTTTATTGAGATGTTTCATCAAACGCATTTTAGCATATGTTTCGCCGATGTTTTGCTTTATATGCCGAGATTCGCCTCTACTTTTAAGAGTATGATAAACGAAAAGGAGAAATTGTTAAAAATATCTAATTTTTCATCGGTTTTTTCTTAGCCAAACACCAGAAAGGTTAGGTGATCCCGACAAGTTCTTAATCCCATGTGATATTCAAACGATCGGAGGATGCCTCACCTTGGACGATCTTGGCGCGAGCATTACTTTAATGCCTTTTTCCATGTGGAAAGGGTTACCATTTCCCGAACTTACTCCTTCGAAAATGTCTATTGAGTTATCTGATCGTTCCACAATGATTGCATGTGGAGTAGTCGAATACGTTTTCGTTGAAGTTGGAAAGGTCTACTATCTCGTAGACTTTATCGTTGTGGATTTCCCAATGGATTCAACGATGTTCATGGAAGAAAAATCACTTTAAGATTCAACGAGGAGGAAGTTGTTATAAACGCCACTCAAATTTCAAAACATTCTCATGTTTATTCCATCACGACTATAAACCATGTTGATTTAATTAATGTCATTCACGATGAATTTTCACAAGAAGTTTTAGGCCTCGCGGATAGTTCTAATAGTGGCAATCCTACTGTTTCGGATCCAATTCTCACTAATTCTTCACCTCCTCTCGCTCCATTCGAAGGAGGCGATTTCACTTTGGAAGAATTCGATGTACCTCGTTCTAATTCCGATGCGATTGACAATGAAGAGGATTAAAAATTATCGAGTATTTTCTCAATAAAATTCCACCTTATTCTTTGCCGATGGAGATCAAGAGTGTTGAACCAAAATCTTCAATCGAGGAACCACAAATTCTTGAAATGAAAGATCTCCCACCTCATCTCGAATATGCTTTCTTGGAAGGAGAAGACAAATTGCCGGTTATTGTTTCGAAAAATCTTTCAAATGATGAGAATATCGCACTTCTCCTAGTTCTTAAAGCTCACAAAGGGGCAATTGCGTGGAAACTTTCCAAAATTAAGGGTATTGACCCAAGATTTTGTACTCACATATTGGACGAAGAATACAAACCCAAAATCCAATGTCAAAGGAGGGTTAATCCCAAAATTCACGATGTCATTGAAAAATAGGTTATCAAACTTCTTGACGCGGGAATGATTTATCAATTTCCGATAGCCCATGGGTGAGCCAAATTCATTGTGTCCCTAAGAAGGGAGGAATGAACATTGTCCCCAACGATGACAACGAGTTAATTCCAACATTGTCCCCAACGATGAAAACTCAATGATGTCACTCGAAAAGACCATTTTCCCTTGCCCTTCATGGATAAAATGTTGGAGCGTTTGGCGAGAAACGAATTCTATTACTTTTTATATGTTTTTTCCGAATACTTTAAAATCCCCATTGACCCTCGTGATCAAGAGAAAAATACGTTTACGTGTCCATATGGAACGTTTGCCTATCGCACAATGATATTCGGACTTTGCAATGCACCGGCAACTTTTAAAAGGTGCATGATAGCTGTTTTTCATGACATGATCGAGAAAAGAATAGAGGTTTTCATAGGTGACTTTTCGGTGTTTGGTGAATCGTTCACCTCGTGTTTAAAAAAAATTGGAAAAATGTTAAAACGTTGTGAAGAAACAAGCCTCGTGCTTAATTGGGAAAAATGTCATTTTATGTGTCTAGATGGAATCGTTTTAGGTCACAAAGTTTCCAAAGCGGGGATTGAGTTCGACAAAGCTAAAATAGACGTCATCGCCAAATTACCTCACCCCAAAACCATCAAAGGAGTTCGAAGTTTCTTGGGCCACACGGGCTTTTTTCATCGTTTCATCAAATATTTTTCAAGGATATCTAGACCCATGAAACACCTTCTCGAAAAAGATGCCCCTTTTGTATTTTTGGAAGATTGTGTTCGAGCCTTTGAAACTCTTAAGAAGAAACTTACCAAAGCTCCTATTCTTGTTGCACCAAATTGGGAACTAACATTTGAGATCATGTGCGATGAAAGTGATTTTTCTATGGAGGCCATTTTGGGGCAAAGCTATGGTAATCACTTCTTGCCTATACACTACCCTAGTAAGACAATGATCGAGTCCCAAAAGAAGTACACCATAATGGAAAAAGAATTACTTGTCGTGGTGTACGCATTTGAGAAACTTCGACCTTATCTTGTCTTGACTAAAAGCGTGGTGTATACGGATTATTCAGCTATCAAGTACCTCTTTGCTAGGCTTGATGCAAAGCCGAGATTGCTTCATTGGATTCACCTCCTACAAGAATATGATGTCGAAATCCTTGACAAAAAAGGAGGCGAGAATCTCGCGGTCTATCATCTTTCTCGTTTACAGGATCCTCACCAAAGTGAGATCGAGAACAAGGATATAACCAAAACATTTCCTCTCGAGACACTTGTTGTGATTAACTCTAAGGAAGACTCATCAATCCCATGGTTCGCGGACATTTCAAATTACCATGCGGGGAATTTCATCATTAAGGGTATGACGACTCAACAACGAAGAAAATTTTTTCGAGACGCCATGTTCCATTTTTGGGATGACCCTTATCTCTTTTGAGTTTGTGCGGATCAAATAATTCGACATTGTGTGTTTGGCACCGAAGCTACTAATATCCTTAGAGCTTGGCACGAAGGCCCTACGGGAGGTCATCATGGTGCTAATCTCACGCCTAAGAAAGTGTTTGATGCCGGATTCTTTTGACCTACCATTTACCGAGATGCACATCAACTTATCAAGTCATGTGACTCATGCCAACGTCAAGGAAATACTTCTCAAAATGATGAAATGGCACAAAATGTAAATCAAGTTTGTGAAATTTTTGACGTTTGGGGAATTGATTTTATGAGACCTTTCCCATCATCTCGTGGCAAAACATATATCCTCGTTGCTGTTGACTACCTTTCTAAGTGGGTGGAAGCCAAATCTTTTCCCACTAATGATGCTCGTGTGGAGTCAAATTCTTGAAGCTATTATTCTCTCGATTCGGAACTCCTTGTGCTATTATAAGCGATCGTGGAACCCATTTTTGTAATGACCAATTCCAAAAGGTCTCAAATAAATATGGTGTTACTCATCGTCTTTCGACGGCTTATCACCCACAAACGAGTGGGCAAATGGAGGTTTTAAACCGTGCTTTGAAAAGGATTTTGGAGAGTTCTATTTGAGAGAACCGTCAATCATGGTCCGACAAACTCGACGATGCTTTATGGGCCTTTCTCACCACTCATACGACACCTACAGGGTGTACTCCTTATAATCTTGTGTATGGAAAGAATTTAACACAAGGCTTATTGGGCCCTAAAGCATTTTAACTTTGACATACAAACCACGGGGGATGACTAGAAAATACAATTGAATAAAATGGATGAACTACGTGATCTTGCTTATGAAAATTCTTTAATTTATAAGTAGAAAACTAAAAAATTTAACGATTCTAAAATTAAAAACCGAGCTTTTAACATTGGTGGTTAAGTTCTTCCATTTAACTCACATGTGTGTTAGGAGTAGGTAAGGTGAAAAATTGGATTTAGATTAATTTGGGAGCTTTAAGATCAATTCTGCTTGTTCTCTTGTTTTGTTTTCCATATTCTGCATTTTTTTTGTTGTCCTAGATATCATTAAGTTTAGTTGTTCTTGGTTGTATTTTGTGATTCTTTAGTTGGCAATATTGGATTTGTAGGTTAGAACAACAATCTTTGAACAAACTTGCTCTTCACTTTCTACATAAAACAAGTAAACATACCTGGTAGAGATTTAAGGAGTTAGAGTTTGTGTTGGAATGTTAAACTTGGTATCAAGGTAGTCTAGGTATTGTTTAGGTTTGTTTTTAGATATTTGATTGTTTGATTGCTTTTTATTAGCTTATAGCTTAATTGAAATTCACCAAAAAAGTTGCTATTGGCATCTGCCCGAGATAACTGTTTTTGCTATCTGATGTATGTTAACATTGACTATCTTTTTGGCCGATATCTGATACAAGTGAAGTTGTTGTTTGATAGACTTTGCTTATCTGTGACTGTTTTGGGCTTATTTGGTGCTTATTATTTCTTATTCTTAGCTTTTCATCACCTCCCCACAAGCCCACTACTTGTGGGGTTGATCTGTCCAAAAAGAAAAAAAAAATCAAAAAACCTACCTAGCATGGCTCGAACACTTGACCTCTCGTAGGAAGGGTGGGTGCTTTACCATTGTACCAGTCACTTTATCTTGTCATAGCTTTACACTTTCCTTTTCTTAAACACACTTTACTTTGCTTAGTATAAAATAAGTCGTGGGTTATAAGGCTTATTTCTACCTTACTTGGTTAGGTTTTTGGTTTCCTTTTATTTTTCACTAGAAGTAGTCATTATTTTAGACTTTTAGGCAAAAGTTTAGATTTTTCCTCTTTTATTTATTATATTTAATCTTTTATTTATTTTCTGTTTTTAGAAAGTCATTAAAAAATGGTAAATTAGTTTTGAAATTTTTTGAAAAACCTTTTTAGGTTTAGTTAAATATGTTTTAGGTTTACAAATAATAAAATCTTAGTTTGGACTTTTTCTTAATTATTTTAATTTTTAGGTTTTTAAATAGATTTCAAAATTAAAGAATAATTAGTAAAAAGTGGTTCAAAAAGTTTTATTGATTTTTCATTGATAAGTAGAATTTTTTAAATTTATTTATAATATTTTAGCATTTTTTAGAATATTATTATTGTTTTGCTTCGATTTGCGTGAAAAAACGATTTCTTGTTAGATTAATTTTTTTGCGTAATCCGTCTTTTTCCTATTATTCTTTTCTCTTTCCAAAGAAAATATTAATCCAAAAAGTTTAATTTTGACATAACGCCAACACATCCTTCGACAACGAACACATTTTGATCATTTGTGTACGTTTTTCCTAATACGTGCATTAATTTATACTTTGATTCTTTTGACTACATCATTATGTTTCGGGTTTTTTCCTTAAGAATTTGGTTAAATTTTGTTTTGCATTAGATAATGAAAATTAGGTATGCCAAGGAACGTTTATTTTCTACTGGGAGAAACATCTGGGTTTTTGTTTAGGATTCTGGAGGTCCAATCATTTAGAAGAGGCAAACATGTTTCAGGATATACGAGAAGGTTTTCTGGTAATATTTTTAAACGCCTTCATGTTCACTACATGTTGCTTCTTCTGTGATGGAGTAGTTTCTTTGCTTTACTAACAATTTAGTTTAATGTTAGGTAACTACTCAATATTTGAATCGAAGATGGTCTTGAAAATGTTAAACGGGGTCGGGAAGCTTTCATTAAAAATGTCAGATTTGTGGTTCAGGGTCTTGTCATATTTGAAGATTTTATTAATGTATATAATGCATATATGTTCTCTTTACAGTCAAATAATTACAAAAAAAAGGCCATTGACCTATTCTAATATGGTTTTTATTTTGGGATAATTACTCAAATAGACTTTGAGCTTTGTCCATTTGTGGAAATACCCCATGCTAATTAAAACTTCCAAAACTAGATTATGCGACCAAGCTACCTTATGCTACTTATGCAACTTTAACAAAATTACCGAAATGTCCCTATCCACCAATGTGTAAGATGCAAGTATAAATTATATAAGAATATGTAAGTGTACTTTTTATGCGACTTATATTTTTTAATAAACTTTCTTTTTTATACTTTTATAATTAATATATTTAAACTACTTTTACTGCGACTTTATTTTTATTAAAAAGTCGTGTATTAAACTACCGATTTCAACATCAAATTTCTGAACTTTATATATTTAAACTAATAATCTCAACATCACTACTAATGCAACTTTGTCTTTTTATGCAACTTTGTCTTTTTTATAATTAATATAAGTGAATTTATACATATGCAACTTTATCTCTTCAGAAAATTAATATAATTAACTTTATACATATACAACTTTGTCTTTTTTTTCTTAGATTTCTATGCTTTCGACACATCTGACAATTTTGGACAGAAAAAAAGTACATGTTCTATAGTAGCAGTATTTTTTTATTAGTTTCTCTTACACACACTAAAACATTTCTCTCACACACAATTTCTTCCCAAACTACCATCTCTAACAAATACACCATTAACATCAAACTTATCACCAACATGGGTCACCAACAAAAATGTTGTTTGGATTGTTGTTGCATCATTTTCGATTCATATGCATGTCGGCAGATTCGGCCCTCATGCATGTCGGTTATTTTCTGATTCAGACCAACATGGGTCACGAACATAGCTTGTTTCAATAGCAGATCCGACGGGATATGTGCAGTTTCTGGCGATATAATAATTTTAGAGAACTGGTGACATTTGATGTTCATAATAGTGACTACCACTATATCAAACCAAACCCAAACAAATCAAACCAGAAATTACACAAACCAGTTTCATGTATTTTCTGGTGGTTCTAATTAATGGTTTTAATTTGTTCTTGTTTAATTCATGGGAACGACAATGATGAAGATCCAACCAAAATTAAATAACCACCGGAGACCACCACATTTAAATTACCACCAGAGACCACCACTAACATCATTTGAGATGGGTTTGCGTTTAAAGAGATGGGTTGCGCGTAAAAGGTGGGTTGTGTTCATAAATTTATGTGTGGATTAGTTTTTTTCATCTCAGATCTGGGTTTTTTTTTAACAACAATCTCATATCTGGTTCAAGGAGAAGAAAGAAGAAGAGATTGAAAGAGAGTGGTGGAGTTTATGAAGATAGACCAGAATTTTATTGTGTTTATTATTAGTGTTGTTCTAATACCCAAAGCCTTTTTGATACAATGTGTTAGTAGAAATGACTATTTAATTTTAAAATATACAATGATACAACTATTGTAATTAATACGATTGTCTGGATAAAAATATATAAAAAAACTATAAGAAAAAAATGAATGAAAAAAGTAAAAGTCGCCTAAAAAGTAAAATTATAAATTCTTACACAAGTTGTACTTGTATCTTACACATTTATGGTGGATAAGGACATTTTGGAAAATTTATTAAAGTTGCATAAGGTAGCATAATGTAGCATAAGGTAGCATAAAGTAGTATAAGGTAGCATAAAGTAGCATAAGGTAGCTTGTCTAGTTTTGGAAGTTTTAAGTAGCATAGGGCATTTCCGCAAATGGACAAAGCTCAAAGTCTATTTGGGTAATTATCCCTTTTACTTTTCAGGAAGCCTTCGAGGAGTGAAGAGAAGTGGTGGCCATTTTTATTTTGAAATCTCCAAACTTGCCAAGCTCTAGCTTGGAGTTGTTTCGTCATGAGGAAATAAGAGCGGCTTATCTATCTGAAATGAAGTTATCACATCAACATGCATTTAGGAAGCAAAAGAGGTTAGATTTTGGCCCTTATCCGTTTTCTTTTCAATTAAAAAGATCAAAGATATTCCTGAATTACTAGTTGTTTAATGTTTTTTGGTAGTTTGTAGACTTGTGACCAACCGTAACATTTGTCTCATCAGAATTCTCCTTTGACACACTCGACCCAGAAACATTCTCCCTCATAGCAACAACCACCACCACAGCCGTAGATTCAGCCATTTACACAACTGCCCCAGAACCAGCTTCAAGACATGGCGGGGGTGACAAACGTTGTAAAATAGTATTTAAAAAAGAATGGGTTTCAAACATGGAAGAAAATACATGGACATTAAAATGATGAGAAGTGTAATGATTGCTTTCATGTGTTTCGTCATGCTTTTTGTTGATCGGTTAGCAACAAATTCTGCAAAGATATAGTTTTCGGACTTAGTAGTATGTTAAACACATACACAACAAATACATTTTGCAGGAATAACACGAAGACTCAGCATAATCTGTAATCGAAAAGGAGGAAAAATCATCTGAGTCATTCATCAAAGGAGGACTGTAAGCAAGCGTAGGGGATAAAACTGAGGTGATCAAAGTGAGTGACGACAAATTTGAATTTCTCACATGAAGTGACAAAATTGATGTTGAGATTGCAATGTACTTTTGGTACCCAAATTTAAAGGTTTTGTCGGTCACTTGATAACAAATGTTGCAATTACTTCACAAATGTATATGTCACGTTTATTTGACCAAGAGTTCATTCGAAGCAATACGTACTTTATCACACCATACGTTTGTACACTCTATTTGATTGACATGGGGATTTTGTGAATATATAAGGAGGGTTAGAAGATACTCGGTAGGATTTTTTAATACTAATCATGTAATCTACAAATCTTCTGATAGCATCGTTCACAGATTACCTTCTACTCAATTATGTGTTACATTTGTTCAAACTTCCAATATAAGAAGTTGTATGTTATTACTTTTCAAAGTTAAAAAATGACTTTCTAGTCTCTCACTGAATACTACAAAGAACTGTATTCCAAAAACTGTGTTAAACTTTTTATTGCAGTATCATAAGAATTAACCTTTTTAAGAGTTAATTTGATATAAGGAACAAAGATGTAAGTTTTATCCCGGACTTACTATGATATTGATTTAGAACCTTAGATCACATTAAGCATGCGTGGATTATATATCATCAACCTTTATATGGTTGGCCAACCTATATTTTTTAACAAGATTGTAAACTACAAATGATCATAATAAAGGATGGTTTAACCTTAATTTTACATTACATAATATAGGAGGAACTTGATCTACAATTCAACACAAAGTGACAGCCACCTATATGTTTGGGTTTTGATAACCAATGCCCACTGGCAGAGGATAGTCGTTAATAAACGAATACACACTTTCCAAATTAACATTAAAATGTATTAAATACAAATTAAATAAACTCATAAATTACTATATATAAACATCATTTTCAAAAGAATTAATATGTGTTTAACGTATTTTAATGTTAATTTAGAAATTTTGAATTAATTTATTACTCAATAAACTTTGCACACTAGGCACTGGTTAGCAAAACACGCAAAGAAATGTGCCAAACAAATTACACAATTAACAAAGAAATGTACCGGGAAATTTTACGTAATGAGTAATGTACATTGTTATATGTTGTTTGATACATGTTTATTTAATATTTTATCTAGAGCTAAATTATCACATGTTACAACAATTTTTAATTACAATTTCATCTTACCATGATACCACATACCGTTATTATTTTCCGCAATGCAATATGTCGCTGCTATGTGCGGGTATTCGTCTAGTATATATTAAGAGCTCTATTAATTTCATAGATCAAATATAATCATCATCCCATAAAAGAGGTAGTTAACCAGTTTCCCCGACTCATAAAAACATTATATATTACATGAGATCACATTCCTTTTAAAAATGGAAGGCTCGGTGATGGATTCAAGTAATACCAAATTCATGTAGTAGTTACCGGGCTAGTTCATCTTATAGAACATATCGTCATACAAATAAAATGTTAGACAAATGCAACCAAAACGAGGTGGTGCAGAGTACATATCACACGCTATATTGCTTTTGGCACATATGATGCTGCCAAACTGCATCCCCCTTGGCACCATAAGGCCAATGCGTCAAATGCAATCATCACAATAGGAATTTCCCCCATTTTTTAGTAAGTTGGAGAAGGTTCTTCCTCTTTTCTTACACCCAAGAATGAGATTACTCCAATTCTCATTTCTTCATCACCCTCACCACCTCTTGCTTCATGCAAGACTAATTTAACTCATGGTACTAACCACTCCCATGGTTCTACCACCTCTTCATTCCATTCAAGAATGAATGAGTTGTCCTCACCTTTCACTCCAATTCGTCTCTTGGATGTGGACCCCTCACCACTCCAAAGCATTCCCTTTGTGAATGACTTTGTTGAGCCTTTGCCAACTTCACCTTTCACTCCACCAAATTCACCCATCTCACAATTGGACACCATTCCCCCTCCTCCTCCTAACACTCCAATTTTGGGTGTTCATATTTCTCACTTCATGGGTGCTCCTCAATTCTTTGCTTTTCTTGAAGCACATGGTGCAAATTGCCCATGTTGTTTGTATAACAACTACATCATCCAAAACCTAAGGATGGAAATGTTTGGGCTTCATGCAAGGCTACGAGATTTCTTGTTGGCTTTGTTCTCCATTCCTCCTCCTCCTAGGAGATAAATGATGATATTTTTCAATATATTGTTTTCAAAGAATCAAGCCTAAGAAGATTGTTAAATCAATATTAGTATAGCTAGTTATTGTATTAGTTAGTTGTCTTTCATTTCTTGTACTTTATTTCCTTCATGAATTTTCACGGAGATGTTGTTATGGATTAAGGCTTTTATGTGTTATAACCTATGAGTTCTCACATTAACCTACTTCAATTTAAACTAAATTGAACCTTAATCTATTGTCACCTCCAAAAATTGACTAAAATTAGATCAAAATGTTATCTAAATATTTTGTCACCCTTTGTCAAGATACTCTTGTGAGTATGTTGATTTTTTGCAACCATACCCTAACCTAGTGCTATTAGAGGTAAAAATCCAAGATTTGCTTAACTTTGAAAAAGTCTTATCTTTTCTCAAAAACATCAAAAATCGTATTTAATACTTGGTTTTTTACCCCCGAGTATGAAAGTTCGTTGTTCCGATTTATTCGAATTGATTACCGATCTGAAGTGCGACTCAATTGTCTTTTGGTGAACAAGAGAATGGTTTGGTTGATTATCTATTTTAGACTAATAGCAAGTAATTTAAATGTCGTTGAGTAAAGTAGAAGTTTTAAAGATTAATACTAAAATGACGAGTTAAAATAAATGCTAGAAAGCTTAAAGACTAGGTTAAGAAAAATACTTAAACACTTAACAAAACAAAACTATCACTTGGAAACTATGTAAAAACAATAAACTAAAATCAACTCTAATCGGAATATAGGAGAACTGGTGCAATCGGAATATGCCAAAATAGGTCCAGATCGGAATCTATTCCGATCTGGTGATCGGAAAGTTGGAAATGACCTGCAATCGGAATACCCACAAATCACTAATCGGAATGTCAAAAATGGGTGCAATCGGAATATGTGGGACTAAGCTCCAATCGGAATGTACAAACAAGGGCCAAATCGGAATAACTCAGAAATGATGCCAATCGGAATAATGAAAGGGCCCCAGTCGGAATGCATAAACCCTAATCCGATCACTCGATTGGAATAAGGGATAAGGGTGCGTTGGTCGGAATATCACGATCGGAAAGGGGTTTGTACCCTTTCCGATTTTTATGGAGATCGAAATAAGCCAATGAATAAGCTATATTGATAAGCTTTTCACCAAAACTAAAACGAATCAATAACTAAACGGATCAAATAAGCACTGCTAACAACTTATCCAACCTCAAAATAAGCAAACTTTTTAATCAAACAACAAAAAGATGAATTTTTTAAGAAAACTTTTTATAAGTAAATAAGCTAATCATGTAAATAAGCCAATAAGCACAAGAATCATAAAGCTTAATCAAATGAAAACTTATGTAACAACAAAAAGATCAACTTTTTAAGCACAAAACCATTAAGATCAACACGGATTTAATGTGATTTGCACCAAAATCAATCTAAAATCAAAGAAAGGTAGAATGAGATTAAGGATTAAAAGATTAAATAGAACTTGATTAATGAAATAAGCAATACATAAATGTTTAATCTTGAAAGATTAAAAAGATAAAGATGAAAACTTAGTGAGAGAAAGTTTAGAACTTTCTCTCTCTAAAAACTAGAAAGAAAAGTGAAAAATGAAAAACTAAAAATTAAAGACTCCCCCCTCCTAATGTGTATTAGGAGGGTATTTATAGGAAAGGTGGAGGGAGTGCATGTGTTGCATCTTCTTTCTTTATTTCTTCACGTCTTCTCGACTCGACTTTAATTCTTTGTCTTTTCTCGATGTCGTCTCGGGATTTGAACTTGTCTTTTAATTTCTTCTTCTATTAGACTTAAGTTCTTCGACTTCATTAAACTTCCGTCTTTAGACTTTTTCTTCGATAAATCTTCAGAATAGGTCTGGGACTTCGTTCTTTTTGCACTCTTGATCTTTTGACATCGTCTTTTCCTGTTTTCTTCGATAAAAACCCGTGAAAGCCCGTGTTTTCTTCCTTTTTCATATTTTGGTCCTAAAACACAATAAAAACACAAACCACGCATAATTCCAACTTTTATGACATAAATTACACGTTTTGGTCTTGTTATTATTGGAAATAAGTGGTAAAAGGATGAGTGTTTTCACACTTATTAAATCCCCTACACTTGACCATTGCAATGCCCTCATGCAATGCATTAATTTGAAAGCACGGTTTACATTTTCCATCATAAATAACCCACCTTGGCCTTTATTAAATACTAAACATAAAAAGACAGAAACAAGTAAAGAAATCAAACACTTACATTGGTTTTGGCAGCCATGAACGTTTATCATCCTCAAGTTTCACGTTCCCCATACCAAGCTTAAAAACGAGATCATTGTTATTATAAGTTAGCAAACTAACACGAATTCATGTGGGCCAATTATTTACTTAGACTCCCTTATTCCTAGGTGTATCTCTTATATTTTATTTCTGTCTTGAATGATCACGAGGATGCATTGTTTGACTTATTTCGATAGTTATTTAGGCCGAAAATAAAGTGAACGATTTAATCAATAGTTAGCTAAAGGACCAAATCTTTTAAAACTGCTTCTCGGGACCTTATAAAGTTCATATCTTGGCATAACTCGCTTCACGATTTGATATCTTTCTCGGACCGATATTTGGCAGCGACTTCATACTTCGAATCTTGAGAGACGTTCATGAAATAATGGCCTTTTCTTCATAATAGGAATTTCTTCACTTGAAGTTTTGAGAGATTCTTCATCTTTGGACCACGACTTCTTCATTTTTCTCCAATCTTTATTTTGGACTTTGATATACAACGATCCGCCTCCTTTTAGGACTTGGATCTATTTATCCTCATACCTTGTTAGGGTCTTTTTGGATAGACTTCTCCATAATCTTTTGGGGAGTATTTGCTTTTCGTCGTGTGTCTCGATCCTTCATATTGATTTTCGATAAATGATTCTTCACATCACTTTTGGATCTTCAGCAACAAACTGTAGCCCTTATGCCTTGTTAGGGCCTTTTCGGACTCGCCAATCTTCGCATCCCGCTTCAATAAGTTATGCCTTGGCTATGAACTCTAATCCGTACCGAGCAACTTTTAAACGATCTGGGGCTAGAAGCTAAGTAACCTTTTAAATCGTACAACCTTATTTATTGCAGATAAATTTATTAACAAGCGAAGGGAGAATAGGCTTATAATTAACTCACATAAATTCACGAAAGAATACCAACTTATAATTGACTCTATCATCTCTCGTCCTCCACAGTTTAAAATCTCAAGGAATGAGACTCGTGGATGCTTAGCCTATTAAATCAAAGTTTTGGGTTTTCGAGTTATCTATGGGATCTTACAAATTCTTAGACTTTTTCAAGTTTAGAAATCGCATTTTAAAGTTCCCTTGATAAGCAACTCTCTAGGATCAATTATAGGAACTTGCGAAAAGTTCTTGTTCTTAACCCGTGAGAGTTAAGACTTTCGCGTTTTATAGCTCCCTATATAAAAGCCTAGCAAAACTTGACTTAAACACGTTAAGGATACTAGCTAGAGTAAACTTAGATAAGTAAACTCGGGTTGAGTCAAAATATTCACGACTAAGAAAAATTTAAAACCACTTTATTGAAAATTTATTCTAGCAATGGAAAGAAAATAAACATAATAAAGAAAATACAACTATACAACTAGGCCAAAATAGATTAAAAATTTTGAAAAATGTCGAAAAATCGAATTTTCCGGTTAAAATGAGGGCAAATGCAAGGAAAAGACCACTTACTTCGATAGAAGTCCCCCCTACACTTGAGATAAACATTGTCCTCAATGTTTAAGCATGTGGGAGTAAACTCCCCTACACTTAGGACATCGTGCACTTTGTTTAAATCTTGCTAAGGAAAGGACAACTATGGTGATTTCAATAGGAACATATAAAATATGAAATATTGAATCACAAGAGTTTAGGATAGAACCGGGAAGATGGGAACACGGTATCACGGTTCGTCAAAATTCATCAAGGTGGATCTTTGAAGCTTTAATCCCTGCACAGCACAAGAAACAAGACAACAAACACATACGGGGCTCCCCCTACACTTATTATAAAAGCATGAAAGGATAGATCACGGGTTGCCTCCCGAGAAGCGCTTGTTTTTGTTCACCGAGTCACGAGCCTGACTCGACCCAATTTAGTTCATAGGGAACGTGGTGAGGGATGGAATCATCTCTTGAGAGATTTCCTCACCGAAGTACAGCTTCAAACGCTGGCCATTCACCTTGAAATTGGGCCCATTTGGCTGAGAAAGCTCAATGGCCCCATATGGAAAGACTTTGGCGCCGGTGAATGGACCAGACCAGCGGCTCTTCAACTTGCCAGAGAAGATCTTCAACCGAGAGTTAAAAAGTAAGACTTGATCAACAACGTGGAACTCTCGGTTCTTGATTTTTGTGTCATGAATGATCTTGGTCTTCTCTTTGTAGATCAGCGAGTTCTCATAAGCTTCATTCCTCAGTTCGTTGAGCTCGTTGAGTTAAATCTTGCGATAATCACCGACTTTGTTGATGTCGAAGTTAGCCCACTTCAAGGCCCAGTGCGCCTTATGTTCCAGCTCGATAGGGAGGTGGCATGCTTTCCCGTACATAAGACGATAAGGTGTACAACCGATCGGGGTCTTATAAGCCGTACAGAAAGCCCACAGAGCATCATCTAACTTATCGGCCCACGCGGCGTGATGCTCTCCCATAGTACGCTCCAAAATTCGCTTCAATCCACGGTTGGATATCTCGGCTTGCCCATTGGTTTGGGGATGATAGGCGGTGGAAAGACGGTGATTGACACCATACTTAGCCATGACTCTTGCAAATTGATCATTGCAAAAATGAGTCTCGCGGTCACTGATAATAGCACGAGGAACGCCGAATCGAGCAAACAGCTGTTTTAAAAAGTTCACAACCACCCTCGCATCGTTCGTAGGGAGAGCCTTAGCTTCAACCCATTTAGAAATGTAGTCGACGGCTACGAGGATGTACTTGTTCCCTTTGGAGGATGGAAATGGCCCCATAAAGTCGATGCCCCATACGTCAAAGATTTCACATTCCTGTATGAAATTTTGAGGCATCTCATCTTTATGTGTGATCTTGCCTTGGCGTTGGCAAGCATCACAATGCTTAACCATTTCGTGAGCGTCACGATAAATGGTGTGCCAATAGAATCCAGAGTCAAACACTTTCTTAGCGGTGTAGTTGGGACCAAAGTGACCACCGGTGGGTCCTTTGTGGCAAGCTTGGAGAATGTCAAAAGTTGTCGGTCCGTCAACACATCGACGAATGATCAGATCAGCACATTGTTTGAATAGGAAAGGGTCATCCCAAAAGTAAGTCTTAACATCATTCAAGCACTTCTTCTTTTGTTGGGATGTTAACCCTTTGATGAGAATACCATCCGCTAAGTAGTTTGCAATGTCGGCAAACCACGGGGTGTCATCAAGATTGAGATTTATAGACATTAAGGTCTCAAGGGGGAAAGAGTCATTTATCTCTTTGTTCGGATGATCCCCTTGATATGGATCCTCAAGTCTGCTCAGATGATCCGCGGCTAGGTTTTCAGCACCCTTCTTGTCACGAATTTCAATGTTGAATTCTTGAAGGAGTAAAACCCAGCGAAGAAGTCTTGGCTTAGAATCGTGCTTAGTCACGGATACGATGGTGGTGGATAAAACAAGTAGGGGCGAAATTTTTCAAAAGCATAGACAACAGCTAAAACCTCTTTTTCGGTTGTCGTATAATGCAATTGAGCCCCCGTCATTGTTTTGCTAGCATAGTGGATTGGTTGGAAATGTTTGTTGATCCTTTGTCCCAAAACCGCACCAATAGCAAAGTCGCTAGCATCGCACATTAACTCAAAGGGTAACTCCCAATTAGGGGTAACCAAGACCGGTGCCTTAGTTAGCTTATCCTTAAGAAGATTGAAGGCTTCGATACACTCTTTAGAAAAGATAAAAGGAGTATCTTTTTCCAAGAGGTGGGTCATCGGGCGAGCGATTTTAGAGAAATCTTGAATGAATCGACGATAGAAGCCCGCATGACCCAGAAAACTTCTCACACCCTCCACGGTTGAAGGTGGAGGTAATTTGGCTATGACATCAACTTTAGCACGATCGACTTCAAGACCGGCTTTAGAGATTTTGTGTCCTAGCACAAAGCCTTCTTTTACCATAAAATGGCATTTTTCCCAATTCAGAACCAGGCGAGTGTCTTCGCACCGCTTAAGCATACGTTCCAAATTGGCAAGGCAAGAAGAGAAGGAATCCCCAAAGACCGAGAAATCATCCATGAAGACTTCCATGGTTTGCTCAACCATGTCATGGAAGATAGCCAACATGCACCTTTGGAAAGTCTCGGGGGCATTGCATAAGCCAAAAGGCATTCTTTTGTAAGCAAATGTGCCATAGGGATAAGTGAATGTTGTCTTCTCTTGATCTTGGGGATCGATGGGTATTTGGAAATAACCCGAGAAACCATCAAGAAAGCAGTAATATTCATTACCCGCTAAACGTTCAAGCATTTGGTCCATAAAAGGTAGAGGGAAATGATCCTTTCTCGTGGCATCATTGAGTTTGCGGTAGTCTATACAAACTCTCCACCCAGTAATGAGACGGGTAGGGATCAACTCGTTGTTTGCATTGGGCACAACGGTGATGCCACCTTTCTTAGGCACACAATGGACTGGACTAACCCATGGTGAATCCGAAATAGGGTAAATCATACCCGCATCAAGAAGTTTGAGAACCTCTTTTTTGATGACTTCATGGATTTTAGGATTCACCCTTCGTTGGCTTTGAATGGTGGGCTTAAAGTCGTCCTCCATGAGAATTTTATGTGTGTAAAAGTGAGGATCAATTCCGCGAATATCGGAGATTTTCCAAGAGATAGCTCTTTTATGCTTATTCAACACGGCGATAAGTCGGGCTTTTTCTTCTTCTTTCAGGTCCTTTGCAATGATGACCGGTAACCTATCGTTGTATTCAAGGAAAACGTACTCAAGATGAGGGGGTAGGTCCTTAAGCTCAAGAGTGGGAGGATCCTCAATAGATGGTGAAACTAACGATGGATCATCATTAGTCACCTCTTGAGGAGAAGGGGGAGAAGACGAGTCTTCATTTAGAAGTCTCTCAATAGTACGAATGTCTTCATCCCAATCGGTGGACGAATTATCATACTTAATATCGAGAGGACCCAAGCTAGCTTCGAAATCATCCAAGTCACTTTCTCCAAAAGGATTCAATGCCGGAGCAATTGAGGCAACGGTCTCAACATTGGGTAGAGAAGAGAGAGTACTTTTGCAAGCATCATGAAAATGTTCTTCACAAGCCTCATCGAGAACATCAATAGCATTAACACTCTCACATGAATAAGGTTGCTTAGAAATCTTACCCATGTTGAAGACAATTTTATCATCACCAACTCTCATGATTATTTCACCCGCGGCTACATCAATGAGAGTGCGACCGGTCCTCAGGAATGGACGTCCAACGATTAATGGAACACGAGGATCCATCTCGTAGTCAACGACAACAAAATCCGCCGGGAAGGTGAATTTGTCGACGCCAACGAAGACGTCTTCGGCTATCCCCACTGGATAAGCAACCGTACGGTTAGCTAATTCCAAAGTCATTTTGGTGGGGACTAGCTCGGGGAGAGATAATTGCTTCCAAACACTTAAAGGCATTAAGTTTATACTGGCACCTAGATCAGCTAGGGCCATGCAATTCTCTACTCCCGGGAAGTTGCAAGGAATCAAGAAGCGACCCGGATCACCAAGTTTGGTGGGCAATTTCCTTAAGAGCACTGCGGAGCAGTTCTCATTAAGTTGGGTCTGAGCAATGTCAAGAAGCTTCTCCTTATCACTTAGAAGATCTTTAAACATCTTAGCGTATTTGGGCATGTGAGCGAGAGCCTCGGCAAAGGAGATGTTAAAATTCAATTGTTTAAACCTTTTGAGAAAGTTTGAAACCTGAATATCATCCTTGCTCTTTTGCTTCTCTTTCCTCAACCTTGAAGGATAAGGTATATTGGATGAAGAAGAAGGCTTTAGGGGAATAGGATCACGCACAACCACAGGTGGTGGGGTAATGGGGGTAGAAAGCAAAGGAGATGGGGAAAGTTGCTCTTTTTCCTTGTTCACAATCACGGGTGAAGGTGTAGGAAGCTCGGGTTCCGTATAACCTTTTCCACTACGAGTGGTGATTTCTTTCATCTCCCCTCTTGGGTTCGCAACGGTGTTACTCGGAAGAGTACCCGAAGACGAGGGTTGATTACCTTGGATGAGCAAACCAATCATATCACGAATGTTAAGCGCTTGAGTGCTGAAAGAGTCTCTGATGTCTGCACGAATTTCATTGCTTTGTTTTGCCATGTCATTCCTTAGCTCGGCTCGAATATCTCTCCCTTGTTTCGCCATTTCTCCCTTCAAGTTGATGACTTGACTCTGGAGATTCTTCACCATCTCTCGATTAGTCTTCATGAACGTCTCGACGTCTTGATTCACTGCCATTGGTTGATTGAGAGGTGGAGCTTGGTAAGCTTGAGAATTTCCTTGAGTTGGGTATGGGTTTCTTTGGGATTGATATTGATTGTTAGCACGAGGTTGGGATTGGTTGTTTCGGTTATAGCTTTGTTGTTGGTTCTGGTTTGAAGGAGGGAAACCGGGTGGAGCAAGATAATTGTTTGAACGATAACTTAGCAAGCTACGGTCTCCTTGAGGGCGAGCTTGATAGCCTCCCGTGGGATAAGTACCGTAAGCCGTGTTAACGTTTTCAGAAAAATTGCCTTGGGTAGAAGGACAATCATTATAAGAATGAGGACCACCACATGTGTCACAAGAAATAGCAACGACTTTAGCTTGTTGAAAGTGGTTTGTGGCCATGGTCATGAAATTCTTGTTCTCAGCGAGTTGTCTAGAAATTTCAGTCATCTCGGGATTGGAAGTAGTAGAAGAAACATTGACTCTCTGATTAGATCTTGAGGATGCGGATGAATCCCAATTCTTGTGGTGAGTAGTCATGTTTTCAATCAACTCTCGACACTCCTCCGGTCTCCTTTTCATAAAAGTACCACCAGCGGCGGCATTGATCGTGTCACGATCACGAAAAGTGAGACCATTATAGAAGGTATCAATGAGAGTGACGGGGAGCATATTATGGTTCGGACAGCGGTCGATCAAATCATTGTATCGTTCCCAAGCATCGAAGAGCGATTCATCATTGTCTTGCATGAATCCACTGATTTGGTTACGAAGGCTTGTGACCATGGATGGAGGGAAGTAGCGCGACAAAAAGCGTTGAGTCATGTCATTCCACGTATGAATAGAAATCTTAGGGAGACGGTCAAACCATTTTTCGGCATGGTGAGAAAGCGAGTGGGGAAAAAGTTGAAGGCGAAGGTCATCCATAGAAACACCAGGGCACTTCATGCTTTGGGTGATGGTAATGAATTTGTCGAGGTGTTTGTTGGCATCATCATCCGGAATTCCGCGAAATGGGTTAGTTTGCACTTGTTGGATCATGTGATGCTTCAACGAAAACTCCTGAGCCGTGACGTGCATTGGCGCAATCGGGCCTCCGCGTCCGTTCATGATGGGTTGACACAATTCCTCCATTGTTCGTAAATCAGGTAGGAGGACATTGTTGTTGTTGTTGTTATTGTTGTTATGCAAATTGGGTAGAGGTGGGTTATTATTGTTGTTATTAACACCAGCCATGTAACACTCTCATTTTTCGTATCGGTACAGCGGAAGGGTCTTTCAGAGTATTACGGGATAGCACAATAACTCCAATCATAGACAACACATAAAAATGGTTGTACAAGGTTCAACACACATTCATTCGATAAAAAGTTTAAAAGCGTACAACAGGTCCCAAATTATACAGGTCATTAAGTTTACAAAACATAGATCGAATGAACATTTTTAATATTATGTGGGCCATCAGAGTCGATCTCCATCCGGATTACCTTCAAGCACCTGAGATAAAAACATGCAAAAATCATATCAGCGAATGCCGAGTGAATTCATAGAGTTTAATAAAAACCGTTATATAAAACAATCATTTAAAATCAGAACACAAGTATAATATCAGAAGTAAGTCCTCATATTGCTAGTCAGGCAATATATAAATCAAGCATACATCTTAAACCGTCCATGAGACCGTAGTCTCTATTACCATGATAGGTAATATATTCATCGTTAATAGCGTCGTTATTATGTATAGAATTTATTATTATTTGGATTAGGATTATTATTAGCCGTATGACATTGTTACCTTACTATAAAAACAGCGGGCCGCGAACCAGACAAACAATTTGCCCATCTAAGTTAGTGTGTCGTCACAAAAATCACGCTATGGAATCTTCTCATACATAAATTCGCTTACCAATCAATGTGGTACGATGGGGATCAACCGTCAAGGCGCGAACTGGGGTGATCGTCCCCAAATAGTACTATCAAATGCATAAGCGTCTACCAAATCCCGGTAGTTCACAATTCATGCTAATGGGACTTTAAGTGACATAACCTAACTACTAATAATCCTTTTAGTCTCGTTTATAGGGTCATAGCAACATTCGGGTCCATATCATTAAGCATACCATCGGGACTACTTGTGTTCTATTTTTATAAAATCTAGCATGTTATCTCCCTCGCGGGTTTACAAATCATTTTATAAAACATTTAAAAGAGTGTGAGGCTATGAACTCACGTTGATAATGAAAGGCGGATTATCGGCTATGGGCGTGCTTCGGTCACGGAAACCTATATAAATAATAATCGGTCTTAGACTTTGTCCAATGACTTTTATCAAAATCACAATATACATATGATTTTGTATATACGATGATGATCAAGAGGGTTTATACATCCTTGTTTACTCATTTTAGTGTTTACGTTTTTGTAACTTTTACTAGTTTACTAGTCTTAACTATTTATCTATTTTAAGTCCATTAAGCTTAGTATAAGTTCTTTAACTTGTTTTAATCCATTTTATACCTATATTATCAGTATATATACTTTCCATGTTGGGCCCAAATGGGTTAAGCCCAATAAGTTCTTTTTACAAGTTTTTATCTTATCTAGTCCAATTGTTAGTCCAATATGCTTAGTTAGCTCGTTAATGTCCGTATTTCTTATAGTTCGGGTTTTATCGGTTTTTATTTGTATTAAATACCTATATATCAGTATATGACTTTTATAAACTTTACATTAGACGGGTTTGATCGTCTAAGTTTTATTTGGCGAAAAACGTTAATTTTACGGTAATAGCCGAAAAAGTCGTAAAAATCAAGTTTATAGTTTTTATTACTTATAAATATTATTCCACTACCATTTATATAATTTATCCATTTAATTAACCTTTTATATATTTATATAAATAAGTTTTATAAGTTAGTGGGTTTTTATTTTACATTTTATACAATAAAATGTGAGTGCTTATATAATAATAATAAACATTAATTCTTAAAATCTGATTTTTATCTTCATGTTCACCATTTTTACCATATCTAGAGTTCTATAATGAATTAGAAGCTCATTTTTGGGTGACATGTTCTTCATATTATGTGCTACATTTAACTTAGTTATAGCTACTGCCCATTTTAAGTTCATCTTGCCTTAACAGTCCCTACAAAACTGCTTATTCAGATTAGAACACCTAACTTGTTTTGATCATATCTCACTCATTATATTGATTCCATTGCATGGCCAACTCTCACATGTGTATAACATCTTGTACATACTGTAAATGGATCATACCATGCAATTTTATCAGTTCATGTTTTAGTTATATACTGTTTTTATACAGCCAACTAAATAATCAAGATTTTAGCCTCATTTCTTATAGTTATTAACATTTTTAAGCATATCTATCAACACTTGATCCCCACACAACATTTTTATCATCATATATACATCATATACATATACAAAATGAAAGAAAATAAATTTGTTATTTACAAAATAACAAGAGAAAAATGGAGAGGATGATCTTCTTTACCAACCAAGTGTATTTCTTGTTTTTGGAAGATAAGAACTTGATGAATACAACAAGTAACTCCAAGACCATCAAACACCAAGAACATAAGTTGGGAAATCAACCCTAGGACACAAGCAAATCACCTCCAATGTTGTTAATATGGCCAGCAAATGATCAAGGCTTCAAGATAACTCCCTGATAGAGCTAGTAAACATGTATTTCATGGCTAGAAAAGATCAAAAGGGGTGTTTGTTGCTTTAAAGTGGATGGAAAGGGGAGGGTATTGAGAGAGTTTTGTGTTGATTTGCATGTAAGGAAATGGTAGAATGAAAACTAGTTGCTAGTTTTGAGATAGTGGAAGTAGAAGTAAGCTTAAAGAGTAACTATGCTTACACTTGTAAGCATTGAGCTAACATGATGCCACATCTAAGATGTGGTGTCATGTGTGTGCCGTCCAACATAGCTAGTGGGGTGGGACAATGTATTTTGTCCCATCTCACTAGTTTACGGGTATTTCTCGATTCTAGTTTTCTCGATTTGCGTGCCCTCGGGTCGTTTTATGAAAAACGTTTTTATAAATTATGAATCAACGTCACAAAACGAATTCAATAAAAATTGTCTCATCAAAAACGGAGTTCAAAAACGTAAATACGTAATCCTAAGGTTTCCGGTTTAGTCGTAAAAGACGCTAAATTATGCACGTAAGCCCAAATTTAAATCCGTAAATTGTGAGTTCGTCAACCAACACAAAAATAAGTTTCAAAATATTATACGAGAAAATATTTCACTACCTGAAAATGTTAGATTGTCACAGCATTTCCTCCTAAAAGGGATCAACGTCCTCGTGATCCATTTCATTTGGATGTCCGTTTCTTATTGAAATCGAAGAGGTGCGGATATTTCTTCCACATTTCATCCTTTCGTTCCCAAGTATACTCCGGTCCACGCTTTGAATTCCATCGGATCTTGACAATAGGTATCCGACTTTGTTTCAGTTGCTTTACCTCACGGTCCATAACTTCTACGGGCTCTTCGATAAAATGCAACTTCCCATCTATTCGAACCTTACCTAACGGAATTTTCTCATCACTTACTGCTAGACATTTCTTCATATTAGATACATGGAATGTGTTGTGAACACCATGAAGTTCTGGGGGTAACTCTAGTTTGTAAGCCACCGGACCTACTCTAGATAAAATCTTAAAGGGTCCAATATAACGGGGATTCAATTTCCCTCGCTTTCCAAATCTTATAACGCCTTTCCATGGCGATACCTTAAACATTACTCGGTCACCCACTTCAAACTCCATTGGCTTCCGCCGCACATCCGCGTAACTTTTCTGTCTACTACGGGCAGTCAACAACCTATTCTTAATTTGAACTATCATCTCAGTAGTCTCCCGGATCAATTCCGGTCCCGTGAGCTGGGTATCCCCAACTTCACTCCAACATACAGGAGATCTACACTTCCTACCATACAAAGCTTCAAACGGTGCAGCCTTAATACTAGAATGGTAACTATTGTTATACGAAAACTCTGCTAACGACAAATGTTTATCCCAATTCTTACCAAAGTCTAACACACAAGCTCTCAACATATCTTCCAGTGTTTGTATCGTCCTTTCACTCTGCCCATCAGTCTGGGGGTGATAATGTCGAGATTCGTTCCCAAAGATCTTTGCAGAGATTTCCAAAAATTCGATGCGAATCTAGGATCTCGATCTGAAATAATCGATACAGGCACTCCATGCTTGCATACAACATTATCAAGGTATATACGAGTCAGCTTCTCCAGTGAGAACTGCTCTTTAACCAGAATGAAGTGTGTTGATTTGGTCAGTCTGTCGACAATAACCCAAATCGAGTTGTTTCCAGATGATGTTCTAGGAAGCTTGGTGATAAAGTCCATCGTAATTCGCTCCCACTTCCATTCAGGAATCTTTGGCTGTTGAAGTAGTCCTGATGGCTTTTGATGTTCAGCTTTGACTCTAGCACAAGTCAAGCATTAAAGAACATACATAGCTATGTCAGCTTTCATATTCGGCCACCAGTACAACTTCTTCAAGTCATGGTACATCTTATCAGATCCCGGATGAATGGAATACTTAGATTTATGGGATTCTAACATAATCAAATCTCTTAAGCCTCCAAACTTAGGTATCCACATACGACCTCTTAAGCATTTCACTCCATCAGCTCTAACCTCTAAAGGATCTCCTTCTCCTCGGAACCCTTCATTAACAAAATTCTCCTTCTTACAAGCTTCTATTTGCGCATTTCTAATTTGCTCGGGCAAATTATTGTGCACGGTCAAGACTAGAGAACGTACCCTGATAGGCTCTCTATCTTTCCTGCTTAACGCATCGGCAACAACATTGGCTTTTCCTGGGTGATATTTTATATCACAATCATAGTCACTTAACAAGTCTATCCATCTTCGTTGCCTCATGTTCAATTCCTTCTGGTCGAGAATATACTGTAGGCTTTTGTGATCGGTGAATACCGTACACTTGGTGCCATACAGATAATGTCTCCATAACCTAAGAGCAAAGACTACAGCTCCTAACTCAAGATCATGAGTAGTATAATTCTCCTCACTCTTCCTTAATTGCCTAGAAGCATAAGCTATCACTTTCTCTCGCTGCATCAAAACAGCTCCATAGCCTCTAAGAGATGCATCACAATACACTACAAAATCTTCACTCCTGTCGGGTAATGATAAGATTGGCGCACGACATAATCTTTGCTTCAATGTCTGAAATGCTCCATCTTCATCACTTCCCCAAACGAAAGGTTTATTCTTCTGGGTAAGCTTAGTCAAGGGTTTAGCTATCAAAGAAAATTCTTCAATGAATCGCCTATAATAGCCAGCCAATCCTAAGAACTGTCGCACTTCCGTTGGCGTTTTCGGTGCAGACCAATTCTTAATGGCTTCAACCTTTGCAGGATCAACATGAATTCCATCTTTCTTAATCACATGACCAAGAAATTGCACAGAATCTAACCAGAAATCGCATTTCGAAAACTTAGCATACAACCTTTCATCCTTCAACAATTTCAAAACAATCCTCAAATGTTCTCTATGTTCATCTTCCTTCTTAGAATAGATCAGAATATCGTCAATAAACACAATCACAAATTTATCCAAGTAGGGCTTGCACACTCGATTCATTAAATCCATGAAAACCGCAGGTGCGTTAGTTAACCCAAATGGCATTACTTGAAATTCATAGTGTCCATAACGAGTTCTAAATGCAGTTATAGGAATATATTCTTCACGGACGCGAAGTTGGTGATATCCTGACCGCAAATCTATCTTAGAATACACACTAGATCCTTGCAGTTGATCAAACAAATCATCAATCCTAGGTAAAGGATATCAATTTTTAATTGTCAACTTATTCAGTTCCCTATAGTCAATGCACATACGGAAAGATCCATCCTTCTTCTTAACGAACAAGACTGGAGCTCCCCAAGGCGACGAGCTCGGTCGAATAAAACCTTTATCAGACAACTCCTTAAGTTTCTCAGATAACTCCTTTAATTCAGAAGGGGCTAATCGGTAAGGCGCATGTGCCACCGGTGCAGCACCAGGAATTAAATCGATTCAAAACTCTACTTGCCTTATCGGTGGAAGTCCGGGTAAATCTTTAGGAAATACCTCAGGAAATTCACAAATAATAGGTACATCTTCCAATCGTTTCTCCCTAGACTCATTCCCGGTCACTTGAGCTAAGAATAACTCACAACCGTTCCTGATGTACTTTTGGACTTTAATACATGAAACGATTTTCAAACGGGATTCACCTCGACTACCATCAATTACTAACGTCCTATTCCTAAGAGGAATCTTAACTTTCTTCTCTCCACATAAAATAGTAGCATTATTCAGCGACAACCAATCCATACCAATAATAATATCAAAACTACCTAATTCTATCAACATCAAATCAATCGGAAAGGAATGGTTTAAGAGATTTAGAGAGCATCCTTCTAATAGCTTATTAGTTTTTACTAATTTACCATCAGCCAATTCCACCTCGTAACTGGTACTTATCTCAACAGGTTCAATATCAATAAGGGCACTAAATTTAGTGGATACAAAGCTCCTATCAGCACCCGAATCAAATAAAGCAACAACATAATGATTGTTGAGTAAAAACGTACCGGTAACGACATTCGGATCCTCTTTCTTCACCTCAATTGTTCCAAGTTGATAGATACCACCCTGGGGGTTTCTTCCAAGTACAATCGCTTTCAACTTGGGGCATTCCGATTTCCTATGACCTTCTTCATTACAGTTGAAGCAAATGGTTCCCTTCTTACACCTTTCAACCTTGTGTCCAAGCTTTCCGCAATTTCGGCACTTCCAGCAGTTGCCAGCATGCCTCTTGTTGCCACACTTAGGACATCTATCATCGTTGCGCGGTGTGTTGTAGGTAAGAGCATTTGCATTCCCCTTTCTCTGGTTCTGACGGCGATTAAAATTCTTCCTATTATCACCTCTATCTACACGATCACCGTCTCCCTTTCTTTTCTCACCTACATGGGCTTCATCTTCCCTATCCTGAATTATTTTTCCAATGAGTTGGTAAGCCATTCGAACAGCATCATCAATGGTCAGTGGTTTAGATGATGTCACGTCCCCCCGGATATTCCTGGTCAACCCATTGACATATTGCTTAATTCGGATCTCTTCGGGTTCAACCAATCGAGGACATAGCAAGGCCAACTCATGGAATCGGTTTGTGTAACTATCAATGTCCACACCTTTCATTCTCAAATGAATCAACTCTTGTTCTAACCTAATGATCACACTACGAGGACAAAACTCCAAAGTCATCCACTTCTTAATTTCACCCCAAGGAGTAGCATTAGCAGCATCAAGACCCATGAAAGCAATTCTCCCGTTCCACCAAGTCAACGCACGACCTTTAAGAGTAGCCATAGAAAAAGTCACCTTATCTTCCTCCTTACACTTACTAATCCGAAACACCGACTCAATCTTCTCGATCCACTGGCTTAATCCTACAGCACCTTCAGTTCCATTAAAAAGTAGAGGTTCACACTTCATGAATGTCACATAAGTACAGCCACCAACTTCAGGTGCATTAGATCCAAGTCCTCCTACATTTCCTCCAGCATTAGCATTCACATTATTAGCATTCACATTCACATTAGTACCGCCAATTCCACTACCGCCAGCTCCACTACCGCCAGCTCCACTACCGCCAGCTCCACTACCGCCAGCTTCATTTCTAGCATTTGCCATAAATTCAGTCATAGATGCGGTAACTTGCTCCGTAATAATCCTACGTACATCATCCTCAGTCACAGCCTTCTTGGGCGGCATAGTTCTATAATTTGACAATTTCAAAGTATTAAGCATTCATCCAACAAAGGATTCATATAATATGGATTGAATTCATAATCAAGATACAAATAAGGCACAATATGGATTTCAAGACAAGATACATATTTCATTCAATTTGAAACAAAAGTATTGTCTTAGTACATCCCATATCAAAGTTCTAGCACTATATACACTCAAAATTCGTGCCAAGTCTACTACTAACAAGTCGGTTCAGTCAAAGCTACAAAGGCACAAAAGATACAAAGGTCACTACTAAACACAGACTGGTCTACTGAGAACCGCCAGATGGTCCATCATCCATCGTCTTCTGAATCTTTGTCGGACGATCACTAGACACATCTTCAGTTGGGCTCTTACGGATTAATCCTCTTTCAACCATGTCAGCATAAAATCTACTATTCCATCCCACAGATATATTCAACTCCTTCTCAGCTTTCTCACGCATCGCACGAGACACACTCAACTGAATCTCCATAGAATTCACCTTTCTCTTCATTTCAGCAAACTCACCACTTTCCAACACCGGTAACCTCCTAAAAGCCTCATTCAATCCACGCTCTACATCACTCAAATCCAAACTAAGCAATTCCCACTCTTTCTCGCCAACCTTAGTCTTCGACTCCAAATAAGCAACCTGAGTCTGAACAACACCTAATCCAACCTCTGTCATACAACTCTTAACATGGGAAGCATCTAGATCACGTCTCAAGGCCCATGGAGCAAGACCATCAATATGAGTAGCCTCTCGAGCACTAGACGACTCTCCTATCTCACGTCTACGAGTAGCAATACCATCAGTACCGTCAGGTGCATCGTCATCCTCATCCTCCTCTGATTCAGAATCAGATTCAGATGATTCAGACATTTCATCCCTAGGTAACTCAACCTCAGAATCAGACAAATAAACTGGTGGGGGCAAAGGCTCGCCCTCTGGAACATCATAAGGATAAATAAGCTCAGCTTCCTCATCGTCATCGACCTCAACATCTATAAGTACATCCTCCTCGACATCCTCGTCGTCAATCTCATCATCTAGATTATCTAACCCAATCTCCTCATCATTCTCTATATCAACATTCTCAATCTCATTCTCTACCAAGTCAACCTGAGGGGCAATATGATCTCCTAGTCCTAACTCGGGCTCAGGATCCTCAAACGGTTCCTCCTCATCATCCATATCATAATCTACTAAGTCTAAATAAGGATCATCATCTACATTAGGTTCGGGAATAGCATGGTTTTCTACAGGAATATTAGGGTCAGCCATGACAATCTGCATTTATATATATATATATCTCGTATTAGGATAACATACTAGTTAAACAATTACATAATGAAATCATGATATATACATATATATAAATTAAATTATATATATCAAAATATATATCTTCTCAATAGGGCTTGTTGGCAACGTCGGAGATCTCTGGCACCGTTATAGTCAAAAGATTTTTCAAATATTTTCTCAAATGTTCATTGTCAAAAGATTTTGAAAAGATTTGTTCAAAACCTTGGTTTTTAACATCTTTTGTTCTCTATAACGAGAGCTCTGGTACCAGACTGTAACACTCTCATTTTTCGTATCGGTACAGCGGAAGGGTCTTTCAGAGTGTTACGGGATAGCACAATAACTCCAATCATAGACAACACATAAAAATGGTTGTACAAGGTTCAACACACATTCATTCGATAAAAAGTTTAAAAGCGTACAACAGGTCCCAAATTATACAGGTCATTAAGTTTACAAAACATAGATCGAATGAACATTTTTAATATTATGTGGGCCATCAGAGTCGATCTCCATCCGGATTACCTTCAAGCACCTGAGATAAAAACATGCAAAAATCATATCAGCGAATGCCGAGTGAATTCATAGAGTTTAATAAAAACCGTTATATAAAACAATCATTTAAAATCAGAACACAAGTATAATATCGGAAGTAAGTCCTCATATTGCTAGTCAGGCAATATATAAATCAAGCATACATCTTAAACCGTCCATGAGACCGTAGTCTCTATATTACCATGATAGGTAATATATTCATTGTTAATAGCGTCGTTATTATGTATAGAATTTATTATTATTTGGATTAGGATTATTATTAGCCGCATGACGTTGTTACCGTACTATAAAAACAGCGGTCCGCGAACCCGACAAACAATTTGCCCATCTAAGTTAACGTGTCGTCACAAAAATCACGCTATGGAATCTTCTCATACATAAATTAGCTTACCAATCAATGTGGTACGACGGGGATCAACCGTCAAGGCGTGAACTGGGGTGATCGTCCCCAAATAGTACTATCAAATGCATAAGCGTCTACCAAATCCCGGTAGTTCACAATTCATGCTAATGGGACTTTAAGTGACATAACCTAACTACTAATAATCCTTTTAGTCTCGTTTATAGGGTCATAGCATCATTCGGGTCCATATCATTAAGCATACCATCGGGACTACTTGTGTTCTATTTTTATAAAATCTAGCATGTTATCTCCCTCGCGGGTTTACAAATCATTTTATAAAACATTTAAAAGAGTGCGAGGCTATGAACTCACGTTGATAATGAAAGGCGGATTATCGGCTACGGGCGTGCTTCGGTCACGGAAACCTATATAAATAATAATCGGTCTTAGACTTTGTCCAGTGACTTTTATCAAAATCACAATATACATATGATGATTTTGTATATATGATAATGATCAAGTGGGTTTATACATCCTTGTTTACTCATTTTAGTGTTTACGTTTTTGTAACTTTTACTAGTTTACTAGTCTTAACTATTTATCTATTTTAAGTCCATTAAGCTTAGTATAAGTTCTTTAACTTGTTTTAATCCATTTTATACCTATATTATCAGTATATATACTTTCCATGTTGGGCCCAAATGGGTTAAGCCCAATAAGTTCTTTTTACAAGTTTTTATCTTATTTAGTCCAATTGTTAGTCCAATATGCTTAGTTAGCTCGTTAATGTCCGTATTTCTTATAGTTTGGGTTTTATCGGTTTTTACTTTTATTAGTTACCTATATATCAGTATATGACTTTTATAAACTTCACATTAGACGGGTTTGATCGTCTAAGTTTTATTTGGCGAAAAACGTTAATTTTACGGTAATAGCCGAAAAAGTCGTAAAAATCAAGTTTATAGTTTTTATTACTTATAAATATTATTCCACTACCATTTATATAATTTATCCATTTAATTAACCTTTAATATATTTATATAAATAAGTTTTATAAGTTAGTGGGTTTTTATTTTACATTTTATACAGTAAAATGTGAGTGCTTATATAATAATAATAAACATTAATTCTTAAAAATCTGATTTTTAACTTCATGTTCACCATTTTTACCATATCTAGAGTTCTATAATGAATTAGAAGCTCATTTTTGGGTGACATGTTCTTCATATTATGTGCTACATTTAACTTAGTTATAGCTACTGCCTATTTTAAGTTCATCTTGCCTTAACAGTCCCTACAAAACTGCTTATTCAGATTAGAACACCTAACTTGTTTTGATCATATCTCACTCATTATATTGATTCCATTGCATGGCCAACTCTCACATGTGTATAACATCTTGTACTTACTGTAAATGGATCATACCATGCAATTTTATCAGTTCATGTTTTAGTTATATACTGTTTTTATACACCCAACTAAATAATCAAGATTTTAGCCTCATTTCTTATAGTTATTAACATTTTTAAGCATATCTATCAACACTTGATCCCCACACAAAATTTTTATCATCATATATACATCATATACATATACAAAATGAAGGAAAATACATTTGTTCTTTACAAAATAACAAGAGAAAAATGAAGAGGATAATCTTCTTTACCAACCAAGTGTATTTCTTGTTTTTGGAAGGCAAGAACTTGATGAATACAACAAGTAACTCTAAGACCATCAAACACCAAGAACATAAGTTGGGAAATCAGCCCTAGGACACAAGAAAATCACCTCCAATTTTGTTAATATGGCCACCAAATGATCAAGGCTTCAAGATAACTCCATGATAGAGCTAGTAAACATGTATTTCATGGCTAGAAAAGATCAAAAGGGGTGTTTGTTGCTTTAAAGTGGACGGCAAGGGGAGGGTATTGAGAGAGTTTTGTGTTGATTTGCATGTAAGGAAATGGTAGAATGAAAACTAGTTGCTAGTTTTGAGATAGTGGAAGTGGAAGTAAGCTTAAAGAGTAAGCTATGCTTACACTTGTAAGCATTGAGCTAACATGATGCCACATCTAAGATGTGGTGTCATGTGTGTGCCGTCCAACATAGCTAGTGGGGTGGGACAATGTATTTTGTCCCATCTCACTAGTTTACGGGTATTTCTCGATTCTAGTTTTCTCGATTTGCGTGCCCTCGGGTCGTTTTACGAAAAACGTTTTTATAAATTATGAATCAACGTCACAAAACGAATTCAGTAAAAATTGTCTCATCAAAAACGAAGTTCAAAAACGTAAATACGTAATCCTAAGGTTTCCGGTTTAGTCGTAAAAGACGTTAAATTATGCACGTAAGCCCAAATTTAAATCCGTAAATTGTGAGTTCGTAAACCAACACAAAAATAAGTTTCAAAATATTATACGAGAAAATATTTCACTACCTGAAAATGTTAGATTGTCACAAGCCATATCTAAATCTTCACGAGTCTCGGGCTCAGAATAGTTCGAAGATCTAGTACGCATACACCTGCAGAAGAAAAATATACACAGAGAAAATATCTATATAATCTTTTTGGTGCAAAACCTTTTGGAAAAGAATTGCTTTTTATGATTTTTGAATATTTTTGTATTTTTGAAGAGTTTTATATGTTTTTTTATGATTTTTGAAAATTTTTGAAGCAAAGAAAATAACGTTCAAAGAACGGATCCCAAAATTCAATGCGTCTCTCACTAGAAACCGTTAATCTTAACGAAAAGAGCCGGCAGCGGCGCCATTTAATACTTGGTTTTTTACCCCGAGTATGAAAGTTCGTTGTTCCGATCTTTTCGAATTGATTACCGATCTGAAGTGCGACTCAATCGTCTTTTGGTGAACAAGAGAATGGTTTGGTTGATTATCTATTTTAGACTAATAGCAAGTAATTTAAATGTCGTTGAGTAAAGTAGAAGTTTTAAAGATTAATACTAAAATGACGAGTTAAAATAAATGCTAGAAAGCTTAAAGACTAGGTTAAGAAAAATACTTAAACACTTAACAAACAAAACTATCACTTAGAAACTATGTAAAAACAATAAACTAAAATCAACTCTAATCGGAATATAGGAGAACTGGTGCAATCAGAATATGCCAAAATAGGTCCAGATCGGAATGTATTCCGATCTGGTGATCGGAAAGTTGGAAATGACCTGAAATCGGAATACCCACAAATCACTAAGCGGAATGTCAAAAATGGGTGCAATCGGAATATGTGGGACTAAGCTCCAATCGGAATGTACAAACAAGGGCCAAATCGGAATAACTCAGAAATGATGCCAATCGGAATAATCAAAAGGCCCCAGTCGGAATGCATAAACCCTAATCCGATCACTCGATCGGAATAAGGGATAAGGGTGCGTTGGTCGGAATATCACGATCGGAAAGGGGTTTGTACCCTTTCCGATTTTTATGGAGATCGAAATAAGCCAATGAATAAGCTATATTGATAAGCTTTTCACCAAAACTAAAATGAATCAATAACTAAACGGATCAAATAAGCATTGCTAACAACTTATCCAACCTCAAAATAAGCAAACTTTTTAATCAAACAACAAAAAGATGAATTTTTTAAGAAAACTTTTTATAAGTAAATAAGCTAATCATGTAAATAAGCCAATAAGCACAAGAATCTTAAAGCTTAATCAAATGAAAACTTATGTAACAACAAAAAGATCAACTTTTTAAGCACAAAACCATTAAGATCAACACGGATTTAATGTGATTTGCACCAAAATCAATCTAAAATCAAAGAAAGGTAGAATGAGATTAAGGATTAAAAGCTTAAATAGAACTTGATTAATGAAATAAGCAATACATAAATGTTTAATCTTGAAAGATTAAAAAGATAAAGATGAAAACTTAGTGAGAGAAAGTTTATAACTTTCTCTCTCTAAAAACTAGAAAGAAAAGTGAAAAATGAAAAACTAAAAATTAAAGACTCCCCCCTCCTAATGTGTATTAGGAGGGTATTTATAGGAAAGGTGGAGGGAGTGCATGTGTTGCATCTTCTTTCTTTATTTCTTCACGTCTTCTCGACTCGACTTTAATTCTTTGTCTTTTCTCGATGTCGTCTCGGGATTTGAACTTGTCTTTTAATTTTCTTCTTCTATTAGACTTAAGTTCTTTGACTTCATTAAACTTCCGTCTTTAGACTTTTTCTTCGATAAATCTTCAGAATAGGTCTGGGACTTCGTTCTTTTTGCACTCTTGATCTTTTGACTTCGTCTTTTCCCGTTTTCTTCGATAAAAACCCGTGAAAGCCCGTGTTTTCTTCCTTTTTCATATTTTGGTCCTAAAACACAATAAAAACACAAACCACGCATAATTTCGACTTTTATGAAATAAATTACACGTTTTGGTCTTGTTATTATTGGAAATAAGTGGTAAAAGGATGAGTTTTTCACACTTATTAGTATTTTTTGTCCACTATATGCGGCTCCCTTAAAGTCGCGCGGATCAATATATTTATTGAACCGCGGAAAGTAAGCCATCTTTTGGCTCGTTTTTTGTCTTTCTTTTTTAACCTCGGTCTTTTTCGAGATTCTTTGTTTGCCTATTTGGGCTAAACATTCCTTGAAACCTTTTTTGTTTTCTTTCTATTCTTTGCCTTATCTATTTTCTTTAAATCCTCTTGTTTTAGGAGTTCTCTTATCATCCCTCACAATTTCTTCTTCTTCTAAACTTAACCTTGACATGTCCTTGTCACAACCTTCTAAACCTAAAGCTTCTTCTTCTAAGATTTCCAAGAAATCGAAAATCTCGGTTAGACCCGTTTGGATCAAGAAGAATAATGATCTCTATGAACCTTCTTCTCCCAAACCTTGCAAGAGTTCTTCTTTCTCTCCAATTGAGTATTGGAACGAGACTTAATCAATCCAATTACCGGAGAAAGGGAAGCTCTTCCACCACCGCCTAAAATTTTCAACACACCTCAGCTCAATGACCTCTCCTCTTTCCCTAACCTCACTAGGCATTGTAAAAACCTCTCTTATCCACATTCTCCTTCTCCACCACCACCTCTTTTTATGATGGACCTCCCCCATAAAATGACTTTGTTTTGCATCATGGAAGTTCATGTATGTGTTGTCGACTTCAACAAATTGAACTTGCTGACAAGTTGAATTTTCTTTAATTTCTTCTCACTCGACCTCCTCTTCGAGTATTTATTCCCGTGAGCAAGTCACCGGAAGATGCACCTTCGTCTTTCTTTTCCGATTAAAACATCTTTTGTGTTCTAATCTTTTGAGTCTAAAATAAAAACGTAGGCAATCTTGGAGGACTACTTTTATAGTTGTTATGTTTATGTTGTTTATTTTCATATTTGTTGTTTTAATATTCATAATTTTGCATATGAATATTATCCATGTATGCTCTTTCATACTGTTTTAATATGATTCATATGTGTGTTATTTCTTGTTTTGCTAATTTGTTATCACACATATTGTTGAGAGTTGATTGCGGTTAAAAAATTTAATATTGAATTGGGTGATTCCAGCAATTTTAAGTTTTTAACCTTTTGACATCATTTACTCTAACTACAATTAGTATGGATGTTTCTTCCTTATCTTTTAAACATCAATTGTGAATTGAGCTTGTCAAAATACTCTCCTTGGACATACGTAGCAAATACTTACTTATAATTTGAGATTTCGTTTCTTCCTTCCTCTCAAGTTACTTAATAAGTAGTGACTAATGCATATATGTCGGTGTTTCGTTTCTTTCTACTAACCTTTGTATGAAGCTTGTCACCTTAGCTCGATCTCTTGGTGCCCTAAGCAAGGGGGAGTAAGCACCAAGGGGGACCTACTAGAAAAGTCGGTTTCTTTTGATATCCCTAATTATATGATGATATATTAAAGAAATGAGACGGAAAAGATATGAATTTTAGAGAGAGAAAGTAGTAAGAGAAAGTAGAGAGAAGGAGGTGATTAACTAGGTGATACTAGATTAAGAAAAAATGAGAACTTCCACCCTCCTAACATGCCAGGAGGGTGCTTATATAGTCCACCCACATGCGGGCTCTCTAATGGACTATATATGTTTTGGGTCGGGCTTGAATAAATGCTTAGTACCTTGAAAGAGGCCTTTTAAGCTAACCATCAAGCCCGTAATGTCAGGACTATTTTAACTAACTATTACAACGTTCCAATAAATATTACAATATAAACCTATGACCGAACATTCTTGTTTGACTCAATATTTTTTAGGCTAATAATCTCCCCCTATGTGAGGTCATTCATCTTCGATATTTGTAGTTCAATGAAGATTAAGAATTTCGTCATAAATGAGTCTTGAACGTGTAATAGTAGTTGTTAATGCAAGTGATGCCTAAAAACATTATTAGTGTTAACTAATCTTTCTTAGTTTTGATCACAACAAACCATACAACACATTTAGTGTAAAACACAAAATGAATTATTTAACTAACACTATCATCAAGGTAATAATCATATCACTAACCTTTCTTAATCATACTTAGTGATCATCAAAATGATTATCCTTAAAACTTAATTTTGTTAATAAGACAAAAGACTTTTTAATAAACTTTCTTTTTTAGAAAATGTTTTATTAAAATGGAAAATGAAAATTTGAAAATGGCATATTCCAAATGCTGTTAGAATATCCTTTGAAGGGTTCAAATACCTCAGATATTGACAAAAAACGGAGCGGAGTCTAGTGGCGGTACCTTAAGTACCTACGCGGTACCTTAGTGATATGGTACCGCGGGGTGAGATAAGGTACCGTGCACAGTAGCCGTTATAGATCCGTTGTAACTTTGTCTCCTTTAAATAGTGGGTCAAATCTCATTTTCCAGCAAGCCTCTTGGACGTTTTTCTCAGCCCTCTTTCTATTTTCTATAGCATAATCATTAGTAAATGATCACTTAAATTGTTAAGGATGTTTACATATGATTATCCTCTTGATCCCCTCCTTTACCATGTCTAATGAGAAGATCACGCACTCACTAGTGTAGTGATAAAGATGAATCTATGAGCTAGTCATATTCATCATGATACCCTTTTTGTTTTAGGTCAATCCAATGTATTTATGAATACTTGGACTAGTTGTGTTCATCCAAGTTATTTGTGAATACTTGGATTTGTTGTGTACCTCCATTGCATATGTGTTTGCTTGGATTTGTGTTGTGTAAATCCAAGCTACATGTGTGTACTTGGATAAGTCTAGTTGAGTTGTAATAGATTTGATTAGGAGTTCTCACTAAACTATAAAGTGATGTGGTTGTGTCTTGTGAGTTCTCACTAAACTTTAAAGTTATTAGTAGTTGTGTTGTGTGAAGTTCTCACTTAGCTTCAAAGTGAAGAGTCGTGAAGATTGGTTCTAGCTTTTGATTAGAACTCGAAATCTAGCCTTGTGTCGTAAAATGGTGAAGTAGGCAACGTCGTGAAGATTGGTTCTACCTTAAGATTAGAACCCGACATCTAGCCTTGTGTCGTTAAATTGTGAAGTAGGCAACGTCGTGTAGATTGGTCCTAGCTAAAGATTAGGTCTCGACATTTAGCTTAGTGTCGGAAAATAATGTAAGCAACGATGTAAGGTTTTCTCCGCCGAGAAAGGAGCTTGTGGATATACTGGAAATCTCGAGTAGGTGTACTCGAGGAGTGGAGTAGAAACGAGGATAGAGCCTCGTTGTCGAACCACTATAAATCTTGGTGTCTTCCCACTAGGTTGTCTCCTTCCTTACTCTTTACTTATTTCATTATCATTATACTTACTTATTATCTTTTCTAGTGCATTTCAATTGAACCTAATCATTATGCAACTTAGCCTCAAGTAAAAGATAGTTTTGATACAAACCAAATTGAAAGTAATTTTAATTTGGTCACCAATCGAAGAGAAACTATTCAACCCCCCCCCCCCCCTCCTTCTAGTTTCTACAATTGGTATCAGAGCGATGGTCTCTCAAGATCTTTGAAGTATATTGTACTTTGAAACTTGGATCGATCCGTCTCCTCAAATTAGAAGGTCTAGTTGTACTAAAGTTTCTCTTTGGTCAAAACTATGTTTTCTTTGAAAATAGATCTTTAATTGATAATATTGCATCCCACTTAAGATTAGTAGCCTTTATGCATTTTAGATATACTCTTGAAATGTATCTACTAGTTTGCATCTTGCTTTGTGTAGGTACTCATGAAGAGCAATCAATTAATTGGTTATGGATTGAGTTACTTCCACTTTTAGAAGAATCATCTTCATTGATCTTTAACATCTTTGAATGATGATACCAAGATGATTGGGAATGATACTAGTCCTTGAAGACTTAGTACTCATCATAGTCATTGATTGGGCATAGCACTTATTCCTTCATGGATTGCTCTTTGTGGCCAAGGTACGCTTTCGTTCTTTCACACGCCCTTTGATCATCCTTTTGATCATTACTTGACTATGTGCTTGTTCTCGGCATCCTTGCATTGACATTTATTTGTGGTTTGTGTTTCTTTTCTTTTATCCTCTCAAACCTTCATTGCTTGGATACTTGACTCACTATGGTGATGTAGAGTGAGTTAGTAGAAGCTTAAAGTATCAAGCATGATTTCCATGGTTTGTACCCATACGGTTAGTAGGCCCTTTGTGGGAGAGAAAGTGAATTAATACCTTGCTCATATTTTAGTTTAGACTAAGACTATTATTGAAAGTGATCTTAGTCTATACTTGAAAAATTGCTTTGTGCTTATTCATTACCAAAGCCGTTTATCGTTTCGCCGGAAAGGCACGTCTTAAACCACTATATATGACACAAGCTCTTCGTTACAACTACTTGAAGATTGTCATTAATCCCTTGAGCATTGATCCTAGTCTTGATTCACTTCTGTTGACTTCTCTCCACTTAGTCGTTTTGCTACGAGTAGTCGTTTGTCCGTTTCGGTTCTTTTCGATCTTCATTTAACTCGTAATCCTTCATTAAGGCATATTTCTTAGTGTTATGATGATCCAATGATATTCTAAAAGGCTCATGATTTAATTTTAAGTATTTTAGAAAAACTGGATTTTCAAAATTTGGCGTTTTTCAGAGATAAAAACCTGCCTCTGTAGGCGGTTCCTTATCTCCGCGGCTCAAACCCGCGGTTCCTTATCGAGATTAGTTTAGTCAAGGGCGCTGTGAACTGTAATTGTGAAAAGGTTGGAAGATCTGGCCTCCCGTTCTTCATACTTTTTCAATATGAAAAAAAATGCAAAAAAAAAGGTACCGCGGGCAGTAACTTTTGTCAGAGCGCCAGTTTGAGTTTTTTATTCTTTTTCAAACCAAACTCTCTCTCTCCCAAAAACACACAGCCGACGGGTTTTACCTTTTCCACCATTGTTGAAGCTTCCAAAACCTTCAATCACTCAAATTAATTGATTCCAAGTTGTGGGTTTCACTCATCCTTCATCTAACATCAATTAATTATAAGTATTTTCTTTGAATTTCATCTATTTTGTTCTAGGGTTCATCCTTTCATAATTGGGGATTTTTAAAATTGAAATTGAATTAAAACCTTAATAGGAATGTGGGTTGACATGGTAATCTTACTATGATTCCTTAGGTTGATATTCATCAAGATTTCACTAAAACCCACTTGTAGAACAAATCTGAATTTAGGCTAAATGATTTTGGTTGAATGATGGATTTGAGATGAACCCATGAACAAGTAGGTAATGACATTGTTAATGCTTACCTAAAAACCTTGTTTTGAAAAACCAATGTTCTAATCCATTGTTGATCTAACATAGATCATGTGTTCTTGGTTAATGATGGAATAGACACATTGTGAACATGAAAATGATATGGATTCAATCCTATGTTTGTCAAGAAATTGATATAACACATTTTCATTTTTCGTTTTCCTTTTATTTTTCATATGAGTGATTGGAGAAATATTGTCTTGTGTTTGTATTTAGGTACTTAATCATGCCTTCTCAATATCAAAAAGATCATCAATTCACTAGAGATTATATGCCCGACATCTCTCAAACCTTTGTTTCCCCTCAACTCCAAAACGCTTTTCCATCCCTTTCCTCTCGTTGTTTCCATGAGGGTAGGATTGTAGATTCAAGAATAGCGGGATATAATTATATCAACTCTATGTTCGAGCTTATTGGGTTTGATTGTTTTCTTTACATAGACGAGGTAATTTATCCCTTGTTCCTTCTTGAGTTCTTTAGTACTTACTCCATGCTTGAAATCAACGACCAAATCTTTATTCGTTTCTTGTTGAATGGTCAAATCATTCAATATTCCCTCGATGACTTTGGTGATATTCTTGGTGTGCCATTTGAAGGCACTTGTCGTTTCACGGATAAGTGGAGACTAGATGCTCTCTTGGAGTCAAACGATAAACCTCCAAATGACACCACCGAAGTTGATCTAAATTTCATCCTTGAAATCATCACGAAAGAGCGTAGTGGAAACGTTGTGAGAAGCCTTCATACAAATGTGCGAAATGTGAATAGGTATGAAGTGCTCTCAAGCGACCTTAAGGATTACATGCTCCAATGGGCAAACATCCTTAGGGAAAATGTGTTTTGTCTTGGTGGGAACCGAGATCATATCCCGGCTTGCATGGGGCATATGTTGTTTTGCCTATTTACTTCCACCAAGTACAATCTTGCATATTACATCGCTCGACATATAAATTATGCTCTTTCCAAACCCAAAACAAACCTCCCTTATGTTATGCTTCTTACTCGCCTCCTTAGAAGGGTTGGTCAAGATTTTCCTCAACTCGATCTTTCTCGCTTTCACCCGGTTCAACGGGTTATGTTGCCTATTCAAGAGGCGTATCAACGAAAGCCAAGAAGTTACCGTGGTTCGAGAAAATCCGACCATCAAGAGCCGGATGAGGAGGACACCGATATGCCACCAAGTGATGGTGATGGCATCGGTCCTAGTTCTCATTTTGACTCTTCGAGTAACTCCCATCCATCCTCAAATCAATTCGAGGATGATTTTGAAGACTTAGCTCCTCCTCCTCACCCTTCTAGTGATGTTCCTGAAGATCTCAATATGGAGCATCTTTATCGTGAGAATCTTAGAACTCGGGGAGAATTACATGAACACCAAGTGGAGTCAAGAAAAGGGTTCAAGTATTTGGGAAAGATGATCAAGGGTTTAGGAAAGAAAAGGAGGTGAAGACTTTGAAGTTTTTTCAAAGTTTGGATTTGATGGTTAAACTTTTGGTTATTAACACTTTGGTTTAGTTGTTTATTAACTTGTGTTGCATGCTTGGATTACTATTTATTTTGATCCTTAATGTTTCTTATGCAATCATGTTTGTGTTTTACATAGCTTTGTGCATGTCTTTTGATAGTTAGCTTATTAGATTATGATCTGTAGTTAACTTTGGCTTGTGAAACTTTTGGGAAAAATCTGGGTTTATCAAAAACTGGGATGGGAAATTTTTGTAAACCCACTGGTCACGGTTCCATATCGACCCGCGGCTCCTTATCGATAAGGTACCGCCGGTCCTAGATAAGGAACCATCGGTCACTGTGCACGACAGCATCTTTGCTTTACACTGTTTTCTTAATTTTGTGTAAACCTTGCATGATTTTCAGTAATAAACTGCACATTTCCTAAACTAGGTTACCTAAATTCATTATTCACCTAAAATGATTTTAACCCATTACTATTTTGGATCATCCCCTCACCCATTTAAACCCACCTTGTTTGCCATGTTCTTCACACATCAAACATACTTCCCTAAACCTTAAACCACCCTAATCAACCATGGTGTGTACCAAAACCTCAAACACTTCCAAGACCTCCACCCCAAGGAAAACACTCAAAATAAGGGTTAAGGTAGCTAAGCCTAACTCCTCACCATTCCACACACCAAAGAATGAGAATGCTCCTATCCTCATTTCTTCATCACCCTCCCCACCTATTGCACCATGCAAGACTTCATCCACCCATGGTACTAACCACTCCTTTGGTTCTACTTCCTCTTCATTCAACTCTAGAATGAATGAGCTTTCTTCACCCTTCACTCCAAGTGCACCCTTGGAAGTGACCACACAACCTCAACCAATCCAAAGCATTCCTTTTAGGAATGACTTTTATGACACTTTGGTGACTTCACCATTTACCCCTCACAACTCACCCATTTCACCAACCTTGGAGGATTTACCTCCACACTCACCCATTTCCCCTTTGGGGAACATGCCTCCACTTTCACCCTTGGAGAACTTGCCTCCTCCACCTCCACCCAACTCAAAAATCCCAATTTTGGGTGTTCCACTTTCCCTCCTCTTGGGTGATCCTTACTTTGGGTTTCAACAAACTCATGGTACTAGATGTCCATGTTGTCTCTACAACCACTACATCATCCATAACCTAAGGATGGATATGTATGGACTACATAGGGGTTTGCAATATTTCTTGCTTGCCTTGTTCTCCATGCCTCCTCCTAGGAGATGAATGATGGAGTTTTCATAATAAGAGTTTTCATCAACAAGCCAAAGAAAACTACTTATCTAGATTTTATGATAAGCTAGCTATGTATTAGTTAGTTTTATTTGTCTTTGTACTTGTTTCCTTAATGAATGTTTCATGTTGTTGAATTATGGATTTATCTTTGTGTGATTCTATCCTTTTGTGCACACTAATCAACTTTAATTTGAAATTAAAATTGAACCTAAATCTATCACAACCCCTAAACTTGACTAAAATTTGTTCAAAATGCTATCTAAATTATTTTGTCACCCTTTGTCAAGACATTCTTTGTGAATGTGTTGCTTTATGCAACCCTAGCATATTTTGGTTCTAATAGAGGTAAAATTCTAAGATTTGCAACTTTTTGAAAAAGTCTTAGTTTTTCCCAAAACCCAGGAAAAACATGGTTTAAAGTCCACTGGACGCGGTTCCTTAAAAACCCGCGGTTCCTTGGTGATATGGAACCGCCGGCCCCTATAAGGTACCGCGGCCAGAAAGTGGCTTTTGACGATTTTTTGGTCAAATCTTTTAAAAACCTATTCCCAGTCAAGATTCCTTGTTTACTCAAATTGACTAAACATTCCTTGACACTACACATTTTGTATTCAAATTCTTACCTTGATTACATTTTACTTAACCATGAGATATCATTCTCACACCTTCCCAACCTTGAGAATTCGTTCTCACATAACCTTGAGATATCATTCTCACACTCTCACAATGCCTAACTCCTACATTCCTAACCTTGACATTTATTTGTCACAACCCCTCTCACCCAAAGCTTCTTCATCCAAGCTTTCAAAGAAACCGAAAATCTCGGTTCGACCCGTTTGGGTTAAGAAGAATGAACCATCTTCGTTCAAACCACCCAAAAACCCTACCTTCTCTCCAATCAAGTATTGGAATGAGACTTACACCATAAACCCCATCACCGGAGCAAAAGAAAATGTTCCACCACCACCACAATCCTTCAATACCCCCAACTCAATGACCTTTCAACCTTCCCAAACCTCACAAGGCATTGTGAAAACACTCCCAAACCCTTTACCCCACCACCTCCAAACCCTAAGTTTGATGCCATACCCCCATCAAATGATTTTGTGTTGCATCATGGATCCTCGTGTGATTGTTGCCGATTTCAACAAATTGAACTTGCTCATGTGTATGAGAAGTTAAACTTTCTTGAATTCCTCCTCACTCGACCTCCTATTCAAGTTTTCGTTCTGGTGGACAAAACTTCGAATGATGCATCGTCGTTTTTTTAGTTTTATTTTATTTTTAGCAATCTTGGAAAATATCACTATTAGACTAGCTTATGCTTAGTGGTTTATTTTCCATATTTATTGCTTTTATATACTCATACTATGTGTATGACTATCTTCTTTGTTGCATTTTTTCTCTTTATGTAACCTTTGTGTTATTTGTGTGCTATTTCCTTAGTTCTATTTTGAGTTGATCTTGGTTAATTTTTTACAATTTCTTATGGGTGATTCCATCAATTCTAAAGCTTTAACCCATTGACAAGCTTATCATCTTCATTGGATTGAAGTTTGATTTTGTCAATTACCTCTTTGGACATACTTAGAAAAATACTTGCTTCTAATTTGAGATTTCCTCTCTTTCTCCCTCTCAAGTTACTTAGTAGGTAGTGATCATATATACATTGGTGTTTCTTTCCTTTCTACTAACCTTTGTGTAGCATGTCACCTTAGCTCACAAATTTGGTGCCCCAAGCAAGGGGGAGCAACCACCAAGGAGGAGCTACTAGCAACATTCGATGTTCTTCAAAGACTTATGCTAACCTTTTTGCTACGACAAAGGGGGAGAAATGATAGTGATAAACTAGTTAATAATTCCATAGTTTGTGTTTCTACGTAAATGAGTTTATCGTTTGTCGTAATCAAAAAGGGGGATATTGTTAATGCAAGTGATGCCTAAAAACATTATCAATGTTAACTAATCTTTCTTAGTTTTGATCACAACAAACCATACAACACATTTAGTGTAAACACAAAATGAATTATTTAACTAACACTATCATCAAGGTAATAATCATATCACTAACCTTTCTTAATCATACTTAGTGATCATCAAAATGATTATCCTTAAAACTTACTTTTGTTAATAAGACAAAAGACTTTTTAATAAACTTTCTTTTTTAGAAAATGTTTTATTAAAATGGAAAATGAAAATTTGAAAATGGCATATTCCAAATGCTGTTAGAATATCCTTTGAAGGGTTCAAATACCTCAGATATTCCCACCCTACTAAAAGACAAAAAACAGAGCGGAGTCTAGTGGCGGTACCTTAAGTACCTACGCGGTACCTTAGCGATATGGTACCGCGGGGTGAGATAAGGTACCGCGCACAGTAGCCGTTATAGATCCGTTGTAACTTTGTCTCCTTTAAATAGTGGGTCAAATCTCATTTTCCAGCAAGCCTCTTAGACGTTTTTCTCAGCCCTCTTTCTATTTTCTATAGCATACTCATTAGTAAATGATCACTTAAATTGTTAAGGATGTTTACATATGATTATCCTCTTGATCCCCTCCTTTACCATGTCCAATGAGAAGATCACTCACTCACTAGTGTAGTGATAAAGATGAATCTATGAGCTAGTCATAATCATCATGATACCCTTTTTGTTTTAGGTCAATCAATGTATTTATGAATACTTGGACTAGTTGTGTTCATCCAAGTTATTTGTGGATACTTGGATTTGTTGTGTACATCCATTGTATATGTGTTTGCTTGGATTTGTGTTGTGTAAATCCAAGCTACATGTGTGTACTTGGATAAGTCTAGTTGAGTTGTAATAGATTTGATTAGGAGTTCTCACTAAACTATAAAGTGATGTGGTTGTGTCTTGTGAGTTCTCACTAAACTTTAAAGTGATTAGTAGTTGTGTTGTGTGAAGTTCTCACTTAGCTTCAAAGTGAAGAGTCGTGAAGATTGGTTCTAGCTTCGATTAGAACTCGACATCTAGCCTTGTGTCGTAAAATGGTGAAGTAGGCAACGTCGTGAATATTGGTTCTACCTTAAGATTAGAACCCGACATCTAGCCTTGTGTCGTTAAATTGTGAAGTAGGCAACGTCGTGTAGATTGGTCCTAGCTAAAGATTAGGTCTCGACATTTAGCTTAGTGTCGGAAAATAATGTAAGCAACGATGTAAGGTTTTCTCCGCCGAGAAGGGAGCTTGTGGATATAGTGGAAATCTCGAGTAGGTGTACTCTAGGAGTGGAGTAGAAACGAGGATAGAGCCTCGTTGTCGAACCACTATAAATCTTGGTGTCTTCCCACTAGGTTGTCTCCTTCCTTACTCTTTACTTATTTCATTATCATTATACTTACTTATTATCTTTGCTAGTGCATTTCAATTGAACCTAATCATTATGCAACATAGCCTCAAGTAAAAGATAGTTTTGATACAAACCAAATTGAAAGTAATTTTAATTTGGTCACCAATCGAAGAGAAACTATTCAACCCCCCCTTCTAGTTTCTACAGTAGTCCTGTTCCTTCATCCTGTGATCTTTGAGCCTTTGTCATTGTCTTTAGACTTTGTCTTTTATCTTGAGATCTTCAAATTATCCTTGACTTGTCTTTGCCATCTTGCAAACTTGTGTCTTTATCCTCATACTCATACTTTTCACAATCTTGAAAGCTTGCTAACAATATCCTTTGAAGAGAGGTCATTCCTCTATATTAATTGATAAGGAAGATTTTGATCATCAGACTTGCGAAAGTCTTTAGCTTTCTTGATTGTTGAATGTCTTTGGGCATAAGTATGTGGTTTTGAATCTTCGACTTTGCTGAGTACGCCGTAACGTCACCTTTTTGAGACAAAACATAGACACGGACTGAATGGCTTTGACATTCGTCCTTAATCGGTAGCGTTTTACCTCCGGTCGATGAAGATCGTTACACGATATTAAATATCGTACCTATGATTAGGTAGATTCGATTAAGAACCTCCTTGACATGGTTTCGCGACTGTACTAGCCGTTCTCTTTACTCGACCGTCTCAAAGCAAGACTACGAACATAAAGAGTGAATCAATTGGATAAATGTTCGCTTGATTAAAGTCATCAATTCAAATTCCTAGAACAAGTTTGATTCATTAAGAATCTTACCATTGTTGCTTTCCAGTTGACACAAGCTTGATTCATAAGAATCTCGCAAGTTACCTACCGTAGCGCTGTTTAATGTTGACACTAGAAGGATTTCCATTCGTCACTGTGAATATTAACAAATATCACTCTAAATGTTCTGGCAAGACCATAAAGATATTGCGTGGAAACCTGAAACGAGTTTGAATCGATAAAGAAACAAACCACTGTTGCTTTTCAGTTTTACATATGTTCAATTCATAAAGAATCTTACACATGACCTACCGTAGTGCTGTTTGATGTTAACACTGCAAGGATTTCCACTCATCATTGTGAATACTAGGTAGTATCACTCTGAGTGTTCTAGCAATATCGCAAGGATACAGCGTAGGACTCTCTTGATCGTCATCCATGTGTCCTAACGAGATTTGATTGATCTCTTGGCTCTAGACTCGATTTGTGCACTTTTAGTGGTTGGAGGCTGGAGTAGATGCCACCTATTCAATTTCAACTATCTCGGAGTGAGAAAGTCAATAGAAGTTGTGTTGATCTCCGTGACAATAAAACAAACTTCTTTTGAGAGAAGCCGGAGTCAGCTGAGGAGGGGTTGTGCATTACATCACTGGGTCCATGATGCGTTGTCTTCATGATGTGTTGACCCGGTTTCTGCCTAAGTTGTATGGAGGGCTAATTTCTTTACACCCTTTATCCTTACATTTCTTTTTCATTCTTCAACCCCTTCAATGCTTACCAAGACCCCATTAATAGCACCTTGTTGTGATTGTTCCAGTGCTATCATCAGTACTTAGTCGGCATTCAGCTTCGTTCACATTCTACTCCATCTTTCCTAAGGATTTCTAATAATCTATTGGATTAACCCTGGGAAGATCCCTCCAGTTCTGGTTAGATCATAGGATTTAAACCTAACCACCCTTTTGAGACCAATAACGTCGTGAATTAAAGATTTTGTGGGTATTTGATCGTAACCATGAGTGCTTGAGTCTTTAGATCACATTTTAATCACATTTTCTCCCCCTATCTCTAATATATAAAATCGTTTGATATTAGAGATACCAAATTTGATTAAAATATATTTTGAAAAATAGTCTTGAAAATCTTCGGGAGGAAAATGTGTCTTACTTAGCATGAATTTGGAAATCTCCCCCTCAAAAATTGATCCATTTGAATTGTCATTATGAGGATGTGATCCACATTAAACTTTTGAGGATGGGAGTTGTTGAACACACAATTTTTGAAAGATTTAGAATAATCATTAAAAAATTCTTAAAAAAAATTGTGTTCAACGCTTTTTGAAAAAACACTATTTCTTTTTGGCGAAAAAGATTTTTTTTCTAAAGCATAAACTTGATTTCATAGACTTTGAATGTCTTGACAAATCCACTCAAGTGTAAGAAGATTTAACTTCTTTTGCTGAGGGTAAGGGCACTAAAGCGTACACTCCCCGTGAATATAGATCCGGGTTGCAATATGAAAGTGATTACAAGCCATTGTGTTGAGCTCAAAACGTTGAATGTTTTGTGACAAGCTCAACCTGTGATAGATTGCTCTACCCGTTGTTGGAAAAATTGTCCAAAATAGAAATTTTCCTATAAAAAATAGAAATGACATGTTTTGAAAAATATTTACAACTTTCATTCGACCTTTATGTATACACCCGTGTCGTTATTGAGCGACATTTCAAGGCATGTCCATATTATCGATACAGAAAGACATGTCGAGAAGAATATTTTTGGATTTTCAAAGATTTTTAATTTTGTATTTTGCTTTTTCATTAATATTTACAGGTAGATGTTCGATAGATGAATCAAGCAGGCTTCTTTGCCAGAATCTCCAGTTCTGTTGGAGTCAAACATCTCATACCAATTTGCCTAACTAGATACGCAAACATCTCTTTCGAAAGAGCTTTTGTAAACAAGTCAGCTAATTGGTAATCAGTTCCAACAAAGTAAAGTTCAACGATACCCCTTTCAACTTGTTCCTTAATGAAGTGATATCTGATATCAATGTGCTTCGTGCGGGAATGTTGTACCGGATTACAGGAGATGGCTATGGCGGACTTTGAGTCACAGTACATAGGTACTTTATCAAAGTGAAAGCCATAATCCGTGAGTTGTGTTCTCATCGAAAGAACTTGAGCACAACACACAGATAGAGACACATACTTTGCTTCGGCTGATGACAGTGACGTGCAATCGTGCTTCTTGGAAGACCATCCCACGAGCTTATCTTGACCTAGAAATTGTGCACCACCAGAAGTACTTTTTCGTGTATCAAGACACCCTGCATGATCAGAATCTGAATAGGCCGTTAGAAATAAATCGTTTTCCCTTGGATACCAGAGTCCCAAATGAATGGTATTATTTAGGTACCGAAAGATCCGTTTAACCTCCTTGAGGTGCTTTTCAATGGGTCGTGCTTGATATCGTGCACCATAACACGTAGCATGTGATATATCTGGTCGGCTTACTGTTAAGTACATGAGGGAGCCGATCATGGAACGATATTTTGTTTGATCTATGGCATCTCCCTCCAAATCAGCATCTAGGGATGTGGTTGATAATGGTGTCCCAGCGGGGTCACATGAGGTCATACCATGTTTTTTGATTATCTCTTAACAATACTTACCTTGGTTGATAAAGATTCCACTTGGGGATTGGTAAACTTGAATTTCTAGAAACAATTGTATTTCGCCCATCATAGACATTTCAAATTTACTGTGCATGACTTTTTCAAACCATTTTGAAAGTTTCGGGTTTGTAGACCCGAAAATAATGTCATCAACATAAATCTGCACAAGAAAAATGTCATCCCCATATTTATAAGTGAACAAAGTTAGATCAATGGAACCTTTTGAGAAACCTTTGGATACCAGAAATTTCGAGAGCTTATCGTACCACGCCCTTGGATCTTGATTTAGTCCATATAGTGCTTTATGGAGACGATACACCTTGTTAGGATAATGAGGATTGACGAATCCTTCCGGCTAAGTGACATAGACTTCTTCCTTCAAAGGACCGTTAAGAAACGCCGTCTTTACGTCCATTTGATAGACAATGAATCCCTTATGTGCAACATAAGCAAGGAAAATCCTGACCGCTTCCATTAGAGCTACTGGTGCAAAAGATTCTTCAAAATCACTACCCTCTTTCTGTCCATACCCTTAGGCCACTAGCATGGCTTTGTTCTTGATGATTGTGTTTTCTTCATCCATCTTGTTTTTCCAGACCCATGGAAGATTTAATGGAATTACATCGTATGGTCTGTCAACAAATTCCCAGACTTTAAGTCTTTCAAATTAAAGAAGTTCATCTTGCATCGATTCAATCCAAGCATGATCAGCCATGGCTTCTTTGATGTTTTTTTGTTCAGCTGTACTCACGGCCAGTGCGAACATACAAACATCGCCATCGGTTTCAAGCTATCGTCTTGTATGAACGGGTTGTGAAGGGTTTCCAATTACTTGAACCAAAGGATGATCTCGGGTCCAGTGATGTGTTGAAAGATGTCACTGGTAGAACGCATGCATATTTGACGGATCAACATGGCGAATAGAAGACTCTCCAGTTTTGTGTACCGGTGTACCGAATGGGTTGATAAATTCGTCTTCGTCAGATAATGCATTGTCTGCTTGATTTGTGTTCTTTGGAGCAATGACAGTAGTTCTAGATGTTGTAGGATCGATTGTTGAAGTGATATTCTGAGGAGATAAATCTGCAGCAACCCGTGTTGAAGTAGATGAAGTTGTATCCTTTTGTTGACGATGATCGGTATCATCATTCTTATCATGAGTGACAGCGGAAGACTTTGATACAACTTGTTTCTCCCCCGTTAAATATTCATCATACATTGGTCCATATAACATTTCCAACTCTTCAAGTGTCATGTTGACTGTCATATCTGCTCTTGGAACATTTCCTTGAATCAGCGTTGAACTTGACGGTTCATTGATGTGGTCTTGAGTTCCGAGTTTCGTGCGGTTGTGAACGGAAGTCGTTTGTCGTTGTGGATTGGGACATAAACTGTTTTGTTCAAGTGCCATTTCTTGTAATTCATCAAATCTGATATGAATAGTCTCGACTATTAATTTTGTTCTCTTGTTGTAAACTCTATATCCCTTAGACTGAGTTGCATATCCCACTAGAATACATGCATCACCTTTCTCTTTCATCTTATCCAGATTTTCACCATCTCGTATAATGTAACAAGTACATCCAAAAACATGAAGGTGTTTGAGTGAAGGTTTTCGATCATGAATTATGTGATATGGTGTCTTTTCGTGTCTTGGGATAATTAGGGATCAGCTTTGTGTGTAGCATGCAAATGACACGGCTTCGGCCCAAAAATATAGTGGAAGATTTGAAGCAGATAATAATGTTCGAGCAGCCTCAACTAAAGTACGGTTTCGTCTTTCAACAACGCCGTTTTGTTCGGGTGTTCGAGCAATAGATGTTTCATGTTCAATTCCTTCAGCTTCAAAATAGTTTCTCAGAGTGGAATTCAAAAATTTTGTGCCTGTGTCAGTACGAATCACTTTTATTTGAGCTTGAAGACCATGTTGTATCAGTTTTAGGAAGTTGATGAGAACTTCGGGTGTTTCATCCTTGGACCTCAAGAAGTGAGTCCATGTGTACCTTGAGTAATTATTGACAATTACCATAACATATTTCTTTCTATTGATACTATGAACACGCATGGGACCACACAAATCTATATGAAGAAGATCTAACCGTCCTTTAGAGCTTGGTGTAGTCTTTGTCTTAAAGCTACTTCGTTTAGCTTTACAAATCTCACAAGAAGAACAAAGATGATCTTTGATGAATTTCAAGCTTTGAAGGCCTCTCACAATATCTTTCTCGGAAAGCAAGTTGATGGTATCAAAATTAAGATTAGATAAACGTTGATGCCATAACCATGCCTGAGTCGATGAAGCTTTAGCCATGAAGCAAATTGGAGTTGATGAAGTTGTGTCTTGAAGTGAAATAGTGTAGAGATCAGTACCCCGTGTACCGGTAAGTAAGTCATTCCCATCATAATCACTAACAAAACATGTCTTCTTTCTGAAAGCAACCTCCAAATCTGCATCGCAGAATTGACCAACCGAGAAAAGATTGTGATTGAGCCCTTCGACGTAGTATACCCTTTTTATTGTGATATTCCCCTGAACCAAATCTCCATATCCTAGGATCGGTGCAAATTGATCATTTCCGAATCGGAGCGTAACCGGGAACTTCTCCACGAAGTTAATTAGAAGCTTAAGATTCCCTGTCATGTGCTTCGTGCATCCGGAGTCCAGTATGAAAAGAATTATTTGTATCACCTGCAGAAGAGTTAGAACACGATGGAGCATTTGCTAAATAGGATACCACAGTAGTTGTGATTGTAGAATCATTAGTGTCCTTAGCAACATTTAAAGGCATAATAACACTCGTTGTCACATTTTTTGTCCTAACTTTAGGCATCCATTTATATCCTGGAGGACATTGATTAGCAAACCACCATTTCCAAGACTTGCTAGAAGACTCATATAATTCCGTAATTCTGCTTCTAGGGTTCTTAGTGGTGGAGTCTCATGCATTACTTTTCTTAGTGGGGGTTGCACCAGAATGGTTCACTTTGCGTTTGGGTTTACTAGTACTAATAGGCATCGCAATTTGCTTCTTAGTTCTAGTATCTACGCCTTTGACATTAATCATAGCACACATAGAATGATTAGCATTATCACATTTTCCACATTTGACACAAACAAATGTAACATTCAAAGCATTCAAATCGTCATTACACGCGATTACGGACTTTTTATTCTTAAACACATTCAAATTCCTAGGGTGTTCTTCTACTTCCTTCATCTTCCCTTGACTCTTGTGTTTCCAGACCTTATCATTCACTTGAGTGCTCTAAAGCTGAGGCCAGCTAACACTAGCAGTAGAGACTACTCCTGTAGTATAAGACACATGAATATTAGTGTTTCTAGAAGTCTGAGGCGATTGAATAACTTTGTTTGTGGGTTTAGTGGTCATTCTATACATTCCTGGTTTAATCACATTATTGTGCTTAACGCTTGGTGCTACAATATTCCTTATCGGTTGAGTATGTGATAACCTTTCCTTTCCATCCATCTTGGGGGAAAACACAGGTTTTGCAAACGAAGAATTTGAGAAAGCAGATGGTTTTCCCAAGATAGAGTATCTATTCACTTTAGAGGCATTGGGTTGTCTAACAACAGATTTCTTAACACTAGGTTCCACAACTTTCCCATCCATCTTAGCAACGAGTTTCTTCAACTCTGCCATTGCTATGTCTTTTTCTTGTAACTGAGCTTTCAAATCCGAAATATCAAGACTTTTTTCGTTTAGTAATCGACATGACTCAGATAATTTTACTTCTAAAGGTGTATGATTCGAAAAGCTACCAACTTTCTTTTGCAAAGCAAGTTCAAGTGAGTGACAATGTTTTTGAAGATAATCATATCTATGTTGTAGTAACGAAAACTCTTTTTGGTCAACTTTATTCGAAAGCTCATTTTCAAGACGTTCACACTCTTTAACTTGATCAAGATATTTGCATGCAACATCAGAATATTCATCAATATCAGCACAAGATGCAACATAAACACACATAATATCTTTTGAGAGACATTCGTGTAAGAGGTGAATGATAAGGTCTGGAAATATTGATGGTTTTATAAGCCTCAATATTTGCATGCAACATCAGAATATTCTCATGGTTTTAATTGATTGATTCGTTTTGTAAACAATTTTCTAGTAAAAATCAATTTGAGTTTCAAGTTCCACCATTTTGTCGATGTCGTTCGCTTGTTTAGTTTTGAAATCCTTTTCCATCTTTTCAACCACAGCTTTCTTTTCATTAACAAGTTTAGTTTTATCCTCTTGAAGAAAACCATTTACTTGAGTTAGCTCATTGACTTTAGTGGTAGCAGGATACGTTTTGTGACGTTCAGTACTCAAAGAGGTGTTATAATTACGTTTCTCTTGTTCTAGAAGCTTAAGAGTTTCGTTATATTTCTGTTGACAATCGTCCTTTTTGAAATTAATTAAACACCCTTTGTACCCCTCAATCTCATTGGTCTTTTGAAGAAGCTGAGCTCTATAACTATCAATGGTCTCACTAGATTTAATTAAAGCAGCTTTGCATTCTTCAAAATTTTGAGTGAGCGTAGCATTTGCCTTCTTTAATTGCTTTTGACTTTTTCTAGTTTCTTTGACATCTTTTTGTAAAGAAGCAATTAAGTTAGCAAGCGCAATACGCTCCTCGTCATCATCATACTCCTTTGCATGTTGATCATCCTTAGACTCATTATTGCACATGTCTGATGAATCGGGTGTGGTATTGATATCAACCGTTTCCATCATACATGTGTCATTAATGGCTTTGGGTAGCTCACGATGCTCATGAATATTACCAAACACATTATATTCCTCTTCAGTGTGTACCTTATCGATTGGCTCAGTATCAAAGATAGGACCATTGTCATCTTCAGTGAAGTTAAGAACTTCTTCAACCTTCGCCATGTACGAGTAATGTGCTTCAAGTTCTTGGTCGAAGGCTTCATCATCAGTATCATCAAGCATTGCTCCTTCCTCAGCCGACAATTTAACCCCAACATCCATCTTCTTGCAAAGCAGCATCTTTTCCTTATGATAACCAGAATCCCTAACTCGTTTCGGCTTTCTACATTCCTTTGCTATATGCCCATAACCTTGACAATTAAAGCACTGAATCCCACTTTGCTGAACCACTTGAGTACCAACAGTTTCCCTATTCCCAGCAGCAGTTGCAATCCTCTGAGTATCATACTTAGCAGTTTGTCGATCATACCGTGCATAACCCTCAACATGTGTTGGATTACGTCGATCATACCTTGGAGAACTTTCATCACGTTGACGTGTGTCGTACCTTCGAGGACTCTCAACATATTGGTTCCTTGTATTAGATGATGTTCGAAGATTGTTTTGGTGGGTTTGAAGATTTTCTTGTAGGTCTTCATAATGAAAGCAATTTGTTGTTTCATTTCCCTATCCTTCTGAGCTAGTTCTTCATCACTGTACTCTTCAGATGATGGCTCAGGTGATGGTGATGGTGCTCTTGGTTCTTTGTCTCGTGATCTTGTGGGAACTGAATACTTAGAGGAAGTGGAGTTTCTTGGTGAAGAGGATGTGGTGGAGTATCTTGGTGATGAGGATGTAGTGGAGTATGACTTTAGAGCAAGAGAGCGATGATATTGGACGTGTTGAGTGGTAGACACCAAAGCAATTGGATTAGCAGTATTTGCTATCCTTTCAGCTCGAAGTTCATTCGCCTCATTTTGAAATTGTTTTAAAATGTCAAAGAGCGTGTGATAGTTGACCTCGTCTAACTTACTATGTTGTTTCACCAAAGTTACGAATCGTGTCCACTCTGGTTGAAGTTGTTGTAGAAATTGCACATTGACTTGCATGGTGGAGACTTGCAAAATGTTTCTTGTCATGTCATTCATCATCTTGTAGAGCCTTGAGTAATATGAATCAATTGATTTCCCATCCAATGAAGTAAACTTACCAAAGTTCCAGAACAAGTTAGTTTTGACATCTTGCTTGTTCAGTGATTCACCTTGTTGCAAGCGTTCAATGGAAAACCACATTTCTTTTACAGTAGAGCATGCATCAACCATTGAGTAAATATCATCCCCAATCCCACTGAGAATCAAATAGATTGCTTCTTTTTCTGCATCAATCCAAGCATGTTTCTCTTTCGAAGGGTTCTCATATGTTTCCTCAATTGTTTGCTCATCAGAACCGGTCGTCGAGTCGGTTGCTGGAATTGCAAGAATGGTTATTGTAGTGAGAGTATAGGGTCCTTCTTTGATGCAACGTCAAAGAACATCACCATTGGGTTTGGTGTCAAGATATCGAAGGAATCGTGATTGCCATTGTGCATATCGACCAGTCACAAGCATTTATGGTCTCTCTTTGTTACCCGCCTCCATGATGTTGTTATTAGGAACACGATATTCAGTACTAGAATCCATCTCAAGAATGAAGTGAAGTGAATAGGATCTTAGGTAGATGTTGTTGTGAGTTGATTGTGATTGAAACTACAAAAAATGATGTGAAAAACCTTAAACAATGTCTTCGTAAGAAACCAAAAATTCGTAGGCGAAAAATCACGTTTTTGAAAATTTTATAACAAGTCGGAATAAATGTGTTATACCTAATCCGGAATAACAAGCACCCTTATCCGGAATCCCTTATTTGGAATCGACCTTATCCGGAATCCCTTATCCGGAATCTACCTTATCCTGAATCAACCTTATCCGGAATCCCTTATCCGGAATATCTTAAAAACCTTATTCGGAATAATTTCTAATGCTTATCCGGAATGTGATGTATGCTTATCCGGAATCCTTTGTGAGCTCTTATCCGGAATACTTTGCTAATCCGAAATACCTTACAACGTTATCCGGAATGTAAAACTTCCCTTATCCGGAATCTATAGAAAAACCTAATCCAGAATAAATTTGTAGCACCTTATCCGGAATCCAATTTAGCACTTATCCGGGATCCGTATTCTTCTTCTTATACGGAATAGTTCCTCTTGATACGATCCGGAATAGAACTGTAGCTTATCCGGAATACGAGTTCTACAGCTTATCCAGAATATTGCTTCTTGATACTATCCGGAATAGAACTATAGCTTATCCTGAATATGGGTTCTACTGCTTATCCGGAATATAACTATATGTGTTATCTGGGATGCGACTTTGTCTTTAGCCGGAATACTGCTTCTTATCCGGAATAAATCTTGTCACTACTTATCCCAATAGAGCTTCTAACCTTAATCCGGAATGAATCTTCACAAGACTATCCGGAATAATACTAACTCACAACTATCCAAATAACTTAAAACCCTCGTATTCCGACTAGTAAAACCCTTATAATCTGAATAAGAAAAAAAATTTGTACCTTGTAATTTACCAATAATCAAGCCAAAACTACCAACAAAATAATGTTGATCCTAAACTTAGATCGATTAGCTTTGTATTGTCGATATTGAATCAAGTATAATACGTATAGAAACATTGTTGTATATGTAACAATTTAAGTATTATGCGGAATTTATACTTAAACAAGAACACACAAACAAGATAAACCAAACTTTCACTTTGATTGATAAATCGAACTTGCGTACAATGAAAGTGTTAAAACGTATATAAACTTAAACCTAAAGGCCTCCTTTTATAGATTAAGGAACCTTGTACAAGAGTCTACATATCAGCTATTCTTGGTAAAGATAAACATAAGAAATACATTGTCGAACATATATTTACTAGAAACATACAAGAAACATAATACGTGTAGACTAAGTCTTCTATCAGTGCTTGACTTCTTCTTATCAACGCTTGACTTCTTCCTGTCAACGCTTGTCCTGTCAACGCTTGATTTCTTCTTATCAACGTCCAAATTGCTCTTGTCAGCGTCCAAGTGTATTGGCTACATTTTATTCCCAACAATCCTCCCCTAAACTTGATATCTACTCTATTAATCAAGTTTCTGAATAAAAACTAAGAACTAGGAGGATTCTTACAAATCTTATCAAATTGGAAATAAATATATCTAATCAAATCTTTGGCTACGTCACTTGAGTAGTCTATCTCCAGCTGTGTTGTCATCATTTTCTTCAAAACTTCTTTGGACATAGGATACTCAAAATCCACAAGAAGATACTCAGAAAACTTTGTAGAACTCAAATGATACACACCAGCTGGTGAATATAGACGCCATTGAAGTCCACTGATATCATCCTCGAGATCCTTCCAAACTGGATCTTCTTCATCTGGTGCACACATTCTCTTGAATGTTGACCAAAGCTTTATTCCATTGACTAAAGAAGGTGCTTCAGTCTCATACTTGGCCTGCAACAACCTCCAAAGGTCTGCCAAGTCTTCCCTATCCAAACTTGCAAACAAAGACATAAGAGTAGTAAAAGTATGTACCTCTTTCCAATATCTACCAATCATCCAAAACCCACTTGCATCTTCTTCATAACTTATTATAGGGTTTCTAGAATCATGAGGTAATACTCTTACCATATGTGAAGCTTCCATGGGTGAGATCTTAATACTCTTTCTAATAACAGCTTCACTGGGATTCACTCTATCCAAATTTGGTGAAAACTCAAGTGGAACTCCCTTCTTTAATGGTCTTGGTGCAATCATAGCCCTTTGGATCTCCATCTCCTCTACAAGTGCTTCCTTCCTTTCATCTAAAAGAAGTCTGATGGTGTTCATCTCTTGCACTCTTGCCCAAATAGGATAAGCCTTATATTCCAATTCATCAAAGGACAATTCCTGCAACTTCTGAAAAGTCCAACCTCTTTGATGACATCTAAGCAACATATAATAAAGCTCCCTTCTTTCTCTCTTAGATTGTGAGAAAACTTTGCTGGCCTTATACTTTAGAATTACCTGACAATCCCTTTGAATCCTGAGAAGAATCTCCAATCCCTAAATCTGATCTGATAAAGACATATCTGGATTCTCCATGATCTTATTCTCCCAAGCAAAGTACATCTGGGCAACTTCTGGCATATCATAATCTACCTTCATCTTCAACTCTGCAAGTTTTTCCCTTGCCAACACATCACCATATTCAAGTCTTTCTGGTTCTTCATAATCATAACACTTGAATCTGTGCTCTCATCATTACTTCCTTCTTGTTCCTCAGAAGTAACCACAAATGGTGACTCAACAACCTTCTTCTTTTCTTGTTCCATAAGTTATGCAGCCAACATTGAATCAAATTTTACTTGTGCTGCATCCTTGGGAACCTCTGTTTCTACCATAATTTCTTTACCCCTATCTAATGTATCAATGATGGTTAAAGATGATGATGGTACCTGTGAAGACACTTCCTTGATAATAGCTGATGACTGGAATACATCAACCATACCTGCAGGTTTATCAACGTCTAAAACGTGTGTGTCAACGCCTGTTTTACTCCTATCAGCGTCAAAAATCTGCTTGTCAACGCTCAACTTACTCTTGTCAACACTTTGCTTGGTGAACTTCTCCATCATTTCTGTAAAGGACAAATTCAAATTTGTAGGAGTAACCAAAGAGACATCAAAACCTGGTTGCTTCTTCAAATCTGTAAGAGCTTCAGCCACACCCAAAGATTCTCCATCATGTGAGCCTTTGTCACTCACATGTATCTGCTCATCCTCCCCTTTGGAAGAATCCTCCATACCATGCATATTGTTAGCACCCTACAAAAGAACAATTCTCTCCATCAATTGCTTGAGTTTAATGCCTTTTGTAGAGACAGTATGTACCAGGTCTGCATTTTGCTTTTGTAAGCTAATGCAGATAGCTGTCAATTCCAACATTGTATAGGGTTCCAAACTACCCTCCTCTAAAATGGGTATTTGACCTCCCAAAGTAGAGTCATGGGGCATGGATAGGGTCTTAATGATGTTAGGACTGGCTTGGCCTTCTGCTAAGCTAGTACCAATAGTCCTAGCCCCACCCATGTCACCAACCACACTAGTGGTGGTGGTTCTCTCTGCAACATGGCTAGGACCACCAGAGGAGAACACTCCAATGGTCCTTTGGCGTTTTTCCATCCTAAAGTCTGAGGGTTAGGAAGATGATGTGGATTGGGTTGTAGTTTGAAGGTTAAGGGGTGTTTGGGTCTGTTGTAGAAAAGTGTCAACGTTTGAATTTGAAGTATCAACGCCTACATTTAATGTGTCAGCGTTGAAAGGATCTTGGTCAAGTTCCATATGTTGAGGTGAAGGTGATGGTTCAGGTAATGGGTCAAGTTGTGGGTCAGGTTGAGGTTGTGTTGCTACAATAACAGCAAGCATAGCTTGGGTAAGGGGTAAGTCTCTGTGAGGGGGTGAATTCATCTTACTAAAAATATCTTTCTTTTGCACAAGGATCGCATAAAAATCATCATGATCCCTGGTGCAATACCTTTGGTCATCAAAAATCATTTGTAAAAATCTTGGGTAAGCCAGAGTCATCTTGCTACCCTTGTTTTTACACATGCCATCAAAAAGCATTTTAGAAAAATTATATTTTTGCCCTGTAGCAATACACACAATGGCACTACCAATTGATCTGTTAATTTCATTATGTGCAGTACATTTGGAACTTAAACATTGAAGGATGACATGTATTAAGTACTTCCAAGCTGGGGGAAATTCATGTTTGTTATATTTGTTTAAAGTACCCTCTTCAGGGAAAGGATAACCCAAAGCTTGAAGTCCATGTTCTATCTCACCGATGGGTAGAGTGGTTATACCATCTGCATCATTAAGATGCAAAGCCTGGCGAACCAAGGCCAGTAACCACCCATGGACCCCATGGACAATAGCAGTTAATATAGTCACACTATTAAGCGTTGAGGAACTAACAGTGTTCCAAAACTGTTTAATATGAGTGACAGGAATAAGAGGAGCATGAGAAAGTGTATATCGTAGTGGGGATGCATTTAAATACGCCACCAACTGAGTATATTGAGGAAACAGAGCATCATCAGCCTCCAAATAGGCAACCATGTTATGCTGACTTCTGAATCCTAATACCAAGTCACTCGGTTTAAATTTAGGCACCATTGATGTAGAAAGCTGTGTGAAAGGTTATGAAAGATGAATATGGATGAAAAATTTGTTAGACAAGAATAAGCAATTACCCTGTTAAAAAGAAGGAGCCAAATATATAGGAGAGGTAGGCACATGTGATTGGTCAAAATTTAGGCAGTTATTTTCAAAATATAATGATGAAAATCTTGAAAAGAGAATAACTTATCTTGTGCATTAATAAAAAGTTACCAACTCCCAAAATTACGGCCTCAATTTTCGTCAAAAATAACAACTGGGTAGGACCCAATAAGTGTCAACGGTCAAAAATAACCTATCAACGCCCAACGGCTATATTCTTGTCAACGTTGGAAAAATCCATGTCAACGTGTAAATTGGTCCTAACAACATTTGGAAATAAAATTGTCAACGTCCAAAAATAAAAATAATAAAAATGAAAAAGGACCTTAACAAAGTAATTGTAACACCCCCAAATTTATACAACTCACTTCAGCGGAAGACTAGTTGGTGTTACGGGATAGCACATTACTCACATCATAGACAACGCTTAAAAATCGCGTCGTTTAATAATAAAGCATTTCCATTCATAAATATCAAAGTTACATAGGTCCCAAGTCATATTATTTCATACAAAGTTTTACAAAGAATTTGAATGGAAATTATTGTTTAAGTGCGGGCCATGAATTCTTGTCGCCTTTCCGAGAATTACCTTCAAGTACCTGAGATAAAACATGTTAAAAGAAAAGGTCAGCGATAACGCCGAGTGAATTCATAGAGTTTAATAAAATCCATCAATATAATATCAGTATAAAATTATTACTGAAAATCATTTTGTACAAATCATTTTAATAGGCCATAAAATAGCCAAAGTCATTTTATACAAATCTTTATCGAAAATCATAATATAGGCATTTGCCTTAAAAATCATTATACGAGCCAATATCGTAAAAACATCATACAATACGTCTTACGACGTTGTATAAAGTTAAATAAAAACCGTTATATGAATATGGTTATGAAAACCAAAACACAAACATAATATCAATAGTATGACCCCGTATTGCTAGTCAGGCAACACGTCGTAATTCGGAGCGTCTAGTAGTATTTTGTTAATTTGGATTATTATAAGCCGCATGACATTGTTACCTTACTAAACCAACAACGGGTAGCTAACCCGATACTCAATTTGCCCATCTGAATTAGCGTGTCGTCACAAAGGTCACGCTATAGAAATCTTCTCATACATAAATTCGCTTACCAATCAATGTGGCACGACGGGGATCAACCGTCAAGGCGCGAACTGGGGTGATCGTCCCCAAATAGTACTATTAAATGCATAAGCGTCTACCAAATCCCGGTAGTTCACAATTCATGCTAATGGGACTTTTAGTGACATAACCTAACTTTAATAATCCATTTGATTTCATCTATCGGGTCCTTTAATCATTTATCGGGTCATACAATCGGGTCATACAATCATTCGGGTCCAAATCAATAAACAAACAATCGGGAAAAATGGTGTCCTATTTTATAAAAACTAACATGTTATCTCCCTGGCGGGTTTATAATTCATTTCATAAAAACATTTAAAGAGTGCGAGGCTATGAACTCACGTTGATGTGGGAAGGCGGGTTATCGGCAATTCGGACGTACGGTACGTGCTTCAATCACGGAAACCTAGACAAATAATACTCGTCTTAGACTCTTGTCCAATGACTTTATAAAAATAACAATTATGTATACATATGATGATTTTATATATATGATGATCAAGTGGGTTTACATATTCTCGTTTACTCATTTTAGTGTTTATATGTCGATAACTTTTATACTAGTTTACTAGTTTTATCTATTTACACGTTTTAAGTCCAATAAGCTTATTATAAGTTCTTTAACTTGTTTTAATCCATTTTATACTTATATTATCAGTATCTATACTTTCCATGTTGGGCCCAAATGGGTTAAGCCCAATAAGTACTTTTTATAAGTGTTTATCTTATTTAGTCCAATTATTAGTCCAATATGCTTAGTTAGCTCGTTAATGTCCGTATGTCCTATAGTTCGGGTTTTATCGGTTTTTACTTGTATTAGTTACTTATATATCAGTATATGACTTTTTAAAAACTTTATATTAGACGGGTTTGATCATCTAAGTTTTAATTGGCGAAAAACGTTAATTTTACGGTAATAGCCGAAAAAGTCGTAATAATCAAGTTTATAGTTTTTATTACTTATAAGTATTATTCCACTACCATTTTTATATTTTATACACTTATTTAACCTTTTACATATTTATATAAATAAAATCCATAAGTTAGTAGGTTTTTATTTTACATTTTATACAATATAATTTTGAGTGCTTATATAATAATAATAAACATTAATTCTCAAAATTTGATTTTTATTTTCATATTCACCAAAACTGCCATATCTAGAGTTATATATGGAGATAGAAGCTCATATTTTTATCACATAAACTACATGATATGTGCTTCATTTAACTCTTCTATAGCTACTGTTGAATCATCCTTTAAGTATTTTCTAAAAATCGTCCAAAACAGTGAACTCAGATTTGTACTTTAAACTTGTTTTGATCATATCTCACTCATCCTAATGATTCCATTGCATGGCCAACTCTCACATGTGTACAAGACCCATAGCTTACTGTAAATTGATTCTACTTCATCATTTTATCAGTCTAACATGTGGTTAGTTACTGTTTTTATACAGCCTACCATTTAAACAAGATTTACCCATTCTACATGTAGTTTGTCCATCTTTTTAAGCATGTTTATCAACACCAAATCCCCACACAATATTTTTAATCATCATTCATCATCATATACATATACATAAGTAAAAGAAATACAAGATTACATAATCAAAAATAACAAGAGGATGAGGAGGACAATCTTTATACCACCAAGTTGATGTAGGTTATGATTTGGACATGGATTTTGATGGAGAAACTTGTGGATAACCAAGACCATATTCAAGACCATCATTCTTCATGAACACCTTGTGGAAAATCAGCCCCAAGACTCCATGGAAACTCCTCCTTGGATGTTATAATCACCACCAATCAATAGGGTTTCAAAAGGGCTTCAACTTGTGCAAGAATAACCTAGGATTTCATGGTTGATTTTGATCAAAAGTGGTGTTTGATGGTGGAGTATGGACGGCACAAAGGAAAGAGATGAGAGGATTTTTAGCTTGTTTTGCATGGGTGGAAATGGTGGTATGAGAAGCTAGTGGTTTTTGTCAAGTTTGTGGCTTAACTTGTAAGCTAATGGACAAGTGTGGTTATCTTAGCTTACACTTGCCACATAAGTGGTGTGGTAGCTAAGTTAAGGCCGGTTTGAGTGGGGGTGGGACAAGTGTCCCACTTGTCTCATCCCCATTTATTTACGGGTACTCCTTGATTCTAGTTTCCTCGATTTGCGTGCCCTCGGGTCGTTTTACGATAAACGTTTTTATAAATTATGAATCAACGGCACAAAACGAATCTAATAAAAATTGTTTCATCAAAAACGGAGTTCAAAAACGTAAATACGTAATCCTAAGGTTTCCGGTTTAGTCGTAAAGGACGTTAAAATAAAATCGTAAGTCCTAATCTCTTCTCGTAAATTTGTGAGTTTATGAACCAACACAAATTTTAAAATCCAAAATTATATTCACGGATAAATTTATTTTCTGAAATGTCGGACTGTCACCAAAGACGGTGTATGTAAACGTAAGCACGTAACGTAGAATCCTCCGGTTTAGACGTAGTCGATGCTACTTCAAGACGTAAATCCAAATTTCTTCCCAAAAATAAGTGAGTTCATATATAACATTAAAATAATATTGAGAATAAATATTGAGAATAAAATTTCAACCATAAATTGACGGATTGTCACAGTAATTTATCCTAATGAAGATAACCTATAGACTAAAAATCACCATAGGGTGGCAAGCACTGTCCAATCATGCACACTTGCTTAAACAAGATAGACATAATTGTCCTCAAGTGTCTCTTGGTAACCAAGATTCTTAACAGTGAAGTTACCTTATAAAATCCTTTGTAACATCCCAGGTAAGCCAAATAAAAATCATACCCAAGTCTCCCAACAGACCACATCCAATTCTAGGCCAAAAAGGTCTTGGCAGCGTGCATAGTATATCAACTTTGCATGCTACAGTGCCTCATGAGTTAGTAAACTAATTCATAATCACCAGTGGACACAATCTAGAATTGTGATAAGAGTATTATATGAATACCCAAAAAGTCCTAAAGGTTTCCTAAAAACCTCCCCTTAAACTATGATACATAAGTTTCCATATAAAATGCATGTAATAAAAAATTTATGTCAAGATAGGAATATAAATATTCCAACCATCATCCATAAACTGAAACATGCTCCAATAATGCTCCAAGAATCAATAAGCAACTTTGTATCCATTTGTACAATGCTAACAACGCCTGCATAATTAGATCAAAAACCAAAAAACTAGCATGTTGCTGACAACGTCAATTTAACACTTGTCAGTGTTAAAATAACCTTTGTCAGCGTTAGACAAATAAAGTGGAAAATTTAATTTTGTATAAAGACCAATAACAAATTCATATCTTGTACGTACTTTTACAGTAAGTTCCTAAAACACATATTAAGTAAGATTGATCATTCCAATACTTGTTACCAAGTATTGAAATCTTCTAGTATCAAAAGGTTTAGTTAATAAATCAGCCACATTTTCCTCTGTGTCAACCCTATCTGGTTGTATTAAACCTTTTTCAAAACAATCTCTTATAAAATGATGTCTAATTTCTATGTGTTTTGTTTTAGAGTGATGTACAGGATTTTTAATAATGCATAAAGTACTGTTATTAACTACAAAAATATTGGTATGCATGAAATTATACCCATAATCCAACAGCTGGTTCTGAATCCATAAGACTTGTCCACAACAAGCAGCTACAGCAACATACTCTGCTTCAGTTGTAGAATTGGCCACCACTGTTTGTTTCTTGCATTGCCAAGATATAAACCTACTCCCAAGAAATTGGCATCCACCAGTTGTGTATTTTCTATCAAACTTGTCACCACCATAATCACTGTCTGAATATGCAATAAGCTCCAATGGAGAATCTTTTGGATACCATAATCCCAAGTCTGGATAACACCTAAGATACCTAAAGATTCTCTTGACAGCATGGAGATGACACTCTTTGGGAGTCACTTGATGGCGTACACATGCACACACAGCAAACATAATGTCAGGTCTTGAAGCTGTGAGATACATCAATGAACCAATAATTGACCTATAATGCCTGACATCCACCTCTTTTCCATCTCCAACTTTTCCCCAAGGGTGTTCCATATCCATAGGTGTGCTAGCCCGTTTCTCATTTGGATAAAAGCCAAACTTCTTCAAGATTTCTGCTACATATTAATCTTGAGAGATGAAGATACCATCTTCTTTCTACTATACTTGTAACCCTAGAAATAAGTTCATCTCCCCCATTGCACTCATCTTGAACTTGTCTGTCATGAGTTTGGAAAAGTCTTCACTTATCTTTAGACTAGAAGAGCCAAAGATGATATCATCCACATAGACCTGTACAAGTAAGAAATCCTTACCAGTCTTCTTTGTAAACAAGGTCTGGTCTATGGTGCCCCTTTTAAATCCATTTTCCACCAGATAGGTGGACAATGTGCCATACCATGCTCTTGGGGCTTGATGAAGTCCATACATAGCTTTCTTTACTATATACACCTTGTCTGGATGTTCTGAATCTTCAAAACCAGGAGGCTGCATTACATAAACCTCCTCTACAATTGTGCCATAAAGAAAAGCACTCTTCACATCCATTTGATAGACTGTAAATCCCATGTAGGAAGCATAGGCTAGAAAAATCCTTATAGCCTCAATCCTTGTAATAGGTGCAAAGACCTCCTCATAGTCTATCCCTTCCTCTTGTGTATATCCTTGTGCCACTAAACGTGCCTTATTTCTGACCACAATGCCTCTCTCATCCTTTTGTTCCTAAGAACCCATCTTGTCCCAATAGGTCTGACATGTCTGGGACAATCAACTAACTCCCAAACATCCTGAATAGGAAATTGGTGAAGCTCATCTTGCATTGCTTCCACCCAACTTTGTTCTTTGAGAGCATCAAAAATCTTCTTGGTTTCCTATTGTGACAGAAAACTGGCAAACAGACATGCTTGAAACAAGAGGGGTATCAACCTTCTTGTGAATATTGGCAATAAATCCTCCATGATTCTGATGAGACCTTCTAGTTTGCACAGGTGTCATCACATCACCTATGATCAAAGAAGAAGGATGATTCTTCATGGTAGATGTAAGTACTCCTCCTTCAATGATTGTGTTATCATCAATTTCACTATCCATATTGCCAATATCTTCTTCAAATGCTCTTCCATCATCATCTGAATGAACCTCTCCATTTCTGTTTGAAGGTTCACCTTGTTCAAATTATTGGAAGATAATAAATGGTCAAAAGACCTGTCAACGCCTGAGTTGGAGTTGTCAACGTTTGAGCCATCAACGCCTGAATTTGTCTTGTCAGCGCCAGATTTTCCTCTGTCAGCGTTTGAAGAATCATTCATGTTTTCAACTGGTGATACTTGTGGACCACCTTTTTCCTTTCCATCAACAGCAGCAGCAGCAAATGCATCTGTCCATATGGGAATGGTAACATACTCAAGTATGGGTGCTGATTTGTCTGCTTATGATCCAACCTCTTCATCAACCTGTTTACCTGAAATATCAACAACTGGTTCTTCCACAACATTTGAAGTCACCTTCACAATGCTTGGATTAGTAACAGGCATATAATTCAATGTCCTAGATAGAGGTTCCAAGTCAAATAACCAATATGGACCACTTTCAGGATCACTAGGTTTACTCTCTAAAAACATGATATGTACTTTTTCAAGTATATGTTTTTCTTTCTTAATGTAAACCCTATATCCTCTACTCTGCACTTAATAACCCATAAAGTAGCCTTCATCACCTTTAGCACTAAACTTACCTAAGGCATCACTAGTGTCCCAAACAACTACATGATGTTGGGAATAAAATTGACCAAGTCCCTAGACGCTGACAAGAGGAACTTAGACGTTGACAAGAGTAAACGGGGCGTTGACAGATGAGACGTTGATAAGAATTATCAAGACGCTGACAAGAAGAATCTTAACACAAAGACAAGGACTAAATCTGCCAATGATGAATTCTTCAAGCTGGTGGACAAAATATGAAGATAAGAATTCAGAATATATTCTTAAATGTTTAAAAGATTTAGTCAATAAGTTATTTGAGTATGTTTATCTTATATCTCTTCCTAAAATAGTTGATCTTAGCTTTTTGTACAAGGCTCCTTAAACCTATAAAAGGAGGCCTTAGGGTTAGACATAAGACACATCTCACATACATCTTTTTCACACACCTCTTCCACATATCTCATAACACTTTCATTGTAATCATTCATTGATATTATTAATCAAAGTGAAAGTTTGCTTTACTTTGTTTTGTTCGTTGTTCTAAGTGTTAAATTCCGCATAACACTTAGATTACTTCATACATATCAAAAGTTTCTCTACGTGTATTACTTGATTCAATCTCGTATACACAAGCTTAATCGATCTAAGTTTGGGATCAACAAGTGGTATCAGGGCTTGTTGAGAAACTTTGATTTGAAGAACGAGATCCAATATCGTGAGGTGAACCAGGCTAAGGAAGAAGGTGAAAAAGAATCTGATGATGTTTTCAGTCAAGGCGAAGTCTACTTCAAGTTCCAACTCATCTTCGTCATCTGATAATGAGGTATGTGATGACTCTTCTTGTAGGATAAATACTGAAAAACTTAATAAAGAGATTTTAAAATTAAAATCAGATCTTTCAGATGTAAGATGCACGTTATCTAATTATCAAGTGGCACTTGTTCAAACTGAAAAGACTGTTTCTGAGTATAAGAAAATGGAGTTTGATTTAAAAGATAAAATAAATATCTTAAAACATGAGTTAAATCAAAGTAATGATATTAACGATATCGTGAATAGGGTTAATGTTGATTTAATAGCTAAGTTAGATGAGGCTAATAAGAATAAAGACAATGTGAGTCTTAAAATTCAGAGATTTGATAAGGCCACACAAACCCTAGGAGAATGTGTTAATAAACAAAGGGATTCTAAGGATATGTCTGGGATTGGGTTGAAAGAATATGTTGCCGTTCCACCACCTGCTGGGGACTTCTATGGTGTCCATAGAAAGGATCTCTCTTGGACTGGTATTCCAGAACTCCAAGAAGAGGAATTTATTCCTCCACCTAGAGTTCTTTCCCTAGTTGAGGAATATCAACAAAAGGTTACTGACCTAGAAGAATGGAAGAAGGCTAACCCCACTTTGTTTGTTAAGGGTGGGATGCTTAGTGAGAGTCCATTTGTGCCTACACCCATTGAGAGTCCAGTAGTATCTAAACCTATCACTGTGACCAATCCCATCACTGGAAAAGCTGTTAATCTTGGCTCCCCAATTAAGAAACAACCTAGTGTTAAATATGCTGAAATGTATAGGAAACCTAGGTCACTCAAAAGCCAAGAAAGTATTAATGGGACAGGGTTTTACCAGTCTAAGCCTAAGTTTGTGTCTAAAAAGGCTTGTTATACATGTGGGAGCTTTTCTCATTTGGCCTATAATTGTGTCAGTGGACACAATTCATTCGCTGGCAATAGGTCATCCAATGTCAATCATAGACCTTTTTTCCACATTAGACCACAGGCTACTAGACCAACTCCTTTCTTCTCTAAGGCAGCTAATACCTATGGACAAAGGCCCTTTCAAAAGACCTACACTTGGTCAAACAGACAGTATGTTCCTGTAGCAAACCCTAATTTGGGCACTGATAAGAAAAAATTCAGCGCTGACAGGAACAAATTCAGCGCTGACAGCAATAAATTCAGCGCTGACAGGAACAAATGCAACGCTGACATCTCCAAATTTGGTATGAGACCTTATTTTGGACCATATAAACAAAGATACTTGGTTAGTAAGGGTCAAGGGTCTAGGGCATCATCCCACATAACTTGGAAACCTAAACAAGAGCAAAACTCTAGTTTTAATGGTATTTCAATGACTTGCAATAGATTTAAATATCTTGAGATGGTCATTACTAGTCTCATTGGAACAAATTGGGTGCTTAGGTCACAAAGGGATGAACAGGCATTTATGGTAAAGAATAATACCACTCTAGTTGAACAACTAGACAGATCCAAGTCTGATAAGGCTTGGATCTCCAAAGAAAACTAATTTGTTTTCTTTTTGAGCAGCCTATCCAAAAGCAGGTTAATGATCAAGGATATTGGGATAGTGGATGCTCAAGGAACATGCATTGTTGGTCTTTCCACTAATATTATTTTTATCCACTGACATGTTATCTCTACCCATTATCATGGGATAGGGTAGCCTCTATTGGTGTGTGTTTTTGTGGTTTTTGTCTAACTATGCAGGAAAGTGGAGCTACATTTGGATGGATACAGAATTGCAAACTTTTATTTATGATGGTTGGAGTGTTTACATTCCTATCTTGAGATAAAATTTTGGTTCTTCAAATATAATGATTTGTATGCTTCTGTTAAGGGGAGGTAAACCTCTAGGTTTTTGGGTACTCTTAGAGCACTCTTGCACAATTCTAGATTGTGTCCACTGGTGAGTGGGGGTTAGAAATAATGAAGGCTCTTTCCTTATGAAATTGTTGGAATTTCTAAACCTCGAGGCACTGTAGCATGCACGTAGTTTATTTTGCATGCATGTTGCCAAGACTTCTGACCTAGAATTGGGTGTGGTCGTATGGGTGACTTGGGGTAGTTATTATTTTTGGGTTACTTGGGGAGTTGCAAAGGTTTTATATGAGTTAACTTTCTCTTTGGGGCATTTGTGAACAAAGGACTCTAGAGTTCATGTGTGTCTATCATGCTTTTGCATGAGTGTATGCATGAACAGTGTTTGTCACTCTTGCTTATTAGAGACTAGTTAATTTCCTTAGGATTATTACCTTTGTTTATGTTCTAACTAAAGTTTTCCATTCTCAAGTCCATTTTATGCTATGACATCTTAGCTGGTGTGATTTATAAACTTCTTTATAGTCCCAAAATGTTTCATCACCCTTACATTTTTCAAATTTTTTTTTGGATATCTGGAAGCCTAATGATCATTGAGATGTTTTTCCTAGTGATTGACATCTAGTAGTAGCAAAGATCACTTTCACAAGGGTGTATAGTGTTATGGAGATGGCTGAGACTAGTGGCACTAGCTTTAATGCAGGTCAAGTCAGTCTTATCATCAGTAAGTCCATCCCCATGTCCTATGAATCAACATTGAGGATTCATTTCCCGAATGTGGATGAGGATAGTATGAAACCTTTGACATTAATGGAATTGACGAAAATCTGTATTAGCTTGTAAAAGCATAATACATAAATGGTACAAATTGTCAAGGATCACAGTTTTGAACTGATAGACTTGTTGTTTTGGAAGTTGATGCAAGGAGGATGTTCTTAGTTCTGTCCTTGTATATTGATCTTGGAGAGGAGTCTTAAAAAGGGGAGGAATCGAATTTGAGTGACAAAAGTAATAAAGAAAGCTCCAAAGACTCTACAGGTGCTGAAGATGATTAAGACCAAGTGAAGGCTGACTATACAAGTGATTTGAGTGATTGAATTTTTGAGATTTATTATTACTCAAATTCAGGGATAAGTATATTTGTAAGAATCCTCTCTATATGTTTTATTTTATTCAAAAACTTGATTACTAGAGTAGATATCAAGTTTAGGGGAGGATTGTTGGGAATAAAATTGACCAAGTCCCTAGACGCTGACAAGAGGAACTTAGACGCTGACAAGAGTAAACGGGGCGTTGACAGATGAGACGTTGATAAGAATTATCAAGACGCTGACAAGAAGAATCTTAACACAAAGACAAGGACTAAATCTGCCAATGATGAATTCTTCAAGCTGGTGGACAAAATATGAAGATAAGAATTCAGAATATATTCTTAAATGTTTAAAAGATTTAGTCAATAAGTTATTTGAGTATGTTTATCTTATGTCTCTTCCTAAAATAGTTGATCTTAGCTTTTTGTACAAGGCTCCTTAAACCTATAAAAGGAGGCCTTAGGGTTAGACATAAGACACTTCTCACATACATCTTTTTCACACACCTCTTCCACATATCTCATAACACTTTCATTGTAATCATTCATTGATATTATTAATCAAAGTGAAAGTTTGCTTTACTTTGTTTTGTTCGTTGTTCTAAGTGTTAAATTCTGCATAACACTTAGATTACTTCATACATATCAAAAGTTTCTCTACGTGTATTACTTGATTCAATCTCGTATACACAAGCTTAATCGATCTAAGTTTGGGATCAACACATGACATCCAAAAGGTTTAAGAAAACCAATATTATGTTTCCTGCCCTAAAGTAACTCATAAGGTGTTTTTTTATGGATCTTGTTGACAAATGCCCTATTCTGAACATAACAAGGTGTATTCACAGCCTCAGCCCAAAAAGCAATGGGAAAGTAAGCATCAGTCAACATAGTCCTAGCTGCTTCTATGAGTGTTCTATACTTTCTCTCAGCTACCCCATTTTGTTGTGGGGTTCTAGCTACACTAAACTGTCTAGTAATCCCTTTCTTGGCACAAAAGTCATCTAACAACTTATTTCTAAACTCACCACCATTATCACTTCTAAGCATCTTAACCTCATTACCATACTTCTTTTCAATTTGGGTAATAAAGTTAATCAAAGTATCAGCAGTGTCACTTTTCAAGGCTAAGAAGAAAGTCCAAGTAAATCTAGAAAAATCATCAGTGATGACAAAACATTAGGATTTACCATTTAAACTTTCTATATTAGTTGGGCCAAACAAGTCCATATGCAGTAAGTGAAGAGGTTTAGAACTAGAATGCACAGGTTTAGACTTAAAGGAGACTTTGTGTTGTTTGCCTTTAAGACATGCAACACAAAGTAGGTTATTGTGGAAGGCCTTCTCAGGAAAACCATCAACTAAACCATGTCTCACAAGTCTATTTATATTCTTAAAATTAATGTGCCCTAATCTTCTGTGCCAAAGATTACTCTCATCAATTGAAGCCTTAGAATATAGACATGACAAATTATTATTCATCCTAATTCCATTAAGATTCACATTATAAATGTCCTTATGCCTAGGTGTTCTATAATCAATGAATTTCTCATCTGGTATTTTACAATCTTTGCTCAACACCAAGCATTCAGTATCAGTGAAAAGAACCTTATTTTTGTTATCACACACCTGTGATACACTAAACAGATTATAGTCAAGTTCTTTTACCAGAAACACGTTTTCAAAACACAAATTGTTGGTGAGAAGAGTGCCTTTGCCAGTGATAGTCCCATATCCTCCTCCAAAGTACACTTTGTCACCATCTTTAATGGGGATAAAGTTTGTCAGATAATCTTCCTTTCCCGGCATGTGCCTAGAGCATCCACTATCCCAATAGCCATAATCATTAACCTGTTTTGAATGTCGTGCACATAAAGAAAACAAATTAGTTTTCTTTGGGAACCCAAGCCTGAGCAGACTTGGATTCATTTGGTTGTTCAACAAGAACAGACTTAGTCCTTATGAGAACCCCTTGGTCATCCCTTTTTGGATTAAACACCCAGTTAACCCCAATTGGTTTTGTTATGACCTTTGAAATATAATGATATCTGTTATAGGTCATAGAAATCCCATCTGAATTAGGGTTTTGGTCATGTTTAGGTCTCCATGTCAAGCTAGAAGAAGCTTTATACCCCTTTCCCTTTGGTTGCAAATATTTTCCATTACTTGGTCTGGCAACGTTCCTGTCAGCGTTTAATTTGTTCTTGGCAACGCTGAAATTAACCTTATCAGTGTTGAACCTAGGGTTTGCTACAGGAATCCATTGTCTGTTAGACCACGTACTGGTCTTATGAAAAGTTCTTTGTACATAAGTATTAGACCCTTTTGTAAAGAATGGGGCTGGTCTAACAACTTGTGGACTTTGCTGAACAAAAGGTTTAGGTTTGACAGTGTTTGACTTTCTATCTGCATTGACCTTTGAAGCATTGACACACTTATAAGCTAAATGTGAAAAACTTCCACAAGAATAACAGGCTTTTCTAGACATAGCTCTAGGTCTAGAAGAAAAGAAACCTGTCCCATTATCACTAATTTGGCTTTTTGGTGACCTAGGTTTTCTATACATTTCTGCATATTTAATACTAGGTTTTCTATCAACGTTTAAGCGAAGGTCAACAGTCTTGCCAGTAGTAGGATTGGTCACTTTTATGGGTGTAGACTCATTTGGGTTGTCACTAAGCATGTCACCCTTAACAAACAAGGTAGGGTTGGCTTTCTTCCATTGGTCCAAATCAGTCAACTTCTGCTTGTATTCCTCTACTGGGGTAGGAACTCTTGGGGGAGGAATAAATTCCTCTTCTTGGAGTTCTGGTATACCAGTCCAAGACAAGTCCTTTGCTAAGGACAGCATAGAAGTTTCCAGCAGGTGGTGGAACACCAGCATACTCTTTCATCCCAATCCTAATCATATCCCTAGAATCTCTTTGTTCACTAACACATTTTTCTAGGGTTTGTGAAGCTTTATCAAATCTCTGGATTTTAATATCTACATTATCTTTGTTTTTGATAGCCTCATCTAACTTAGCCTGTAAAGCACCATTGGCTCTCTCCAAAATGTTTCTAAGCTCAACACTAGCATTTAAATCATGAGTTAAAATGTTGATTTGATCTTTTAGGTCAAACTCCATTTTCTTATATTCAGCCACAGTCTTTTCAGTTTGAGTAAGAGCAACTTGATAATTAGATAACTTGCATCTTTCATTAACGACATCTGTTGTTAATTTTAAGACTTCTTTGTTAAGCTTTTCAGTATTTAGAAGACACCCTTACTACAAAATGCATCATCATATACCTCATTGTCTGATGAAGATGAAGAGTGTGCCATGAGAGCATAGTGAACATGCTCCTCTTCTTCCTTTTCTGCAACCAAAGCATTGTTCTCTTCCTCATCCTTGGCCAAATAGCTCCAATCCCAGCCAACACCATCAATGTCTTGCATAGCAACCATAGCTTTGGAATCATGAGCCTTGATGATTTGGCTTGAGGGTTTTCCAGCATCAGATCTTCTTACAGATCTGCATTCTCTCATAAAGTGTCCCATTCAATGACAATTATAACACTCAACCTTGGATTTATCAAATCCAGCAGTGTCCTTAGCATTAAAAGTCATCTTCTTCTTAAATCTTCGATTCCATCTATTTGCCCTTATGCTTGCAAGAGCCATATTCCACTTTATATCCATCTCCTCCAAATGCTCATCACTAATTTGCTCAAGGTCCTTATATGTAATCACTGAACCATTGGGCAATGAAGCAATGTATGCACACATAGTATCTAGATCAATACCATAAGGCTTAACTCTTGGTGAGTCAACATTGTATGTGTCAGCGTCTAAATGTGAGGCGCTGACAAAGCTTGATCCGGCGTTGACACAAGGCGATCCAGTAACGGGGTGCATGTATGACTCCCTTTTATCAAATTGACCTTCAATGTGTGAGAAGAAGGCTATATTTCCATTGGTAGACTTGCTTCCTTGATCCAAAAGAATTTCATTCTCTACAAGCCTCAGTTTATTGTAAACATCATCAAAAGTAGAACTTTTGTGAGTATTATTAGCAATCATAGACCTTGCTTCAATCTTCCATGCATCACCAAGACTTTTAAGAAAAGTGGTGATGATATCAACATCACCAAGCACTGTTCCCATAAAGGACAACTTGCTTGTAATGTCAAGAAGTCTGCTTCTCACTCCACTTAGCTTTTCATTGGGTTGAGCTTTGAACACAGCATACTCATGCAAGAGTTGCTTCTTTTTCTCTTGTATAGTATCAGCATTACCACCATAAGTAACTTCAAGGGTTGCCCAAAGATCTTTTGCAGACTCATAGCCTCTATATATGTGCTGATTGGCTTGTCCCAAAGAGAGTTTGAGGATGCTTAGGGTTTCATGTCGTTCCTTCTCTTCCCAACGTCCTCAGCTGAGACAGCTCTTCCATCTTCAGGTTTTTCTTTTCGATCCTCTTCTAAAGAACCTGGAGTTGATCTTACCAAGATAGCAGCTGCAATCTTTGCAGTCTTATTGAATGTGTTTCCATATTCAATAATTTCCTATAGGGTGTGGTCATGAATTTGAAGATATTGTTCAAAGTTAAACTTCCACAGCTCAAAATTGTCTGGGTCTAGCATGGGAATCTTGATGTTAGGGGTTGAGGAGGAGGAGGTTAACTCTGGAGTAGACATGGAGTTTTAGTTTTATGGTTTCTTGAAAATTAGGGTTTTGGCGATTTAGGGTTTTTGTGTTCTTTAGATCAAAGTTTCTCAACAAGCTCTGATACCACTTGTTGATCCCAAACTTAGATCGATTAGCTTTGTATTATCGAGATTGAATCATGTATAATACGTAGAGAAACTTTGTTGTATATGTAACAATTTAAGTATTATGCGGAATTAATACTTAAACAAGAACACACAAACAAGATAAACCAAACTTTCACTTATATTGATAAATCGAACTTGCGTACAATGAAAGTGTTAAAACATATATAAACTTAAACCTAAAGGCCTCCTTTTATAGATTAAGGAACCTTGTACAAGAGTCTACATATCAGCTATTCTTGGTAAAGATAAACATAAGAAATACATTGTCGAACATATATTTACTAGAAACATACAAGAAACATAATACGTGTAGACTAAGTCTTCTATCAGTGCTTGACTTCTTCTTATCAACGCTTGACTTCTTCCTATCAACGCTTGATTTCTTCTTATCAACGTCCAAATTGCTCTTGTCAGCGTCCAAGTGTATTGGCTACATTTTATTCCCAGCAAATTCGTGAAACTCAAGAAAATGACAAACACAAATCCTACCACAACTTTGTAGGCAATTTTTATGAAGATTTTGAGTTTGAAAACACAAAAAAAATTGAGACGAGATGATTTGGAGATGAAAATCACATGAATAAAAAATAAGAACCACAAGCTAAACACGAATCTATCCCATGGCGATTGATACTAATTGTTGTCCCTAATTATATGATGATAGATTAAAGAAATGAGATGGAAAAGGTATGAATTTTAAAGGGAGAAAGTAGTGAGAGAAAGTAGAGAGAAAGTAGAGAGAAGGAGGTGATTAACTAGGTGAAATTAGATTAAGAAAAAATGAGAACTTACACCATCCTAACATGCTAGGAGGGTGCTTATATAATCCACCCACATGCAGGCTCTCTAATGGACTATATATGTTTTGGGTCGGGCTTGAGTAAATGCTTAGTACCTTGAAAGAGGCCTTTTAAGCTAACCATCAAGCCCGTAATGTCATGACTATTTTAACTAACTATTATAACGTTCCAATAAATATTACAATATAAACCTATAACCGAACATTCTTTTCTGACTCAATATTTTTTAGGCTAACATCTTCTCTTCTTCAAAGACTTTTGCTAACCTTTTTGCTTCGACAAAGGGGGAGAAATGATAGTGATAAACTCGTTAATAGTTCCAAAACTTTTGTTTTTACATAAATGAGTTTATAGTTTATCGTAATCAAAAAGAGGGAGATTGTTAATGCAACCAGTGCCTAAAACATTATTAGTGTTAACTAATCTTTCTTAGTTTTGATCACGACAAACTGTAAAAACATTTATCGTCAAAGATAACCGAAAGACAAATTATTTAACAAACACTATCATCAAGGTAATAATCATTTAAGTCTCACACAAACATATCTTAATAATGTTTAGTGTTCATAGAAAGTGATTAACCTTAAAACTCACATTTATTCAAATGTGACAAGAAGATTTTAATAAACTTTATTTTTAAGAAAATGTTTTATTAAAACAGAAAATGAAAATTTGAATATGGCATATTCCAAATGGCCTAGGAATATCCTTTGAGGATACAAACTACCCCATATGGGATTTCACCACTACATGACAAAAGGAGCGAACTCTAGGAGTTGCGCTTCTTTATAGGGGGTACGGTTCCTTAGTGATATGGAACCACATGTATATTTAAAGAACTGCGCTCAGGGAGACATTGGACTTTCTCTCCTATAAATAGTGGATCATATTTTCATTTTCCGGGAACCTTTTTGGACAAATTCTCTGCCTCTTATCTTCTTTATATATTCCAATCATTAGTAAATGATCACTTAATTTTTTAAGTATGTTTACTTATGATTATCCTCTATATATCCTTCTTTACTGGTCCAAAGAGAAGATCACTCACACATTTGTGATATGATTAAAGATAAAGCCTTGATGAAGATCGTCGCTCATTAGATCTAGTCATGTTCATCATTTGTTTATGTTGTGTAGATCCAAGGTATTTGTGTATACTTAGATTAGTGTTGTGTGAATCTAATGTATATGTGTATACTTGGATTAGTCTTGTGTTGATCCAAGCTATATGTGTATACTTGTATATGTGTCTTGTGTTGTAATGAGTCTTGTGTGTAAGTTCTCACTAAACTAGAAAGTGATGTAACTATGTGTATGTGTCTTCTGAGTTCTCACTCAAATATAAAGTGAAGAGTCGTGAAGATTGGTTCTAGATTTGGATTAGGACTCGACATCTAGCCTTGTGTACGAAAAGAAGATGGGCGACGAAGATTGGTTTTAGCTTTGGATTACAACTCGACATCCAGCCTTGTGTCGGATAATCTGAAATAGGCAACGTGTGTAGATTGGTCCTAGCTAAGATTAGATCTCGACATGTAGCTTAGTGTCGGAAAATAATGTAAGTGACGTTGTAAGGTTTTCTCCACCAATAAGGGAGCTTGTGGATATAGTGGAAATCTCGAGTGAGGTGTACTCGAGGAGTGAAGTAGGAACAAAGAGAGAGCTTTGTTGCCGAACCACTATAAATCTTGGTGTTGTACCTTAGGTTGTTTCTTTCCTTACTCTTTACTTATGATTTCATTCTTACATTGCATTTCATTACCACTAGATATTGTTAATGCATTAGAAATGAACCTAACAACTATGAAACTAGTTTTCAAGTAAAATAAACTTTTGGGACAAACCTAATTAGATGAATTTTAATTATGACCATAGTAAGAGAAACTATTCAACCCCCCTTCTAGTTTCTATAACCTACTCAAGTAATTCTCGATGCCGGAGGAATCTTCCTCTACAATACTCCTAACAAAGTTTTCCAAATCCTCGAGAACAAAGTCCTTCTCAAGCTCGATTATTCGAAGGATTCTCATATCCAATCTTACCCAAAAAAACGTTGTTTTCGCGTTGGAAATAACCTCACCTTCGATCACACCGTGTTGATGGAGAAATTTGAAGCTCTCGCTCGACTTATCAATTCCCAATTCCTAATCACACGAAAAGGACTAAAAGAAATGTGAGATGATCGTAAAGACGATCACATTCACAAACCACCATGAAGCATGACATGTCGATGTGTGAAAATCATGAAGCGAATTATGTTGAAGAATACCACTAAGGATATCACGACCAAAATTCGAGGAATTCATATTCCTATCTTAACCAAAACCCGAACCGTTATTACCCTTAATCTCGACAGCAAGATGTGACGTCGTACTCATCACGATATCACCAAAAACCTAAAATCTCAACGGAGGAGATGATGAGAGAATTTATGGCTAGGAAAATGGAGGAAAACAACGTATTAAAAACAATTTTGTTGAATTTCATACTCAAATTTCTCAAGGGTTACGGAATCAATAAGCCATAATCGGAAACATGGAGAGACAAAACGATTATCTAGAAAAGGACATGAAACGTACCAATTCCCTTCCTTAAATCACCAACACCAAATCTAGATACAAACTACCCTCTAACCAAAATGAGAGTGAAAAGGGTGATGTTTCATTTATCGAGGAAGAAGAAGATGAACCTATTCCAACCTTGCCAAAACCGAACCCCATCATTTCTAACTTACATTTTCCCAAGGACTGCACCGTGCATATCCCATACAAAAAGGAGAAGACGCATGATGTATTGTCAAGTCATGACGTAGAGTTGAAATCAATCACTAGCGTTGGAACTAGACGGGTGATTAAGATAGATAAGAACGAAAGATGCATGAAAAATTGGTTCCTTTCAATGTAGACGACTATCAATATCAATGGCACCCAACCGAAGTTCTCCATTTGAACCGTACCATCAAAGAATCCTAACATCGAGGGGAAGAGTCTAGCTAACGACTCAATAATAAATTAAGTGCTTCTTGGGAAGCAACCCGTGTTTTGATTGTTTAATGTTTCATGTTTTTTTTTTGCTAGTTTATTTGTTTGTTTGTTTGTTATAATTGAGTTTCTGTTAATTTGCTTGCATCATTCTCATAATCTGGCATCGTCGCCATCAAGTTTTTGGCGTCGGTATGTGTGTGTGTTTAATTTTGTGTGCCTTAAATAAATATTTACACCCCAAAAGTGAAAATTATTTTCGAACTTGGAAAATCTTAAGTGTGAGGGGGTGTACTTTGCTAGTAGTGTTTTATAAATATCTATGTGTGCTTGTATGTTTGTTTGTTTTTGTGTTTTGTTTGAATAAATGCAGCAATAGGTAATGGAGGAGGATGCATGGAGAAGATGGGAGTATAAATAAATCGATGGATCTCACAAGCCTATACTCGAAATGGTGTAGCATTGTATCACATGGTGTCAATCATGATTTCTCATGCCCGGAAGTTTGATTTTTCCTTTACTCTTCTTTCTCTATTTTTATTTTTGTCCGTTATCAAACTGAGTACAATGCGTAACTTAAGTGTGAGGAGGTACTGAGGAAACGAGATTGAATTGAAAGTTTTTCATTATTTTTGGGCTAATAAAAAAAAGAATAAAAAGGTATGTATACTTGTTTGCCCTTATGATCTAGTTGTTTTCATACTAAGTTAAATATATTGGAATACCTAGATCAATCCCATGGTGAAAAAAATGTAATTTTTGAAAATTTTGAGATGTGTCCCGGTTGCATCATTACCCTTGTTAAAGTCTAAGCGGTTAGTTTCTAGTTGCTTAGTATGTATGTTGGATCATTTTTAATGATTATGAGTTATGGCACACTTCCCATATGTATGTGTCATTCTGACAAAGATGGAGATTGGTCACCTTTGTGTTTGTATTTTTTGTGGTGTATGTTTATGCGAAGTGTAAGGGAGATGTGATGTTAAAAAAATGAAAAAAAAAGGATGAAAAAAATAAGTCATCGAAAAAAAAAGTAATGAAAAAATAGCCAATGAGTTATATGTTTATGAAGATGAAGGAAGACGAAGTATGTTTGAGATATCGATTAGCCAATGTGTAAGTGTAGGATGTTGAACACACACACTTTTAGAGAGAGAGATGAAAGAACTATGTGTAAATTATGAGAAAACCACGCCCTCTCCATCTAAGGAGAGGGTTTATATACCCAAGCCCATGAGATGGGCTTGGGCTTACAAGTTGGGCTGGCCTACACATGTTGTAGGCTTGGCATGGCCTAAGTTGTTTAATATTAGTAAAACTAAACTACGAGCTATTACTTAGACTATTGTTAGAGTGACTGATCCTTTCTAATACGTAAAACGTATTTCCAACAATCTCCCCCTAAGGGAGGTCACTCCAAACAAGGGCGTTACCCAAGTTACCATAATAAAATAAACCTAGCATACTATGTTTGTCTTGAGCTCGTAGTCTTCGTCTTTCTTTTCTTTTTCTTTTCTGGTGAACATGTTGATGTGATCTTTGATATCAATCTTTAGCATTAATCTCTTTCCTTGATCTTGTGCATCCATCACTTGTGATTTTGGCCTCCTCGTGACCGCATGTCCCACATACTTATACCTTCGTAATTCTTGAAAGCTTCAGAGTTCGATACAGCGGAAGACTTGACTTTTAGGCTTTCTGGAATTAGATGAAGTATTAAGTGCATAAAGTATAAGCATGCGGGGACGACTTCTTCTCGGATTCCGCAATGACACCGTCTTCAAATGCCGCAACATGAGTAGACACGAACGAAATGGCTTTGAACATTTCATTCTATTTTGGTAGAATTTTACCTCCGGTCGGTGAAGACCGTTGGACGATATAAAATATCGTACTTGTGGCAGGTAGATTTAATTAAAAATCTCTTTGACAAGATTTCGCGGGTAAACCCGTTCTCTTTACTCGACCGTCCAAAGCTGACTGCGGACGTAAAGAGTGAATCCTTTGGATAAAATTATCCGTATGATTGAAGTCGTCAATTCCGATTCCTGTAACAAGTTTGATTCATTAAAGAATCGCACCATCGTTGCTTTCAAGTTGTCACGAGCTCGATTCATATTGAATCTTGCAATTACCTACCAAGTGCTGTTTGAGGCTAACACTAGAAGGATTTCCACTCATCACTGTGAACACTATAGAGTGTCACTCTAAGTGTTCTGGCAAGATCACTGAGATATTGCGTAGAGGCCTGGAACGTGTTTAAGTTCAGTTAAGAATTAAACCATTGTTGCTTTCCAGTTATCACAAGCTTGATTCATAAAGAATCGCACAAGTCACCTACCATGAGCTTTTTGATATTCGCTCAAGAAGGATTTCCATCTTCATTGTAAATACTTTCGTATTACTCGGATGTTCAGGCAAGATCATGAAGATTTTGCGTAGGACTCTTAAGATCTTTCTTACTTTTCACAATGTGTGAAGAAGGAAGGAATTGTGAAAGTGTTTCCTAATGAGATATTTGATGATCTCAAATGGCTCTAGATTCGATCGTGCATTTTGGATTTTAGTGATCGGAGGCTGGAGAGAAGTGCCACCATTTCAATACCAGTTTATTCGGAGTGAATAAATCAATAGATTATGCATTGTCTTCGTGTGATTAAAACAAATATCTTTTGAGAGATATCTGAGTTAGCTGTGATGGGTTGTGCATTGCATCACTGGGTCCATGATGTCTTATCTTCAATATCAAGCATCATTATAAATGATCTCAATAGCATATGTATTGACTTGGTTTCTGCCTAAGGTTGTAAGGAGGGCTTCTTTCTTTACACCCTTTATCTTCAAAATTCTTTTTCATTCTTCAACCCCTTTAATGCTTACCAATACGTCATAACTAGCACCTTGTTGTGATTGTTCCAATGCTAACTTAAGTACTTGGTCGGCATTCAGCTACGTTCATAATCTTTCTCCATCTTTCCTAAGGACTACTATTTCTAGCTATGGAATGTCCTTGGGAAGATTCCTCCGGTTCTAGAGGAATCATTGGACTTTAACCTATCCTACCATACTTATGTCACCACAATCTTCACTGTCGTGAAATAAATGGGTTGTGGGTAAGTATAAATCACCATGAAATCCATTTTGAAGTACAAATCCATTTTGCTCCCCCTTAACATATACCACGATATTCGAAAACATTTCGCATATGTCCGGATGAGCCATCATATTAAGTCAAACCATTTGTGATAATTTCCCATATTAAATCATATTTTCTACCCCATATTAAAAATATTAACCCAATCGATGTTTTTAATATCAATTGATTTAATAAAGTTTTAACAAAGGTTTTGGGAAGAAACATGCAAGTCCATTTAATCTTCATGAGACCAATATATGAGATATGATACCGATTTGTAATATAATCACATATTCACCATATAAGAATAAATTGACAAGGTTGGACCTGATTGATGAGAACATCATATGATAAGATCACATTGTTCTTGTTGGCAAATGTTGGTCGCCTCGTCACGTCTGAAGTCATCTCTTGACACCACATGTACAATTAGTATTGTGGTCTTGACACCAATTTGTGAACTTGGCACGTTCGGCATCAAAGATTCTGAATGCTTGACCATCACTCCCCCTCAATTGTTGACCCGTGTTCTATCGAAAGAGTTGTAGTTGTCGTTTGAGTAGTCGTATCGTCTAGTATGTAGATACCAATTGTAGAGTGCTATGGTTATAGAGATGGTAACTTCATAAAAACAAGATTTCTCTTGTTTTAACAAATAAATGCACTGATGCGTACATAGATTTATGTTAGATTGTGTTATAACGTAAACACAATCCCTTACATGGTTATAAAGTAAACCATGCCCGAGAAAATTAATTCCCGTTGATGAGCCAAAGTTTTCATAAGAAATACCCGAGAAAATTAATTCCCGTTGATGAGCCAAAGTTTTCATAAGAAATACTTGACTTTAATATGAAAAACGGGTTGCAGTATGAAATAACTACAATCCATATAGGCATGTTTTATGAAACATTTACAACTTTTGTACGAACTCTACTTATGACGTCGTGTCGCTATTAATCAATATTTCTGAGGCCGTAAATATTATCGTACCAAAAGACATGCTTTTGAAAAAATAAAGTAAAAATATTTTTGGATTTTTCTAGAATTTTTCAATTTTTATGGTTTTTATATGGTTTTATATTTTTGTATTTTGATTTTGTAGATAAAAATATAAACAATATATACAAATGATCAGCAAGGATACGGAGAATAGTTTACGACCACTATTCTTTCGCTTCATCTGCCAGTTCCTTAAGAGTCTCGGGCGAAAAAGTTCTCAAACCTAGCTTGTCGGCCAAAATTTCCATTCGAGCGCGATCTAAAGCTATCGTGAAAATATCCGCCAATTGATACTCAGATCGGACAAAGTAGAACTCGATCACTCCATTTTCCACTTGCTCCTTGATAAAGTGGTAGTGAATGTTAATATGCTTCGACCGGGAGAATTGAACATTGTTGCAGCATAAGGCAATTGCACATTTGTTGTCGCAGTACATCGGAATTTTGTTGAAACCTAGACCATAGTCGGTTAATTTCGATCTCATCCAAAGAACTTGAGCACAACAACCGGACATAGCTATGTATTCTGCTTCTGTACTTGAAATTGCAGCGCTTTTCTGCCTTTTAGATGCCCAACTGATTATTCGATCTCCTAGTAGTTGCAAAGTTCCACTCGTGCTACACCTTGTATCTTGACAACCCGCGTGATCCGCATCTGCATATGCCATTAGTGCAATCAAAGAGTCCTTCGAATACCAAAGTCCTCCATTAATGGTTCCTTTAAGATACCAAAAGATCCATTTAACAGTAGCTAAGTGTAACTCAGTAGGCCTAGTTTGATACCGAGCACACATACATATAGCAAACTGAAGATCAGGTCGACTAGTTGTGATATACAGAAGGGTACCGATCATTCCACGATAAAGTGTCGGATCAACGGCAATCCCATGTGGATCTGCATCTAGCTTAGTGCGTTCCACCATTGGAGTATCTACGGGGTCGCAAGATTCCATCTTATATTTCTTCAGTGATTCAAGGGCATACTTGGATTGATTGATAAAGATGCCTCTGGGACTCTGAGATATTTGAAGACCTAAGAAGAATGATACCTTTCCCATCATTGACATCTTAAACTTAAGAGACATGAGTGTCCCAAACTCATCAAATAAGGTTTCGGTCGAGGCTGCAAATATAATATCATCAACATATATTTGTACCATAATCATATCTTTACCTCGTTTCTAAGTAAACAGCGTGGGATCCACCTTGCTTTTAGCGAAGCCTTGCGTGATGAGGAATTGTGACAATAGATCATACCATGCGCGTAGAACTTTTTTCAACCCATAGAGAGCCTTATTAAGATTGTACACATGATTAGGATATTTAGGATTCACAAAACCATCCGGCTGTTGAACATAGACCTCTTCCTTGATTTCACCATTAAGAAATGCCGTCTTCACATCCATCTGATAGACGATCATATTCATGTGGGCTGCATAAGCAAGGAATAGTCTAATAGCTTCCAAACGGGCAACAGGCGCAAAGGATTCCATAAAGTCGATGCCCAATAATTTCTTGTATCCACGAGCTACTAGTCGAGCTTTGTTCTTCAATATTCCGCCTAACTCGTCAAGTTTCACCTTGTAAACCCATTTCAAAGTGAGTAACTGCACTTGATCCGGGCATGGGACAAGTTCCCATACTTCAAGACGTATAAATTCATTAAGTTCTTCTTGCATAGCTTCTATCCAACAGGATTGAGTAAAAGCTTCTTGCCATGTCTTAGGTTCCATTTCAGTGAGAAAAGCATCAAAATGACAAAACATTGCATTTTCTTGTAACTGACTGCGTGTGGATACTGGACGATTAGGGTCACTAATAATTGAATCTATAGGATGATCATTTGTCCACTTGTTGTCATGTTCATGAATCCGTGGATTGGAGTAAACCGTAGTAGGATCTTCCTCTGAGGTGGACGACCCGGCTTGATTATGGTCGGGAATTGGTACACCAAAGAAAGCAAGTTCACGCATTTGAGCGAATTCCAAATCATGATCATCATCATCCTCTTCATCATCAATAGGCATGGCATGGGTAGTTGAAACATGTGTTGGTTGAGAATTACTCGTTGAAGGTATATCATGACCAATTGTAGGTGCAGATGTGTCTGATTGTGCTTCGGTTGCTGGAGCGACAACTTCGGTTACCGGAGCTATTACCTCAGATTCTGGAGCAACAATACTTGGAGGAGTAAAGAATTCATCAAAGAACTGTTGAAACAACGTATCCCATTCATTCCTAGAAGGTGGTGTAAATGATGATGAAGTAGGGTTGTTTGGGACAAGACCAGAACTAATGTTACTGGGTCCCATTTCATGAAGTGCGGGTTCAGAGCTGCTTTGCTCAGAAGCCATTGATGTCAGCTCATCAAAATCAACATTCATAGTTTCGAGGATCTTTCGAGAATTACAATTGTAGATTCGGTATGCCTTCTTTGTGGGTGCATAACCAATGAAAATACCAATATCAGCCTTTGGTTGAAGTTTTCCCATATTGTCACCATCATTATTTGGATAGCAAAGAGAACCAAATACATGAAGATATGATAAATCTGGTACTTTTCCATGGAGAAGCTCATAAGGTGTTTTACCATGGCGTTTACGAATTAGTGACCGGTTTTGGGTGAAAACTGCTGTAGATACTAATTCTGCCCATAAAAACAATGGAGCCTTTGCGTAAATTAACATCGTTCGAGCAGCTTCCATAAGTGTGCGATTTCGCCTTTCAACGACACTGTTTTGTTGTGGAGTGCGAGCAACGGATGTTTCATGAGATATGCCAACTTCTTCATAATAATCACCCAAGATTTGATTCACAAATTCGGTTCCATTATTTGTACGAATGCGTCGGACAGTAGTGTGGAGACGCACTTGAATCATCTTGAGAAATCCGATGATGAATTTAGGTGCCTCATTTTTTGTTTTAAGAAATTTCACCCATGTAAACCGAGAGTAATCATCGACAATGACGAGGATGTACTTTTTACCACTAAGACTTTCAACACGTGTTGGCCCACAAAGATCCATATGCAACAAATAAAGTTTCTCTTGGTTGGTGTCTTCAGTCTTGGGTTTGTATGATTTCTTAGTGCTTTTCCCTATTGTACACGCGGAACACAAATGATCCTTGTGAAATGTAAGTTTAGGAAGACCACGAACAAGTTTGTTTTTCTCCAAATGATTAATAGCGTCAAAGTTAAGATGAGATAACCGCCGATGCCATAACCATGACTTAGTCTTCGATGCTTTGGAGAGAAGACATACGGGAGAAGCGGCCATCATATCTTGTAGAGACAAAGTGTACAAATTATTCCCTCGAGTACCTTTCAATAAATCAACCCCTTCCAAATTACGAATGAAGCATGTATGCTCTCGAAAAGCAACTTCTAGGTTTGCATCACAAAATTGTCCCACGGAAAATAAGTTGTGACCAAGTCCCTCCACATAATACACTCTTGAAATTATAACATTCCCCATATGGTATTCACTGTAACCCATTATCTTTGCAATATGATCATTTCTAAATCGAACCGTACCAAGAAACTTGCTGACGAAATTTCTGTGCTGAGAGCGATCTCCGGTCATATGCTTGGAGCAACCAGAGTCCAAATACCAGAGAACAATTTGGACCACCTGTTTTCAGTAACAACAGTAGACAATGCATTGGAAACTATTGGTTCCGGAGTCTTAGCAGATACAGATATAATATTATCAGAATTGCTAACATTTGTGTGACCCTTAGATTTCCTGCATTTTCTAATGTGAGTTTTAGCACTAACAGGTTTTAGTGTTCCAACTTTCTTAGGTTTTGGAGTATTAGCGGGCACTACAGTGGGAGTAGACCTATTTAAAGGGCACTTGGTTCCTACAGTAGTGTCGGTGTTCCTAGTTAAAGGACACGCTTGTGTTTTGGTAGCCTTGGTACTCCTAGTTAAAGGGCACACTTTCTTTGCTTTAGTGGGAGTGATCCTAGTTAAAGGGCACGCATTTCCTACTATAGTGAAAGTTCTACCAATGGGACACCACATCCAGCCAACTTGGGGTAACACTTTCCCAGTCGGTTTCTATTCTAAACCATTTTTACGGGCATTCATCTCATTCACATGGTCAATAAGGCAAGAATCATGACGACTAGAAAACATACGTTCATTGCAATTCCAACATTTCAAATTAGAATTCACAGTAGGCTTAGAATACTGCACAACCGCAGAGCCTTTAGGTTTAGCTACATGATTCTTTTTATTCAAAACAGAATTAACATTCCTAGGATGGGCTTCTACTTTCTTCTTCACTTGACTACTAGATTGGGGCAAGATCCTATCATTCTTCTTGTTTCTTTTATGCTTAGATCTTTGAGCCTTAGTAGTGGTGCTTACTCCTGTATAAGGCAACACAGGAATATTAGAAGCGGGTTTTGATTTTTCCTTATCTTTAGTGACCAAAGTTTGAGATGGTTTAGTCCTTGGGACTTTGTTAAATGGTGTGACGGCAATGAGGTTCCTTTTGGTTGCACTAGAGGACGGTGCTGAGACAGTGGCTGTGTTATCCACAATATTCTTACCTTTTAGGGTACGAAGTGTTTCTTAACTCAGTCAAAGCCAGATTTTTATCACAAATTTGTTCCCTCAAATCAGATATTTCCACCGACTTTCGATTCAATTGTTCAATCAATGATTGATTTTGTGCAGTGGTATTAGCACGTGCGGACTTTACTGAATCGAAGAGTCGTGTATTTTTCTGTTTTAAGTTATCAACTTTGGACAAAATCTTGGAAACTCGATTATCTAGATCAAGTTTAAAATTCTCAGCGACCTCAAGTACGTTCACACAATGAATCTTCTTAGATTTCTCTATGTCTATCGGCAATGATTTAGCAACCTTGTCACTTGGCTGATGTTGTTTTGATTGTAAATTCAATTGAAAATTCTTGTGAAAATTTGCATCATCGATATTAACACCTTCGAATGACGTTTCAAAGATTTCTTGAATAAATTGTTGCTTGCATTCAAGCGAAATAAAATGTGTTTGAATCTCATCCAAATGTTTTGAAAGAGAATAATATGAATCTAGAAGCTTTAAAAATTCAACGTCAGATTCGTGACAAGTATTATCTACCACATTATCCACAGATTCAACATTATGCACAATAGAATCATTATCAACACTTTTATTCACACAGACGGAAACAATATCATGAGACATCACTTGCTTCAGAAGTTGATCATTTTGGCGTGAAACTCGTTCTATTTCAAGTAAACTGTTTTCATAAGCATCATCCATTTCATTGAAAACACGTCTAACTTCTTCTATTTCCAAAAGCAAATCTTGATCAATATTACTAAGACAAGCTTTAACATTGTTTACAAATGGAACAATTTCGTGTCGGAACGCAGCTCTAGTGTGCTCAAAATTCCATTCACCTTCCGTTATGGCCGTGGCCGTCGTACGTTCCGTAATGACCTTGTCAAAATCGGCCAAGTTTTGGTGCACTGCATTTAAGCTATCTGACACCTTACTTACCGGTGGAATTAACTTAGTTAAATCCGTTTTGACAAGTGTAGGAGACGTACTAGGAAGGTTTTCCGTTGACAAACTTTGAGGCACAAAAACTGTTAGTTGAGCTAATTCTTTTTGTAAACGAATCCGGGTCTGTTTAGAAAATTGATCTTTATTATGCTTATCATAATCAAGCTTATGGAAATTTGAGAGCATTTTAGAATGAGTTTCTTCCGCAAGTGACTGTGTCTCCTCAGTACTACGAACATAAGGTGCTTCTTTCGATTTTCCAATTGGGGTCACATCATAAAGACAAGGAATATATTCCTGAGCTTGTTTTGCATAACCGGGATTAGGTGGTAAATCTTGAAGACGCTTAAGTTCGAGTTCTTTAAACGATTTAGTTAAAAGATGAACCTTTTCTGTGGAAGCGTATTGTTTTAAAAGTTGTTGTTCTTTGAATTTAAGAAGATTGGTAGCATTAATTTCCGATTCGAACTTTTTAGACTCGAGATTTACTAAGTTTCTGAAAATCATTGACAACCGACTCTTTTGCTTTTAATTCATTGGAAATATTAGCTTTTAATGATTTTATTTCTTTTAAGTGTTCAGTCTTTTCAAAATGAAATTGGTCAAATTCAGAACACGTTATTCTCTCTGCTTGAGGGACCATTTCAAAAGTTTTGACCTTTTCCTTATACAGCGCAAGCTCAGCGGTTAAGTTGGAATTCATATCTATGGTTTGTCGAACAGCCACATTCATGTTATCAATAATATTTTTAGGCACCATTACCAAATCACGTTGATCATAAGATTCCATACCCGTCGTAGCATTTGGTTGAGGTTCACTCAAATGTGTTGGTTTGGATACCACACCATTTAAGTTACTAGTTCCTGAATGCTGTTCAAGGTTGTCATTGTCATGCTCAACATGATGTGGATTATCATGAATATTATTAGATGTGGTTGGTACCTCACTAACGACATCAGAACCGTAGTGAGAGAGATTAGCAACGAGAGCAGCTTGGGCAGATTGAATGTCATCACAATTCGAATCATATGCGTCAAGATCATCTGCTTGATAAGCTACATTAGAAGTGGAAACGACTGCAACGCCTTCATTGTCTGTTGTCCCTGGGTCTGCAAGAAATGCTAACTCTTCTAAATCCAAAATCTTTCCCTTAGACTGAGCATCGACCAAATACATCTTCTCACGAAACCACGTTGCATCCCTTCTCCTTTTTGGTTGAGTACATTCCCTATCCATATGACCTTGTCCTCTACAATTGTAGCAAGTCACAACCTTTTGTGGACCAACAGTGCTTCCATTTCCATTAGCTTGAGAATTCACAGCTTGAGCATTCACTGTCCTTGTAGAAGTTCCATATGAATTTTGCCTTCCCTGGATAGGTTGCACCGTCACTTGACCATCTTGAACAGTGGCTTGTTGTGAAGGATTTGAAGAGGTGCGGAGCTGATTGTTCGTTGGTGGAAAACCTCTAGTAGCAACAAGTTTTGACAAGTAGGCAGTGAGATGGTTTAAGACATCAGTAGGCGTATCATTTGGAGTAAAGACTGGTGGTTGAATTGGTGGAAGTTCATTGGAGTAGAAGGCTTGTTCTTGTGGTGCTTTAATTGGAAAATATCCTTGCTGAGGAGTATAGCTCATTGGAGAAGTGTTAGCTTGTGAGGGAGATGCCTGATGTGTTGGTTGTTGTGGATAAGGCTGTTGATGAACACTTTGTTGAAATGCTTTTTGTGGCATCATTAGTGGTTGATAAGATGGTTGTTGTGATTGCTGATAGGTGTGTGGTGATGACTGCTGCAAGTATGATGGTTGTTGATAAGTGCAAGCCATGTTTTGTTGGGGGGTCATTTGTTGAGAAGCATACATGGCAAGTGGATCACGAACTTGTGGTGTAGACAACCGAGCCTCAATCACATGGCATTCGTGTTGTTGAACAAAAGCTTGAAGTTGATCCACATTGGTGTTATGCAAGTCATTTGCCAATTTAACAGCCGTCACATACTTACGCCATTCTAAAGGAAGGGTGTTCAAATACTTGGTGTTTAATTGAAACGTAGGAATCGCCATGCCATAGATATTGAGCTCATTCGACAAAAGAGTAAATCTCAAATAGTAATCATTGAGAGTCTCCCCGGGAACATAGGCAAACTTATCAAACGTATCATATAGCTTACACTCTCGTTCTTGTTTAGTTAACGAGGTGCCTTGCATTAGAACATGAATTCTATCCCATAACTCTTTGGCAACTTTATGTTTGCTGACGAGTTTGTAGACATCTTGAGGAAGGGCTTGGAGAATGATGTTTGTAGCATACTTATCGCATTTGTCTTGAATCTTCATATCTCCGGTAAATTCACCCGTTGTGTGAGGACGAGTAACTGTACCTTCCGTCACAGTACCATAATCTAATGGTCCATTGAGCACCGATGCCCAAATGAGATGTCCATTCTCTTTGTTCAACATGTAAAGTTCCATTCGGGAAGTCCAATCCTCGTACATCGTCTTCTCCAACATTGGTGGATGATTATCCGTACGCGAGAGGATGGACTTATCCGTAAGAGATGTGTACTCTATTTTGATAAGTTAAGATTTACAAACGTTGATCGAACAATGAGAGAAAGTAAATGTGTTTGTTGTTGTGAGTTGAAGTCCAGAAACAATGTTGAAATCCTCAAAAATATGTTCTCGATGACCAAAAAAAATTCCAAGACGAACAAAAACACACGAGAGAAAGTAAGTGTGTTTGTTGTTGTGAGAGAAAGTAAGGAATAATTTTGGAATCGTCGGAATATTGATCGGAATATTTGATCGGAATACCCTGTCGGAATAATCTATCAGAATACCCATGTCGGAATAAACTATCAGAATACCCCTTGTCGGAATAATCTATCGGAATACCCCTGTCAGAATAAATCTATCGGAATACCCCCTGTCAGAAATAAATCTATCGGAATACCCCCTGTCGGAATAAATCTATCAGAATAACCAATCAGAAACCTGTCAGAATATCACTATCGGCATACCGTCCGGAATGACCTGTCAGAATACCTCTATCGGAATACCCGTCGGAATAACGATCAGAATGTGTAAACCCTTTTCCGATGGAAGCTGTCGGAATATCCAAACCCTTTTCCGATGGATTCTGTCGGAATAATACCCACTTTTCTCGGACAAAATGTAACACCCCCAAGTTGGTCAAATGCAGCGGAATAGTAATTGGGGTGTTACTTGGTTGGATCGATAGCACATAGCATATAGAGCAATGATCATAATATCATTTTGAAACATATTACATGAATAAATCGTACACATTTAGTATCTTGTCTGAATTTAAACCACATTTATTATAAAACAGAAATAAATATCCCAGCCCGATGGTCAACATGATGCTTCATAAAATGCTGGAATCCAATGCATGAACCTGCTTACTTTCCTGAGAAAACATAAAAGTAAAATGTGGGGGTCAACACGAGGTTGGTGAATTCACAGGTTTAATTAATTAAATAAAGTATCAATATGCAAAGCATCACGAAGGTAGCAGGACATCACAGCCCAATGCTACAGTAGTTCCTACTGCCTTGTAATAGAAGCTAGACATGATTCTCAGTAAGCCCATTTGGGTCTATCCTGATTGAGGTTTCCCTTAATCCGACAATGACATAAACCTGCTGCTCGGCCTAAGCAATACGTGACAGCTGATCACGACAGGCCGGGTGTTGTCAATACCCGAATAGATCTATCCATACATTTCGCGCTACACTATTAACTAATACAGTCCACGGGAATGGAGCAAACAGTAGGCAAATAAATTGTTGTTGTCTGTGCATGCTTGCATATAAATAGTTTTTGTATGTTTTCTCCCCCAGTTATAAAACAGTAAAGATGGGGCCATGAACTCACCTTAGTGATAATGAGGTAGTGAGGATGATGTCACAGTATAGTCACGGACTGGAGAAATTACCTAAGTAATTTAAATGTCTCAGTGAATGCAACAATGAATATGCATGATGAATGGTACATATGAAAATGCATGATCACAATTTATAAATTGTTACGTTGGTTTAAGTGTTTATTCTTATAGTGAAATAAAGGTATGTATATATATTTTTTTGTTCAAGTAAAATATATATATATAAATGTATATAAAATTGCTTAAGGAAGGAGGGGTCGTAAATTAAATAAGTAACTATATCTTATTTAATTTATCATAAAGAAATAAATTATGATTTATTAAGTTTTAAAGTTTCAAAGGAAAATGGTTAACGGGGTTTGTCAATTTCGTAGAGTTTGTAAATAACTAAATGATTTATTTTACAAATGACAAGTTTTATTAATTTTTATTAAATAAAACTATAATAAATCTTTGTAAATATAATTTGTTTTAGAAAAGTAACTTTAGATTTTCATCCGTTAAGTTTCTTACACCGTTAGTCCTTGTTGGTTATTCCAATTTATGAAAACGCCCCCTAGGGCTTGGTAAACTTTCAAGAAATGACCAAATGCCCCCTCCAATCCCACGGAATAATTATAAGGTGGGATTAGGGCTTGTTATGAGTTTCGAAAGTGGCACAAAAGGTCCTTGTAGTTTATTTATGACTCACGGTTTGGTTTTAGGTTACCCTATAGTTTCGGAAATGACACAAACGCCCCTTGGACTATATAATAGTCACGAAAAATGTATACCTAGTTTTACTAGTTTTCAGTTTCGGACCTAACTTTCACCACTTGACATTTTAGGCACGAAAAGTACCTATATAATTCTAGTGTTGGGCTATACGGCCCATTAGGATCCGGTTGGGGTAAAAAGGGGTTAATGGGCTTAGTAAAAACTTAAGGTAATTAGTAAATGTCAATTACTTACTATTGGGCTTTAACTAGTGGGCTTATATTATGTTTTATTACAAAATTTAGTTTAGTTGTAAGCTTATATATTTCGGCTTATTTTTATGGCTTATATAAGTTTATTGTTTTTGGCTAAAGCTTATATTTTCTTACTAGTTAATCCTAAGCTTATGTTTTAAGGGCTCATGGGCTTATTCTAAGGCTTATAAGATTCGGCTTATATTTGCATGGCTTATATATTTAGGCTTAAGTTCCTAAAAGCTTAAATAAGCCAACCAAGTCTCGGCTTATATTAAGTTTATGTTAAAGCTAGCTTATTTCTAGTACTAACTTCGGCTTATATAGATTTTAAGGCTTAAATGGCGTGGCTTATATAACAATATGGGCTTATATATGCTTAATGGTTCGGCTTATTTTACAATATACACATTTTTAAGGTACTCATCCATAACTAGTTTATTTCTAGGGTTTTTAAGCAAGGTGTCCAACATGTTAGGACATGGTTAAGGATTCTAGGGCACGAAATGGTTATCCATTATATAAGCCGTGGCTTACAAGTCATATGGATGGCATTTCATGGAGGTTTTACGTATGCATGGCAACCTAGGTTCATTTCCTAAGTTTTTACATGGATGACATGAGATGGAAAGTAAAGGAATGATGGAAATAGGTCCAAGGTAGACTTACTTACTTGTTTGATCAAAATGGTGACAAAGGAAGTGGTGTTGGTGTCGGTTTGCTTCTAGACAAGTCCTAGGAGTCTTGAATGCTAGACTTCAATGCTTGGAGTACAAAGATTTGGTAGTAAATGAGATGGAGGATTTTTGGTTAGCTCAAGGTGATATATGGGAGTGTTCTTGATCCGAAATTTGTGGTGTGAGGGTGAATGAGTGTAGCTAGTTCATAAATATCCAAGAGTAGAATGGGAAATATGGTTTGGGGTAGGACACGGCAAGAAAGAGGGTTTTGTATAGATTTAGTGAATTTTTGGGAGGTACCATGAAGTACATGTTTTAATGAGGGTTGATGTACATATGACCCTTGTGGTCATTCTAGCCGTCGCCCATAAGGATTCAAAGGGGACAAAAGGTAAGTTTTGAGTGTTCTCATTAAATGGCATGTTGTACAAAGTTTTGGTGTGTGGCTCATGCCCTTCGCACGTCTAAGGGGTGACAAGAATGGATGTGTGACATAGTTCTCCAATAGTGTAACTAGTACTAACCTTAATTGCCCAAAAATGTACAAGTCCCCCTAGTTTTCTAATGAAACCGGCGGTTTCATATTTTTCTAGTCAAAGGAAAGTAAAATTCATGTAATGTGTATACATAGGTGTTATAATTAGTGTATAGTCTAGATACTTGGTAAGGAGGGTAAGAGTTTTGGTATAAAAGGTTATGGGTAAGTATATATATATATATATATGAATATATACGGCTTAATAAAGGTCTAGGGTATGCTTGTGTTTAATTTTCGTGTCCAGGTGAGTGTTAAGTGAGTTAAGGTTATAATAATATGTGAGTACGTTTTGAGTTTAAGTAATTTTGGTTACGTTTAGGGCCTTTGGTGAAAGTATGGTCCTTAGGTGATTTTATTATGACAAAAATATATAAAAGAAATATAAAATGATTTAATGTAGTGTTCATGTGTAAAAGTAATTGTCATCGTAGTTTAAAGTCAATTATAGTGTGAAAAATATATATAAACTATCCAATTTAAAAATATTTATATATATAAATAGCCAGTTATTAATTGTGATCATGACGTTGGATTTTTAGAAAAATCAATGGGATGTATACAAGTGATCATATGTTCAGATGACTTAAAGTCCTTTACAATAGATCTTTGTTGTCCAGTATGCTATTGAAATGTAGTCATACAAATGTGGTCATGCTTTTATGATTAAAATACTCATAGTCACAATAAAAATTGTGATATAGTTGTTTCCCTGTTCAGATGATTAGAATGATGTATGCTCATGTGATGCATATGATTGTTCAAAGGATTTCATGCAAAGGTGATAGAATAATTATATAGATATCATGAGGTGACGTACACAATGTTGACATAGTCAAAACCTGAAATTTACAGGTTTTACAGCATAAACCCGTTATTTTAGCTTTGTCCTCAAAGCTTAAGATGACGTCACTGCTCAGGTAAAAAGGTGTGGGTACTTAGCTCTAAACGAGTCTTCGTGTTCCCAAGTAAATTCGGGACCTTTCCTAGAGTTCCATCGTATTTTAACTAACGGGATTTGGCTTCGTTTCAACTTCTTAACTTCTCTCTCCACGACTTCCACTGGTTCTTCTACAAATTGAAGTTTGTCGTCAAAATGGACTCCCTCCAATGGCATTGCTAATGGTTCATCTGCGTAGCACTTCTTCAAGTTTGAGACATGGAATGTAGGGTGTACTCGGCTCAACTGCTGGGGCAACTCTAAGCGATAGGCGACCTCTCCAATTCTGGCAATCACCTTGAAAGGTCCTACGTAACGTGGATTTAACTTCCCCCGTTTCCCAAACCGTACAACACCCTTCCAAGGTGATACCTTCAGCATGACACGATCACATATAGCAAACTCCATAGGTTTACGTTTCCTGTCGGCATAACTCTTTTGTCTATCCTGGGCAGCCTGAATTCGTTGCTTGATGAGGGTGATCTTCTCAGTAGTCTCTTGGATCAGTTCGGGTCCTGTCAGTTGAAATTCTCCCACCTCTGCCCAGCATACTGGTGAATGACATTTGCGGCCATAGAGGGCCTCAAATGGCACCGCCTTAATACTGGCATGGTAGCTGTTATTGTAGGAGAACTCCACTAATGGAATGTGTTCGACCCATCCTTTTCCAAAGTCGATCACACATGCTCTCAGCATGTCTTCTAGTGTTTGGATTGTTCGTTCACTCTGACCGTCTGTCTGTGGATGGTATGCGGTACTCATATCCAGTTTTGTCCCTAAAGCTCTTTGAAAAGCTTTCCAGAAGTTTGATGTAAATCTGCCATCTCTATCGCAGATGATTGAGACTGGTATCCCGTGTCTCGTCACAACTTCTTTTAAGTACGTTTTGGCTAATTTGCTCAGAGAATCATTTTCCTTGATAGGTAAGAAGTGAGCTGATTTTGTGAGGCGGTCAACGATTACCCAAATTGTATCGTAACCGTGGGACGATGTAGGAAGTTTGGTAATGAAATCCATGGTGATATTGTCCCATTTCCATTTTGGTATTTCGGGTTGAACTAACAAACCTGATGGTCGCTGATGTTCTGTTTTAACTCTAGCACAAGTCAAACATTTCTTCACGTAGGTGGCAATGTCTGCTTTCATGTTCGGCCACCAGTATAATTTCTTCACGTCCTGATACATCTTTTCGGATCCGGGATGTATGGAGTACTTGGACTTATGGGATTCGTGCATGATCACGTTCCTCAAGTCTCCGTAACATGGTAGCCAGCTTCTTCCGTGTAGACACAACGTTCCGTCCGTTCTAGCTTCTAACTTTTCCTTGCTTAGGTCCGTCCTAAGCATTCCTCCTATGTCTTCCTTTCCGATATTCTCGGGCTTCTGTGCCTGGAGTTGGGCCTCTAATATCTGTTTGGGTAGGTCCAAGTTAATGGTCATGACTAAGGCTCGAACTCTCATGAGAGGATCAGTTCCCTTTCGGCTTAGTGCATCTGCAACTACGTTTGCTTTTCCTGGGTGGTATTTGATGTCACAGTCGTAGTCGCTGAGTAATTCTATCCAACGACGTTGCCTCATGTTTAATTCTTTCTGATCTAGGATATGTTGCAAGCTCTTGTGATCAGTATGAACTGTGCACTTGGTCCCGTACAGGTAGTGCCTCCAGATTTTTAAGGCGAAAACTACGGATCCAAGTTCTAGAACATGGGTGGAGTAATTCTGCTCGTGCTTCTTCAGTTGTCTTGAAGCATAAGCAATCACTTTCTGTCTCTGCATCAACACAGCTCCCAAACCTTTGTGCGAGGCGTCACAGTAGATAACGAAGTCTTCGTTACCTTCTGGTAGGGCTAAAATAGGTGCACTGCACAATTTTTGTTTGATGGTCTGGAATGCAGCTTCTTCTTTTTCTTCCCACACAAACTTTATACCTTTCTGGGTGAGCTTGGTCATTGGTTTAGCAATCTTAGAGAAACCTTCGATAAATCATCGGTAGTAACCGGCAAGACCTAAGAATTGACGAATTTCCTTCGGCGACGTGGGAGATGCCCAATCTTTCACGGATTCGACTTTCGCGGGGTCAACTTGGATTCCCTTTTCGTCAATCACATGACAGAGAAAGTGTACTTTAGGGATCCAAAAATTGCACTTTGATAATTTTGCGTACAACTTTTCTTCCTTAAGCAGTTTTAGTACTTGAGCGAGATGTTCTCCGTGTTCTTGCTCATTCTTGGAATAGATGAGGATGTCATCAATAAACACTATCACGAACTTATCCAGATAGGGTCTGCATACTCGATTCATGAGATCCATGAATATGGCTGGTGCATTGGTCAGTCCAAATGGCATGACTTGGAACTCATAATGACCGTATCGTGTTCTGAAAGCTGTCTTTGGTATATCCTCTTCTCTAACCTTCAATTGGTGATACCCGGATCTCAAGTCGATCTTGGAGTACACGCTTGATCCTTGCAGCTGATCAAATAGGTCGTCGATTCGTGGTAACGGGTAGCGATTTTTCACAGTTAACTTATTCAGTTCTCTGTAATCGATACACATTCGGAAAGAACCGTCTTTCTTTTTGACAAACAATACTGGGGCTCCCCAAGGTGAGGAACTGGGCCTGATAAAGCCTTTGTCTGACAGTTCTTTGAGTTGTTCCGCGAGTTCTTTCATCTCGGTAGGTGCTAAACGGTAGGGTGCTTTAGCTACAGGTGCAGCTCCTGGCACTAAGTCTATTTGAAATTCAACTTGACGAGTCGGAGGTAATCCTGGCAAATCGTCTGGAAAGACTTCAGGATAATCACGGACGATGGGTACATCCTTGATCTGTTTCTCCTTGGGTTCTTCTTCTCTGTCTGTCTTAGAAATATGCGCTAAAAAGATAGGACATCCTTTTAGTAGATATTTCTGGTCTTGGGTGCACGAGATCACACTCAACCTAGTGTCTGTTTTATCCGAATTTCCGTCTCCTCGGATAATTAGATCTGCGTTTCCCCATGGTATACGGACTAGTTTCTCGTCACACACAATGGTTACATGATATTTGGCTAACCAGTCCATACCAATGATGACATCGAAACTACTTAGTTCTATGGGTATTAATTGAATATCAAATGGGTGATTCTGAAGGTTTAAAGTACAGCCTCTTATGATGGTATTAGTTTCAATGATTTTTCCGTCTGCTAATTCGACTCTGTAACAGTTATCTAATGGGGTTGGTAAAATGCCTAGTAAGATACTAAACTCTGTGGATAAGAAACTCCTATCGGCTCTCGTATCGAATAAAATATTTGCATAGCGATTATTCAGAAGGAACGTACCAGTAACTACATTGGAGTCGGGGTTGGTCCTGTTTTCTCCTATGACATAAACTCTGGCGGATGCTCCGCTTTGGCTTTCATTCTTACGCTTTGGGCAGTCAGGTCTGATGTGTCCAATCTCTCCACAACCAAAGCAACGGATCTCCTTACGAGCCATGTTTCCACTGCCAGTGAGCTGGCGGCTTCCTTGGTATCCACTTCCACGGGAATTCTGCCTGTTGCCGTTGTGGGGCTTATTGTTGGCACTGAAGTTGTTCCTATTGATCGGAACATATGCACTGCCCTGCTCTGGTCTTCGGCATTCAACAGTGGGGTAGTGATGGAAGTTACACTTTGAGCATTTTGGTTTGTTTCCCACGTATGGTGGTGATCCTGAGGAAACAGCACTGCAGACTTGACCTAAACCCTACCTCTTGGGCTGTTGAGTCTGGGGATGATGACGGTAGTTATCATCGACTTTCCTCTTGTGCTCTGCTTGTCTAATCATATGGTCACGACCACGTTTGTCCACTAATTCTGTGGCAAACTCAATGGCACTCTCGATGGTAGTAGGTCGAGATGCAAGCACACTGTCATGAACAGAGTCTGGAAGTCCACTAACGTACTTCTCTATCTTATCCGACACTTTTGGGTACATACGGGTACACATCAAAGTTAGTTCTTGGAACTTCTGGTTGTAACCCGTAATATTGAAGTTGGTGCATTTGAGGTTCCATAATTCAATCTCCAGCTTTTTGATTTCACTACGTGGACAGTATTTCATGGTAAGCTTTTCCTTCAATGCAGTCCATGTCATCCCATAGGCTCCATCGTGTCCGAGGGTAGCAACTTGTGAGTTCCACCACGTGAGTGCATGTTCCAAAAGTGTACAAGTGGCGAATTTCACCTTGTTCTCTTCAGTACAGTCACTAATATGAAACACGGTCTCAGTCCTCTCAAACCATTGCATGAGCTCGACTACCCCTTCCTTGCCCTTGTAATAGCTGGGCTTGCACTTTAGGAAGTCAGGGTAAGTACATCCTCGAGCTTCGCGGTTTCGGTTATTAGAGTTTTCACTGTCTCCATGGGTTCCGCTGGGGCGGTTTTCCCTGGCAGCTAAGGCGTCAGTAATGCCTTGCTCAATCAGTACTCTGAGTTGTGCATCAGATATAGTCGTCGCAGGTGTTTCTGCGGGGTTTGGACGTGCGCGTCTTGGTGGCATTTTTCTATATTAATAAGAAAACTGAGATTTGTTAGCTGATAAAAGATGGTTATATTAAACTGCATGGGTAATGTTTATGCATAGAATTCACAACAAATTTGATAATCCGTTAAGAGTTCATAATAATATAAATGTAAACAAACAAGTGGATGGTAACATGCTATTTCTTGCAAACAACAGTATAGTACAAGTACAATCGATCTAAGACAGGGTCATAGCAACCTGTCTGAAATAGTGGTACATATGTTTGTAATACAACCAAAAGATATCCTACCTACTAAGGTTAGGTACTACGAATACAACTGAAATGAATACAAGTACAAAAGAGATAAATCATGCGAGCTGAGATGCAACTCAGTGCTTGTCATGATGTACAACTAAAAATCTACCCTACACTAGTATGGCTGCCTGCAGGTGCAGATGGTCTAGCTGGTGGTGCACGCTCGTCCTGCATACGGATCACGGCACTCTGGGTCTCTCTGGTGTATCTCAAATCCTCTAGTAGCTGCTGCTGACGTGCAGTGTCGGCACTCCGTAACTGCTCTGTCTCTGTAGTGATCCCCTGATGACGGAGATCTGTCAAATCCACGAAGGTCCTAAAGGTGTCATCCTGTGTGTAGATGGCGGCTCGAGTCTCGTAGGAATGACTCTCCAGTGAAGCTAAGCGGTAACGGAGGTAAGCTACCTCATCCAATATCCAGTGTATGGTCTCCCGGGTGGTGTATGACTCCCCGGCTATGACCCAGTAGAGAGAGTCAAGTCTCTCCTGGAGCATGGCGCGACCCTGCTGGTCCGCCTGTAGCAGAGAGTGGATAAGGGTGGTGTCCTGTGCCTGTCGGGCCGTGAGTGCATCAACCTGTGCCTGAAGGGCGCCAAGTCTAGCCTGCCCGGCTCCTGATCCCTCTCCAATCTCATAGGTCGAGTCCGGGATAGAGTCATGTCTCCTCTTACGAGGTGGCAAGATACTGGTGGGGTAAGTGTGAGGTACAGAAGGTGGTGGTAAGGGTGGTAAAGAAGGTACGACCTGGTCCATCTCTCTAGGAGGGGATGCAGGTACTACAAGTAGTGGTGTAGTAGGAGATACAGCGGGTGGTGAAGGAGTAGGTGAATCTGTGAGTACGATGACCCCGTCCTGCTGGTCATCTCTGGACTCTGTATCAGATGCAGGTCCAGCTAGTACTGACGTCGGTGACAAGGGTGTGATGGTAGGAACCATAAGCTCCTCGAAAGTAGTAACAATAGTGGGCGTCGTCATGATATCTGAAAGTAACATTTTAAAGTTGAGCAAGTTTTCAACTTACACAATTTAAAAGTTTTCATGATGCATATGCGATGTGGTTTTAAAGCTTTTAACCATGTTGTCAAAAGTATAAATAGATACTTATGTGATTTATTTACCATGAGGTAATAAATCAATGTGAAGTTAGTTTACATAATATGCATGCTCTATAATGCCATATGCCTAACTTAGGTTCCCCAAAAATCAATTTTTCTTTAGACTGATTTTTATGTTCAGTTATAGTCCAGTTTAAAATTTTTATTATTTAAAAATTTTTAAGTTTTTGATCTGGTTCTCTATAACTATGCTCTCTGATACCATTTCTGTAACACCCCCAAGTTGGTCAAATGCAGCGGAATAGTAATTGGGGTGTTACTTGGGTGGATCGATAGCACATAGCATATAGAGCAATGATCATAATATCATTTTGAAACATATTACATGAATAAATCGTACACATTTAGTATCTTGTCTGAATTTAAACCACATTTATTATAAAACAGAAATAAATATCCCAGCCCAATGGTCAACATGATGCTTCCTAAAATGCTGGAATCCAATGCATGAACCTGCTTACTTTCCTGAGAAAACATAAAAGTAAAATGTGGGGGTCAACACGAGGTTGGTGAATTCACAGGTTTAATTAATTAAATAAAGTATCAATATGCAAAGCATCACGAAGGTAGCAGGACATCACAGCCCAACGCTACAGTAGTTCCTACTGCCCTGTAATAGAAGCTAGACATGATTCTTAGTAAGCCCATTTGGGTCTATCCTGATTGAGGTTTCCCTTAATCCGACAATGACATAAACCTGCTGCTCGGCCTAAGCAATACGTGACAGCTGATCACGACAGGCCGGGTGTTGTCAATACTCGAATAGATCTATCCATACATTTCGCGCTACACTATTAACTAATACAGTCCACGGGAATGGAGCAAACAGTAGGCAAATAAATTGTTGTTGTCTGTGCATGCTTGCATATAAATAGTTTTTGTATGTTTTCTCCCCCAGTTATAAAACAGTAAAGATGGGGCCATGAACTCACCTTAGTGATAATGAGGTAGTGAGGATGATGTCACAGTATAGTCACGGACTGGAGAAATTACCTAAGTAATTTAAATGTCTCAGTGAATGCAACAATGAATATGCATGATGAATGGTACATATGAAAATGCATGATCACAATTTATAAATTGTTACGTTGGTTTAAGTGTTTATTCTTATAGTGAAATAAAGGTATGTATATATATTTTTTTGTTCAAGTAAAATATATATATAAAAATGTATATAAATTTGCTTAAGGAAGGAGGGGTCGTAAATTAAATAAGTAACTATATCTTATTTAATTTATCATAAAGAAATAAATTATGATTTATTAAGTTTTAAAGTTTCAAAGGAAAATGGTTAACGGGGTTTGTTAATTTCGTAGAGTTTGTAAATAACTAAAATGATTTATTTTACAAATGACAAGTTTTATTAATTTTTATTAAATAAAACTATAATAAATCTTTGTAAATATAATTTGTTTTAGAAAAGTAACTTTAGATTTTCATCCGTTAAGTTTCTTACACCGTTAGTCCTTGTTGGTTATTCCAATTTATGAAAACGCCCCATAGGGCTTGGTAAACTTTCAAGAAATGACCAAATGCCCCCTCCAATCCCACGGAATATTTATAAGGTGGGATTAGGGCTTGTTATGAGTTTCGGAAGTGGCACAAAAGGTCCTTGTAGTTTATTTATGACTCACGGTTTGGTTTTAGGTTACCCTATAGTTTCGAAAATGACACAAACGCCCCTTGGACTATATAATAGTCACGAAAAATGTTTACCTAGTTTTACTAGTTTTCAGTTTCGGACCTAACTTTCACCACTTGACATTTTAGGCACGAAAAGTACCTATATAATTCTAGTGTTGGGCTATACGGCCCATTAGGGTCCGGTTGGGGTAAAAAGGGGTTAATGGGCTTAGTAAAAACTTAAGGTAATTAGTAAATGTCAATTACTTACTATTGGGCTTTAACTAGTGGGCTTATATTATGTTTTATTACAAAATTTAGTTTAGTTGTAAGCTTATATATTTCGGCTTATTTTTATGGCTTATATAAGTTTATTGTTTTTGGCTAAAGCTTATATTTTCTTACTAGTTAATCCTAAGCTTATGTTTTGAGGGCTCATGGGCTTATTCTAAGGCTTATAAGATTCGGCTTATATTTGCATGGCTTATATATTTAGGCTTAAGTTCCTAAAAGCTTAAATAAGCCAACCAAGTCTCGGCTTATATTAAGTTTATGTTAAAGCTAGCTTATTTCTAGTACTAACTTCGGCTTATATAGATTTTAAGGCTTAAATGGCGTGGCTTATATAAGAATATGGGCTTATATATGCTTAATGGTTCGGCTTATTTTACAATATACACATTTTTAAGGTACTCGTCCATAACTAGTTTATTTCTAGGGTTTTTAAGCAAGGTGTCCAACATGTTTAACATGGTTAAGGATTCTAGGGCACGAAATGGTTATCCATTATATAAGTTGTGGCTTACAAGTCATATGGATGGCATTTCATGGAGGTTTTACGTATGCATGGCAACCTAGGTTCATTTCCTAAGTTTTTACATGCATGACATGAGATGGAAAGTAAAGGAATGATGGAAATAGGTCCAAGGTAGACTTACTTACTTGTTTGATCAAAATGGTGACAAAGGAAGTGGTGTTGGCGTCGGTTTGCTTCTAGACGAGTCCTAGGAGTCTTGAATGCTAGACTTCAATGCTTGGAGTACAAAGATTTGGTAGTAAATGAGATGGAGGATTTTTGGTTAGCTCAAGGTGATATATGGGAGTGTTCTTGATCTGAAATTTATGGTGTGAGGGTGAATGAGTGTAGCTAGTTCATAAATATCCAAGAGTAGAATGGGAAATGTGGTTTGGGGTAGGACACGGCAAGAAAGAGGGTTTTGTATAGATTTAGTGAATTTTTGGGAGGTACCATGAAGTACATGTTTTAATGAGGGTTGATGTACATATGACCCTTGTGGTCATTCTAGCCGTCGCCCATAAGGATTCAAAGGGGACAAAAGGTAAGTTTTGAGTGTTCTCATTAAATGGCATGTTGTACAAAGTTTTGGTGTGTGGCTCATGCCCTTCATACGTCTAAGGGGTGACAAGAATGGATGTGTGACATAGTTCTCCAATAGTGTAACTAGTACTAACCTTAATTGCCCAAAAATGTACAAGTCCCCCTAGTTTTCTAATGAAACCGGCGGTTTCATAGTTTTCTAGTCAAAGGAAAGTAAAATTCATGTAATGTGTATACATAGGTGTTATAATTAGTGTATAGTCTAGATACTTGGTAAGGAGGGTAAGAGTTTTGGTATAAAAGGTTATGGGTAAGTATATATATATATGAATATATACGGCTTAATAAAGGTCTAGGGTATGCTTGTGTTTAATTTTCGTGTCCAGGTGAGTGTTAAGTGAGTTAAGGTTATAATAATATATGAGTACGTTTTGAGTTTAAGTAATTTTGGTTACGTTTAGGGCCTTTGGTGAAAGTATGGTCCTTAGGTGATTTTATTATGACAAAAATATATAAAAGAAATATAAAATGATTTAATGTAGTGTTCATGTGTAAAAGTAATTGTCATCGTAGTTTAAAGTCAATTATAGTGTGAAAAATATATATAAACTATCCAATTTAAAAATATTTATATATATAAATAGCCAGTTATTAATTGTGATCATGACGTTGGATTTTTAGAAAAATCAATGGGATGTATACAAGTGATCATATGTTCAGATGACTTAAAGTCCTTTACAATAGATCATTTGTTGTCCAGTATGCTATTGAAATGTAGTCATACAAATGTGGTCATGCTTTTATGATTAAAATACTCATAGTCACAATAAAAATTGTGATATAGTTGTTTCCCTGTTCAGATGATTAGAATGATGTATGCTCATGTGATGCATATGATTGTTCAAAGGATTTCATGCAAAGGTGATAGAATAATTATATAGATATCATGAGGTGACGTACACAATGTTGACATAGTCAAAACCTGAAATTTACAGGTTTTACACAAAACTCAACCAATTTGAGATTTTAAGCCAAAAATGATTAAAACACCCAAAAATTTTATGTTTTTAGCCAAAATAAATATACCAAATCTCTACCACAACTATGTAGAAGATTTGTATCAAGAAAAAACCATAAAAAACACAAAAAAAATGGTTCGAATGTATTTTGATCAAAATAGGCGTATGAATCAAGAACACAAACACATAATCCAAACAATCATTCCATGGCTCTCGATACCATTTGTAAGATATTGTAAATCTTGCTATGTTTAGAGAGAAAAAGAGATATAATGATGGTGAGAACACACACACTTTTAGAGAGAGAGAAATGAAAGAACTATTTGTAAATTATGAGAAAGTCACACCCTCTCCATCTAAGGAGAGGGTTTATATACCCAAGCCCATGAGATGGGCTTGGCCTTACAAGTTGGGTCGGCCTACACATGTTGTAGGCTTGGCATGGCCTAAGTTGTTTAATATAGTAAAACTAAACTACGAGCTATTACTTAGACTATTGTTGGAGTGACCGATCCTTTCTAATACTAAAAACGTATTTCCAACAGTAAGACGTGATATATATGTGTTATGTGTCGAATAAGCTGGTAGTTATTGTCATTTATGGGATTGTGGATTGTCCGATAGCTAGCAACAATGGAACATGGACTTTTGACTTATGATGGGTGTTGTCTTAATATCTCGATTTTTCACCAAAAAGCTCAAAACGATGGATCGTATACTGTACTTGCACTTGGTAGATTTGCATCGCGTTTTTTAATCAAACTCATAAACCATGCGGATTTGTTTTTAATTCTAGATTGCTTGAGGGAAAGTAAATTTTAAGTGTGAGGTAATTTGATAACGCCCAAATCCAACATGTTTTGGGAACGTTATCCATATATTTTGCATGGTTTTTGGTTAAACTAACGAGCTTTTTAGCTCATAAATGTGCAAAATTGTGTTTCTTGTTGTTAGTTAGCCAAGATCAAGAAAAGTGAAGAAAATACAAAGAAATGAAGAATAAACAATGGTTTATGCATATACTAAGGAATCTTGACAAGTACAGTCTTATGGAGACTATTAGAGAAGATTAGAGTCATGAATTCGTTGCTCACCATACTCAAAAGATGATGTTCAAGACGGAAATCAAGAAATAAATCAAGAAAAGAAGTTAAATCGACTATGTTGGAAGCTTTGTGTTACCGACACACCTTCACCGTTTTGGCCATAACTTGAGCAAACAAACTCCGATTGACTTGTTTCAAGCGCCCAAACGTGCGTAAGAGAAAGGGCTACAACTTTCATTTTTAAACTTTTGGACCATTATGGAAGAGCATCTGGCGGCAGGCCAAAACAGCTGGTGGTAGAGTGAGATCAAAATGTAGCAGCCGATTAACCGCCTCGAGGAGCCGCCCGGCTCCTTTGCCTTCTGCAGCTGCCAACAGATGAGCAGCCACCCGGCTCCTTTTCAGCCACCATCTGCTTTTTCCTACACTTTTCCAAGTCATCTTAAATACCCAATTAACTTTCCCTTGGTCTCCAAGTCCGGCCATAACTCCATTGTACTCTCCTAAGCCATAACTACACCCGTAATAATGTTCCTTTGTGTCCAGTTTCTATGCTTGGTGCCCAAGGGCAATTTCCCATATAAATTAGACCATATACCTTGGATTTTGAGTGTGCCATCTTCTCCTCAACCCTTAAGGATGAATTTCACCCACCATAATCTATCCCAAAAGGTTACAAACTCCTACCATTTCCAGAAAATCAATCAAGGACACCAAGAAAAGTGTTCGGTATAACTTTTCTATTGGTTCGAAACTTGTAACTGATTGGAGGTCTAAGGATTGCTTTACTTCCTTCCGTTGTATATTGTAATAAAATTTGGTAATCTCTTTTTATATTTCAAGAATGTTTATGAATACTATGAATATTGTTAGTATGAGTTTTGTTGAAATAATCATAAAGTAGTTTCATATACACTTGTTTAGATGAAGTTGTAATATGAGAATTGTTTATGTTTAACCATGGTTTTGATCAATTTTATGTTATGTATGAAATTCAATTGTGCTTAAGTTCTATTCCCTTTGCTTATCATACTTGTTTAGTTGTTGGTGATTTCATAGGTCAAAAGGGTTATCATTCATCAACTAGTTATAATCGTGTTGTCTACAGATGATTATCTATTGTATTGACCATTTCGTTAGTGGTATGATTATGCAAAGGTACTTATGTGTGATTGTTAATGAACTTGAAAAACGAATCGCGAATCAAACTTGTCAAACTAAACATAGTCTTGAATTGGTTGATTTGACTTAAAGCTTGATTTTATGGATGTATGATCTTTCGCAAGGGTTGTGTACTTTAGAATCAAAGATTGAAATTTGTGAGATTCTTTACTTGTAATGAATTTGTCAAAACCATCCTCATATGAACAATCCAAATGTTATAAACTAATCCAAGCAAGTGTCGTCTTTAATCTTATTGAATTAGCTTAATCATATTCGTGTTACTTGTTGCTTGTTTGTTTATTGTTACTTACATGGTAATTTTGGGAGTGACAACCATTTCTACCACTAGCGTTACATTGTTACTTAGATTCTTCCCAACCGAAAACATCCAAATCCCATTGAACGACCTCGGCTTACCACAACAAGCTACCTACAAACGAAAGGCTGATACTTTCCCGTGTGTTTTTAGCTTATTCTGTAATCCTTGTATAAATTTAAAAGAGTGAATTGCAGTCATCGTCCTTGTGGTATCTCATTTTTGCATTCATCCTCCCTGGTGTATGGTAAGTGCAGGCGCCCTCCCTGTGTAGATACTTTGAATTCGTTTTTGTCCTTTGACCAAACGGGGCATAACAGTTGACTGTTAAGTCGCTGTAGCTATCGGATAGATTTGTCTTTTCCATTCTTTTTTTTTTACCGCTAGCCCACTACACCATGTGACCAAACCCAACGTTTTGTTCTATATAAACATATTTGTCATTGTCTTTTTCCCCAAATCTATTTTTCCAAACAATATCAAAAACCCTAAAATCCTAGGTTCCAAAATAATAACAATTGATGGAGATGGTGAACTGCTTTTGTGGTAACCCATGTGTGATTCGTACTTCTTGGACCGACACAAACCCAGGGCGTAGGTTTGGGAATTGTTCTAAAACGGTAAGATTTAGCTTTTAATCTCTCGACTTGTGTTTTTTATTTTCTAATTCAATACGATTCATATATTGATTCGTTATAGGTTAATGCTTGTGGTTTCTTCTTGTGGTCTGATCCCCCAATGTGTACACGTGCAAGGATGATTATACCTGGGTTGTTAAGGGCAAGAAATCAACTTGAAGAATCATTTATCTCAATGGCCAATGCTAACCGTCGATTGAAGATTTGGTTAATTTGTAGTTGGTCACTATTTGCTTGTTTTTTTCTTCATGTAATAGTTTCATTGTAACATAAAGTTGTAATGGTGAACTGATTTTCCGTGATTACAAGTTTAATGAATGTTTAATGTTATTGAAGTTTAATGAATGTTTAATGTTATTGTTCAATTTATGGCTACCTGTTATTGTTCAAATACCACACGAATTCTCATTGGACCTTTTGTTTACACGACTTATTTTAAAAGAACAGGTGCAGATGTGTAGAATCGAACTTGCAGGTTATAAGAGTATTCATATCAGAACAATCAAAGAACAGGTGCAGATGTGGAAAAATTGGACAGCCTTAATGCAAAAATTCAACTTGATAACATTCTGAGTTCAACATATAAAAGTGGAAAAATTCAACATAAAAAAGTGAAAACATTCTGAGTTTAACTTGAAAACATCATTGTCTAAAACTTAAACAAACAGAAATTTAGAAACACACATAATTCGACATACTGAAACTTGAAAACTTAAAAAAAATTAAGGTGAATACTTGAGGTACTTTTCCTTATTCTTTTTCCACTTCCTTGAATTCCACCAGCTTGAGTTACACTAACTTGACTTCCAACCACATTTCTTGTTTCTGGATTTCCACTTTGGGTAGCAGCAGGGTTTTTACCATAATAAGTTCTTGTTTTTTTATCTTTTTTTAGCAGCACTTTGAGTTCCACCAGTTTGAGCAGCACTTCAGTTTGAGCAGCACTTTGACTTCCAACAGTTTGAGCAGCACTTTGACTTCCAACAGTTTGTCTTTAACTTTTGTTGGTACCTGGTGAAATTGTTGCTGTTTGATTTGACACACCAATATTTGTACAAGTTCTCCTATTGTGACATGTACCTTTACACTTAGTACAATTCACAATTTTACCTTGTCTTGACAATTTTCCATCTTTCACCATTTCTATCTCACCTACACTTTTCTTTCTAGTCTTTGGAGGCCTACCTATTTTTGGGATATGCTTTGGCGGTAACAAGGTAAAAGGGGAATCAAACTTTTCCCAATGATGCTTGCCATTGACTGGGTTGACCTTAAAGGCATACACATCTCTCCAAGTTTCAAGTGTGTATGACTTATGGACCCAGTCTTCTGGCAACCCAACATCCATCCCATTATCTGCCATATCATGGATACAAGCTACAGTATGCTTGCATGGAATACCATATACTTCCTATTTCCTACAACTACATACCTTTTGGGTCAAAATCACTACATATTGTTCACCAGTCACCTTATTCTTAACTTGAGATAGCTCTGCATCATTCCAGTCCACTATACACTCATAAGATTTGGCTTTTATAGCTCTGAATATACTAGTTATAGCAGGAGTTAATGGCCCCTCACTCTTTTCAATTACCTTTTAGATTATGACTATTCTCTTCATTAGGTACTCCCTAACATACTCTAAACAAGATATGATAGGACTATCTCTAGCATCCAGTAACTGCCTATTGAAAACTTCACAAATATTGTTTATCAAAAGATCACAATTTGCCTACCTGTGATTTTAATAACATTCATCAATGTACATTCATAAAATTAAAAAGGAATATCAATGACAAAAAGAAACTTACCACTGAAGTGTGATCTGGTCCAATGTTCAGGAGCAATTTTCTTCAACCAATCATGGGCTTTTTTGTTGAAATTTTTTTGAGTGTCCATATTCTTGTTGAAATCTACAACTGTACAAGCACTTGCACATCTCCAAAGCATCTCCTTATAAATACTACCCTTCCATGTCATGTTCATGTTTGTGTGAATGTTCCTAACACAATATCTGTGTTCAGCTGAAGGAAATAACTTGGACTTATCATGCTCAACATATACATAAATAATCTTATGTTTTTCCACATACTTGAGCATTTCATTTATATCACTATCACTAGACAACTTCATTAGACCAATATCCAGATCCTTCATTGGTATCTTATGCCAATAAATTCTTCAAATCCTAAGCTTTGGTACAAAACTGTGTTTAGGATATCGATCTTACATTTTTCAACATCTACCAAATCGACGAAGGTAATCTCACCATTAACATATTGTCGACGTGGTGGAGCAGTGAAGAGTCCTCCATGGTGGATCATCATTGTAAACAAGTTAGGGTAATAGCCTATTAAATCATGAAAGAAAATAAATTAGAATAAAAAAAGTTAAACACAATTGCTTATACTATAACGTATGCAGGTTTTACAGCAATCCCAAACGTTTGGCAGCAATCAAGTTTTACAGCAATCAGGTTTTACAGCAATCCCAAACATATGCAGGAACCTTATTTACGAATCCCAAACGTTTTACAGCAATCAAGTTTTACAGCAATCCCAAACGTATGCAGGAAAACTGCATTCGTCGCCATAAGTTTGCAGGAATATAAACAAGAGTATAGTGATCTTACCATAAAGTGTATCTATGTCAACCTCTTCATCTTCTGGTCGTATATGCCAATATTGGCCTTTTGAACTCGTTTACTGGGAACGATTGATTAGGGATTGTGGGTGAAAAGGGGAAAATAATTAAAGGATGATTATGAAGTGATTTAGGGTTATTAGCACGGTATAATTAGGATTAGCATTGGGTCGGGTTAGATTTGGTTTAACTTGATCAAACGGTAAAAAAAAGAAGGAAAAGACAAATCTATCCTCTAGCTACAGCGACTTAACAGTCAACTGTTATGCCCCGTTTGGTCAAAGGACAAAAACGAATTCAAAGTATCTACACAGGGAGGGCGCCTGCACTTACCATACACTAGGGAGGATGAATGCAAAAATGAGACCACAAGGACGATGACTGCAATTTACTCAAATCTAAAACTTGTGTCGACACAAAAGAACGCATCAAGGCAGTATTCAAGCACAGAAGACGACGATTTACCCAACCTTGGTTATGCAAGGAAGTGGATCCGCTCTTGCTTGGTTTTTGAAATTTCGAGTTTCCGGAAAAGATTTGTATGACAAGCCATGTCAAGACCTATGAGGGGACCGAAGATTCGGAAGACCACCAGAACGTAGTCCAAGCACCATCCAGGGTGGAATGATTGGCCATGCCAACATGGTGCCACAGGTTCAACTCTACGTTAATTGAAATCCCTAGAGTATGGTTTGATGAGTTGCCTTCGGAATCAATAGACAGTTGTGATGATTTAAAAAAGGCATTCCTAGAAAACTATCTCCTAGAAAAGAAATATATTAAAGATCTTGTTGATATCCACCATATTAAGTAGAAAGAAGAAAGATTTATAAAGGACCCTATGAAAAGATTCAAGACCGAAAGCATGCACGTTAAAGGAGCACCCCAATGCAAGAGAATCTTCGGATTTATGCACGGAATCACACGCCATGGGTTAATCAAGCGTCTTCATGACAATATACCAAAAATAATCGATGAAGTGATGAGAGAAAATGTGGCCTTCCAAAGAGGAGGGTTGTAATAGCAAACCAGACGCAGAACAAGGGTCATCCAACATGGAAACTACAAGAATGTAATCGAAAGCCAAACTTTGAGGAAACCAGACTTCCATAACCAACAAAGGTCAGAACGAAGGCGTGATGGAAAAAGGAAAGTTCAAAATCGCACCTAAAATCGCACCTCTAATGGCCACACCCATACAAAAACAAAATAAAAAGGAACGAAGGCGAATGTATGCATCTGAAAAGACATTTTGAAGAACTACGGAAAAGATCAACCAAAAAGAGTAAACAAAGGGGAAACATCTGGAAAGAAAAAGGCTCCAACCATACTGATGGTACAACCGTGACAAAGAGTGGTAAGGCAGAAAGTCACCCAAAGCTTCTCCCTAAACCCTGAGATGTCTTTTCCATCATTGCACGATACAGAGGCAAGGGACTTGCCCATTGTCATAGAAACAGAAGCAGAAGACCATTTTGTTCATAGAATGTACGTAGACGAGGGTCAACTTTCGAGATCATGTATAAACATTGCTTTAACGGACTCCGTCCCAAAATCATAAGAAAATTGACCCATGACCCATCAACAACCTCACTAGTGGGGTTCAGCTGAGAAATATTGTGGTTGCTAGGGCAAATATCATTGCAAGTCATGATAGGCGATGAAGAACACTCGACAGCAGCACAAAAGGATTTCATGGTGGTCCGCTCACACTCCCCCGTACAATGTCAACATTGGAAGACCGGGGATATGGAAAATTATAGCTGTCCCATCTACAATTCATGGAATGTTGAAGCTTCCAATGTTAGTGTTCATCATCGCCCATCGTATACCTTCTGAGCTGGGAGGTGGTGCTGTGTTATAGTGGTGTTCTTCAGCTGGGAGGTGGTGCAGTGTATATATCACACGCTATATGGCTTTTTGGCACCTATGGTGCTGCCAAACCGCATCCCTCTTGGCGCCATAAGAGCCTTATGCGTCAAATGCAATCATCACAACAGGCGTTTCCCTTCTTTTGTCAAATGCAATCACAAAAACACACGTTTCCTTTCTTTTATTTAGTAAGTAGGATATTTTGTAGTGTGTTACGGCCAGGAATGTTATTTGAGAAGTATAGTGGTGTTATATGGTAGATGATGATGTAGATGTCAAAAGTTAAGCAGATCTAAACCCCTGTTATCAGATCATTGAGGTAATGGTCGTCGGTTGCAAGAATACATAATTACGGGAAAACAGTTGCTGGAAGAAGCAAAACACATGGTAATTAAGAGTTAAATATGGTGATATTCTTGTTCTTATTTGCATTCTCACCAAAGAAAAACAGAATGTTCCTAAATTTTAACTAAGATTGCAGAAACAAGCCTGGATCATAAAATCTGTGGGCATGCCATAAATGTCCCATTGCCGGGCATTTTACAACTGTTACAACAAAGAACAGACGAAAACAACTAATGCGATTCTCATATTACCGCTTTAGAATATAAGCTTACAAATACAATACCAAAGACCACATCCACTCCCTCCTCCGATGCAGACTTACCCTTCAAATTTTACTGCAAACAACATTTCAATGAGATATAAGTTAAAGTTTAAAATAACCAAACTAGAGGGTATCGCTAAAAATTGTAAAACTGAAAATCACTAACCTCTTCATCATCTGCACCAGATTTGGTGATCTCCATCTTTTGGTCTTCTACAAAGGCACGAACATGTTAGAACACACATATCAAACCTATAAATGAACCGCAACAAAATTAAATAAATGAAAAGTGTTTTACCTCCATCTTCTGGAATGTCAGAAGTCCACAAAGTGAGGTTATCCCTCAGGAGCTGCATAATCAAAGTGCTATCTTTGTATGACTCCTCGCTCAAGGAGTCGAGCTCTGAGATAGCCTCATCAAAAGCTTGTTTCGCCAAGTGGCAGGCTCTGGGAAAACCAAATTTAAAGGGAACACGATTTAGCACAAATTACATTAATAGGATTGGTATAAGTTTCATTTTACCTTTCAGGAGAGTTCATGATCTCATAATAGAAAACTGAGAAGTTCAAAGCCAAACCCAATCGGATAGGATGAGTAGGAGATAAATCCTCTGCGGCAGTAGAAGCCAACTGCAAGAAACATAACTCAACAGGTCATGATACCAGTGTTGTAAAACTCGGATTACAAGGCCGGGTAATTGGGAGTTACTAGTAGAAGGTCCGTAACAGAGGCAATTGTGTTATATATAAAAACGCCAATTTGAGTACTCCCTGCCAAAGCCAATTACTCGCTACAAAGTAGGCGACAGCTCAACTAGCACCCGGCGAGTTTTACAACCATGCATGATACCATATCAGCATATATAGACCTTTCTTAAACAACGCAAGAGTTTATTAAGCATTGGAAAAATCATTACAATTATTAAACTTATATATCACCACTTGTGTTAACAGTAACAAGGACCCTGGTAATAGTAAAATTAGCGAACAAAAAAGTTGCTTGCCTGATAAGCCTTCAGCGACTGATCAGCTGCCTCTTTCTTGTCATTACCGGACTTGAACTCTGCAAGATACCTAAAGTAATCTCCCTTCCTGCATTCAGTCACAAATCATCAGGGAATATTTAGAATCCGGAAAACATAAAGGTTCTGTTCGACATCTGAATTCTTTTTTTAATTAAATTTGGGCAATTATATCAAGTTGCTAAAACACAAACACCACTCACAACCATAATGGCATAAAGAATCAGCAACCACCGACGAATAAGATAAGAATGTTCTTTTGGACCTTTTTTTACTTTCTAAAAGTCGGTTATAGTAATACTCACATCTTATAGTAGAAAACAGTGGATTCTCCAGCGGATGAAGACGGAATCAGATGCTCATCGATAACAGTCATGATATCACCACAAATGTCAGACAACTCGGTTTCCACCTTCTGCCTATATTCCTTAATCCGCTTTACGTTAACTTCATTGCCTCTCGACTCCTCCTTTTGCTCAATGGAAGATAATATCCTCCACGATGCCCTACGTGAACCCACCACATTCTTGTATCCAACTGACAGCAAATTTCTTTCCTCAACAGTCAATTCAATATCCAACTTTGCTACTTTCTTCATAGCGTCAACCATCTCTGAACAAAAAAAAATCAATCGTCACATCAGCTTATATAATCTTTACATATATGTCTAATAACATATGGCATCCAAACACTTTTTCCATATCTTTCGTATTAGAATATCCATCCTATATGAGACTGCTGAGAAAAACCATCCTTCAATTAAAACTACAATACACCTCAATCGACAAATTAACTAACATACTTTTACATAATAAGAAACCTTGTTTGATACCTAATTAGCTTATCTGACCACTACATCTAGTACCTCTAGCCATTTTAGGTAAAAAGAATCTCATTAATGCAACTTAAATAGCGCAGATAGATGTTTTCGTAATACCTAGTGGCGGAGACTGGAGGAGGGCACGCTGGGCACGTGCCCCCTTTCTGGATCCGCCTAATATACCTTACTAAATACTACTAGCATTTAGGGCTCGGTGAACATTTCATGAACAGTTCAGGAAAAATTTGGTTTATGTTCGTCTATTTATTAAATAAACGAACATGAACAAAAGTCACGTCCGTTTAAGCGTTCATGTTCGTTTATTTGTCCACTTAAAATTAAATGAACCGGTTCGTTAACAGCCCTACTAGCATTAACTCGGTTTTCGACAAAGGTCAACGCTTGATATACAAAGATCAAGCTTACTATTTTAGCACTCTTAACATCTTTTTTTTTTTTTAGTAACAAAAAGACATCAAATACCAAAATTAACTATCTTCTTCCACAACTAAAAAAAAACTTATATTCGATTAAAACTAATAATAAAATTTACTAAGCCCAAACACAAATTTAAATCTAAATCTAGAAATTTAAATAATATAATGATATAACGAAAAGGGGGATCTAATATAAATACCGTCATAACGTTCAGCTTGTTCAGCAAGTTTAGCAATATAGATGAAGTTTTCACGTTCAGCAGCCATTGTTGTTGATTGATACCGATCTCAAACCTTTTTAAAAAAAATTTGTCAAAGGTGTGTGTGTGTTTTTAGTGTGTGACTTGGAATTGAAATATATTGAATGGAAATGTTTATTTTTGGTAACTTGAGTTTGGGTTTTTTCATTTATGGCATCATGAGAATGGGGATTTGAAGTTAGACACGTGTTCACGAGTGGTGAGCGTTGTTGTTTTTAATGCTTGTTTGGTAAGTAGAAAGTAAGTTTATCTTATTCTTACGAAAGGTTCAATTTTTTAACGATTCATGAAGTAGCATTTACGAAATATTTTATACATTATGATTGCATCTATAGCTACATTATTAAACGTTTTTGTATAAAAAACGACTATTACTTCTAGCTACTTTTCAATGTTATTTCTTACTCGTACTGTTAATTTTGTTGAGGGTTAACTCGGTTTAAGATTGCTTACTCTTTTAACAAAGAACTTTTGTATTATCTAATTTGCTTCTAATTATTTGTTTGATTGTTTAAATATTTTTATCCAGGATCAAATTAAACTTATTTTCTGCTAAAATAATTTATAGTAAAAGATTTTTATATGGAGTTAGTTCACTCCTCACTAAGTAATCATTCATCTTAACAGTTTATTAGTGTTATTATAAGTAAAAGAATAAGAAAAAATAACAATCACAAGTATTTATAGGTTTTAGCTTTGAAAGCATCACAATATAAAACATTGTATATCATTTGTAATGCCTAAAACAACTAGAATCAAATAAATTTATTTGAGGCTCGGGATTGACTGTCACAAAGTAGAAATAAATAAATGACGAAAAAAACATGCAGCCTTCAAGTTCAACGACAGTGACGACTATACATTAAATACAGTTAGATAGCAGTGAGTTAGATATTAGCGTTTAAGAGTGTGTATTAAATTCAGTTAGATAGAGATGAGTTAGATATTGGCGTTTAAGAGTATGTATTTGATTTAGTTAGATAGCAGTGAGTTAGATATTGTCGTTCAGTTATCTATTTATATCATGATATTATTCACATAGAAAGTATGAGTTATCAAAAGTTTCATTTCTTAATACATAATTACAATGAATTTGCTTTCAATAGTTTTGATATTTGTTATTGATAAACTGACACGCAAATATAAGTTTTTCATACATTTCAACGCCAAAAATGATAAAATGTGACATTATGTAGTTTAAAAGTTCATTGTAGTTAATGTTGTGGTTTATGATAACTAAAGCTTAAACTATGAGATTTAACAATGAACGAATCAAGAGGTATTTTTAGAGATGGCAAAAAACTCTAAACTTGGATAGAGAATTCGATACTCGAATTCGATTTATTCTCTGAGTTGACCAGGTATGGGATGGCGAAAGGGATTCCCCGATAACAAAAAACGAGTATGGAGGCGGGGATGGTAATACCCTCGGTTCCCCAAACCCATTCTCGAACATGTCCTTAAATATCTTTATTCTACATATACACTTAATATTGGGTATGATCGCATGCATCTTAATGTGATTAATTTGGTTTGATATTATCGTATTATGTTATTATAATAATTGCGTCACGTGAAACATGTTTTAAATGTTAATTATATAATGGGGAAAAATCACCTATTCTCCATTGGGAATCCTCGTTCTCCGTTTGGATGAGATGGTATGTAGCTTATAAACCCCGATAGGGATAAGGATGTGATGGGGATAGATATTAAACTTTGAGAATGAGTATGGTATGAATTATTCCTTGCATACCCGGCCCTGTTACCATCTTTAGGTATTTTGTAGTAATAATCAATGTGTTTAACTTGAAGAATAGATTGGTTCCCAAATTATATTATCACAAATTCAGTGAATAGAGTGATGATAAAACAAAGTATTGTGCAACAAATGAAAAGATAAAAAGTTAAGAGGAATAAACTGGAACTCCAGACGATTAATGATGCAATTGATAAAAAAATTGCAAGTGGATTGAAAACGACAAAAAGGCCCCACAGCTCGTAGACATTAGCGTATGCGCACCACTGATAGTGCGCCACGTCGGACACACTTGGCACGTGCTTTTTCTGTGTTGATTGCAACTTGATCTCTGATACTTAAACATTTTACTTCTAGACCATTAACTTTCGATGTTATATATTTAAGCCCCCCAGTTCGAAAAATATGGACAGTAAAATGTTGCTGTAGTAAATGCTACTTTTTCCGTTTCTTTATTGTTTCACCCCATTTTATTTTTATTTTTTTATCAAAGATTTTTCTATCTTGTGTTTTAATACATATGATAATAAAATTTATTTTTTTTTGAGCAAAATGATAATAAAATTTAGAGTATATAAAAATACACAAGGTTTATTATTGTTAAATAATAAGGCTTAAGGCATAATGTAGAAAAATAATTTTATTAAATGTTCTGATGATTGTCTATTATTAAAAATATATTCGAAAGGTTAACCAAGTTTATTATATTAGCTTTTATCAATGTTTAAAAATCGGGTTGATCCGGCCGGTTGAATCATAAACCGGTTCGAATATCGGGTCGGATTTAACCGGGTTTTTGCTTGTTTGATAACCAGATTGAAACTGCTGGTTTTCGTTGACCGGTTTAATAAACTTAGCCGGGTCACGAATTTTTATGAAAAAAATATTTTAATTTTTTTTATAAACATTTCTAAGTTTTAAAAATAATTTGAAATGATAGTTATTAATGTTAGTTAGAATAAAATTAAAATTAACTTAAAATATTAACTAATATTGTTTTATTATGATTTATTACAAATTGTAATAACAAATTAATTATTTTTCATACCTTTGCTATAATATTATAAATATAAAACTCAAAATTATGAATAAAGAATATATATCTTTCATTTGTTTAGTTGAACGGAAGATAAGTTATAAGATGATATAATATTACATATTAAATATAAAATAATATATACATATGTATAAAATCGGGTTGATTCGGCGGTTCAACTGATTGAACCGGTTAACCCGTAAACCGGTTACTAGGTCGGGTCAAGTAAAAAATCGGGTTTTAAAACATTGGTTTTTTTTTACAAAATTTAGAAAAAAACTTTAACTAATACGGCGCCAAAAATAATGATATTGACATGTTATGACACTTTATGTTGAACGCAAAGAAAAGGGTGTCATTGTGATTTAACTTAATAGATTTAGGACTATACTAACAATTATTATTCTAATACCTGAAAACATAAATATTCGAAGGACGTGCGTCCTGATCCTGCATCAACGTCAAACATCGAAAAAAAAAAAGGCAAGAAAACAAGTTGAAATAAATCAATAAAACCGTCCATATGCTTTTATATTCTACGTAAATTAATATTTAGTTTCGTTTCAAAAATGGTACTTTACACAAATTTACACAAATCACAATAATAATGATGAGGTTTAGCAAACAAGTCTTTTAGTACTACTGTACTACTAATTTATAAACAGTAAGTATATAAAAGTAGACATAAATTATATCTTTGGTTTTTAATTAAGATACTAGTAGGGTATCTGTGCAATGTGGCGACGAGTATTTTGTGATTAGTCGGAAAAAAGTAAAAAAATGATTCCGATCAAATCTGGTTCGCTTATTTGTATAGGTTTCGACCGATTTTCTTCAGTATTCGATTAAAGCCGTTGACCTGATCCGATTTTAAAATCATACGGACCAACAACTTGTAAGTTATATAAAGTTTTTTTTGTGTTTTAATAGTTGTACAATATGTATAATAAGATGTATTATTCAATTTAAGGGTTTTTTTGTTTAATATATTGATTAATGTGTATTTGTAACATGTATTAATTAAAATTAATTTTAAAAAAGTTATGGTAATTATTTTTTTGTGATTATTGTATACGAAAATAGTTGTACATTTGACTTTTAAATATTATATTACTTAAATCATTTTTGAGTTAATGCATTATAATGATGTACATCATATTATTTTAGTTGTACTACTTAAACTTTGTGTATTTATTAAAGAGATAGTGTCTAAAATGATTTATATGTAGTATATATAAAACATTTCATTTTCAAAAAAGGGTTAATATACACGCATGTTACTAAAGTTTAACCAAAGTAACGACTTTGTTACTAAAGTTTAAAACATTACACTTGGGTTACTAATGTATTGTTTACCTGAACTTCAAGTTACCCATAATGTTTTTACCCGTAGTTACAAGTTGCATGTCTACGTGGACTCCAACTTACGTTTTTTTTCAGTAAACTTACGTTTTCGTCAGTAAATTTACGTTTTTGTCAGTAAACTTACGTTTTCGTCAGTAAACATACGTTTCCGTCAGTAAACTTATGTTTTCGTCAGTAAAATTACGTTTTCGTCATTAAACTTACGTTTTCGTCAGTAAACTTTCGTTTTCGTCATCAAACTTACGTTTTCGTCAGTAAATACACGTTTTCGTCAGTAATTCTACGTTTTTACGTTTTCTTCAATAAATTTACGTTTTCGTCAGTAAATTTACGTTTTCGTTAATAATTTTACGTTTTCATCAGTAAACTAACTTTTCCGTCAGTAATTTTACGTTTTTATTAGTATTTTTACATTTTCTTCAGTAAATCTACGTTTTCGTCGGTAAATTTCTGTTTGCGTCAATAATTTCATGTTTTCGTCAATACTTTTTCGTTTTCATCACTAAACTTACGTTCCGTAAGTAATTTTACGTTTTTGTCAGTATTTTTACGTTTTCTTCTATAAATTTACGTTTTTGTCAGTAAATTTACGTTTTTCTTAGTATATTTTCATTTTCGTCAGTAAATTTACGTTTTCGTCAGTAATATACGTTTTCGTTAGTAAATTTACGTTTTCGTCAATAAATTTACATTTTCCTCAGTATTTTCACGTTTTCGTCAGTATTTTTACACTTTCGTCAGTAAGTTTACGTTTTCATCAGTGAACTTACGTTTTCGTCAGTAAATTAATATTTTCATCTTTATTTTTACGTTTTCTTTAGTAAACTTACGATTTCGTTAGTAAATTTACGTTTTAATCCGTATTTTTACGTTTTTGTCAGTATTTTACGTTGAAGAAAACATAAAAATACTGATGAAAATGTAAGTTTACTGGCGAAAACGTAAGTTTAGTGACGAAAACGTAAGTTTAGTGACGAAAACATAAAATTATTGACGAAAACGTAAATTTACTAACAAAAACGTAAATTTACTGACGAAAACGTAAATTTACTGACGAAAACGTAAAAATACTGACAAAAACGTAAAATTACTGACGGAAACGTAAGTTTACTGACAAAAATGTAAGTTTAATGACCAAAGCATAAGTTTACTGGCGAAAACGTTACGCAAACGTAAATTTGCTGACGAAAACGTAAAAGTAATGACAAAAACGTAAAATTACTAACAAAAATGTAAAATTACTGACGAAAACGTAAAAATACTGACAGAAACATTAAATATTGATGAAAATGTAAGTTTACTGACGAAAACGTAAAATTACTGACGAAAACGTAAAAATACTGACAAAAACAAAAAATGCTGATGAAAACGTAATTTCACTGACGAAAACGTTTTTCACATTAAAGTGACATACATTCGAAAAGCATTAAATTGACATACATTCGAAACGCATATATTACAAAAATACATTTTTATTAATTAAACACTCGTTTGCTTGATTTATTTGGTGTTTAATCGAGTGGGGACCGAATGGGGATCGAGTTGATGCAACAAAGGGACCGAACGGGGATCGAGTGGAGATCAAGTGACGACCGAGATTGTTGTGGCTAGCCTAATGATGACGTATAGTCCCCAGTCGGGTCAGGAACCCGGCCCATGGGTACTACCCATATCCGGCCCATCACAGATGGGTGGGAATAATGTCATTCAGGCTTATGGGCTTGGATGAACAGTGACCGCACACATGTGTGCGGCCCACGGCCCGACGCGGCCGACATAGGGTTAGACAGAATCATATTCTGTCTCGGAATAGGTTTACCCCAAAAGAGGAGGATATTCACTACCATAATTAGAAGATAACAATCATTCTAATTCTGATAGTTATCCTTTCCTTGGGGCCGAAGTATCAGTGGCAGCCCACTAGGGTTCCACTGCCTATAAAAGAAACCCCCAAGGGTTCCACAAAGGTATTACGTTCTATACTCCCAACTCATATAAAACCCTAGCCGATTACTTACTCTCACGCTGGAGTCTAATCGTGGGAAACATTCCCACGGTAAGCCTAACGCGTGTTGTTTAGTGTGCAGGATCCCAACCAAACAGTTCACTTGGTGCAGGAGCCGGAGCCCAGCCAACCCGAATTAAGCCTAATTCGGGTCTAGCGAGGATCACCCAACTTTTACATCAACAAGTTGGCGCCATCTGTGGGACCCATTACACTAAGCTAGAGCAAAACCTCATCTTGAATTTCCAATGACGAAGGGGCATCCGCAAGCTAATCCCAGGAACGCGAATCCTGGAAATCGGAAGTCCCAAGGGGAAGGGATACTTATCCCCAATCAATCTCCTAGCCGCCTTGCGGGCGGACCTGGTAACCGGGGTGGTTTTCAGCCCTTGGGGGTAACGAGCACGATCTCCATAACACCCCCAGCTACATCAACCCTGGATAACCCTGATCCAGGGAGTGCGCCCAATCCTCCTAACAAGGAGCCGCGCAGACCATCGACCGAGGAGGAAGTTGAAGTCCAGCCACTCAGCGAGGAAGACCTCACTCGAGTTCTCACGCAGAACTTTGATAGGATCATCCCGGGGATTGCATCAAGGTTGAATCTAGGGAGGAGTCTCCGGTCTAGGCTCAACTTTGGCAATACTGGACCAATCACTTCTTCCCAAAATCAGAGGAAAAGGAAAACCCGGCCTCAGGACCAGGGCATCTTTGAGGAAACCCCTCAACCTAGGGATGTGTTCGAGCGCATAGGAGATCACCTCATGCAGGAACTAACGCAGTCTCGAGAAGGGGGAGATAAGTCCGACGGTTCACCCGAGCGACCAGATCGAGAGCTGACTAGAGCCACGCGCCGCACAAGTGTGTGGGATAGGGTGGACACCGGGAAAAATACTCCCGGCTCTTTTCAAAAGAGCGGACCTCGCCCGAGGGATGGGGCACCACACCCGTCTCCTGGTCCGTCGGGAGAAGACTCGGATGACCATCCGCCCAAGCGTCGCCGACCTAGGCGTACCCCCCCACCACCACCAAACAATGATGAGTATTATGGTGGCCCTTATTATCGAGATGCAGAAGCGGAAGATCTTTCCCGCCCGTGGTGTGAACCATGGGATGACCCTAGGCTCACCGTGCCATGGGCGGATCCCAGGGAAGACCCATTCACCCTCCGCATACGGAACTACTCCGAGGACACCAAACATCGCATGCCGGCTTGTGTCAAGACCTATGATGGAACTGGTGATCCGGATGATCACCTCAAAATATTAGACACGCAGGCTAAAATTGAGCGGTGGCCCATGCCTATATGGTGCCAAATGTTTAATTCAACCCTAATCGGCAATGCCCGTGACTGGTTCGAGGGACTCCCTCCACGAAGCATTGATAGTTTCACGGAACTACGCATTGCGTTCAAGAATAATTATACTCAAAGGAAGAAGTATAATAGGGATCCGGTCTCATTGGCAACTGTCAAACAACGGCCGGGGGAGTCCACAGAAGCCTTCACTGAACGCTTCAATGATGAGTGCACGCGCACAAAAACAATGCCGGAACTCCTGAAAATCTCTGACTACATGCACGCCATAACAGATAGGGAATTGATCAGGCGTCTCAACGACAAGCGTCCAGAGAGATATGATGACCTCATGGAAAGAGTCAGAAATTTCATAGAGGGAGAAACAGCTGTTGCCGCGGCTTACCCATCCAGAGGAAATGGATACCGGTCAAACGACCAGTCTTGGAGACAGTCGGGTGGTCAAGGCAATCAGAACAATAGCAAGGGCTCAGACTATAAGAGCCAGAACAAAGGAGGGCGGCCAGATGATAAGTTTACCCCCCTAAAGATGTCCTATCGGGAGATCTTGCCGACGGAAGGGGCAAACTTTCCGAGACCTCCTCCAATGACAACTCCCCCGGAACGTCGGCAAGGAAATCGCTTCTGCGAGTTCCATAATGACAAGGGCCATGGTACGGAGGAGTGTATCCAGCTCAAGAAGCACATTGAGTCACTAATCAAATCGGGTAAACTCAAGCACTTAGTTAAGGATTGGAAGGACGGAAAAGACAACAAGAAATATGATAAGAAGTATCCCCAAAAGGACAAACCTTCGACCATATACATGATCCAATCCAGACAACGCCGCACGAGGCAGAAAGTTGGCCAAAAGTTTTCACGCGGCAGGGAAATCTCATTCCCTCCCATCACAGCAAGCGATGTGATTGATGCGCCTCTCACTATTGAGATAAGCATTGGAACACATAATGTTCGCCGCATGTATGTGGATGGAGGGTCGTCAGCAGAGGTACTGTATGAACACTATTTTGTGCAGTTATGCCCAGAAATAAGAAGCCAATTAGTACCAGCCACGGCGCCGCTCACTGGCTTTAGTGGAGACACTATCTGGCCGATAGGGCAACTGCGTCTGCTTGTAACCATTGGGAATGAGGAACACTCCACTACGGCGTGGATGAACTTCATGGTGATACGCTCACATTCTCCGTACAATGGGATCATAGGCAGACCAGGCATTCTGGCTATACGGGGGGTACCCTCCACGGCACACAGAATGATTAAATTTCCTGTCGAGGGAGGAATTGTCACCATTTACAACACAATCGTACCAGCATCCGAGTGCCATACCGTGACAACCCCGGCCCCACCTGTTCCACCCAAGGATGGATCACCACCTCCCAATTGGAAGGTGGCAATTCATCCTGACTACCCGGAACAGGAGATATCCATAGGGGGGGCGCTCTCGGATAACAGCAAAAGGGCCATGTGCTCTCTTTTAAGTGCAAATCTAGATATATTCGCATGGGAGCCAAAGCATATGACAGGCGTGCCACGTGCGATAGCAGAACATAAGCTCCAAATTCGCCAGGGGTACCAACCCATCAAGCAAAAGAAGCGCGGCCAGGCGCCTGAGCGCAGCCGAGTGATACTGGAGGAAGTACGGAAACTGGTGGACGCAGGTATCATGCGCGAGGTATACTACCACGAGTGGTTATCCAATCCGGTCATGGTCAAAAAACATGACGGAAGTTGCGCATGTGTGTGGATTTTACGGATCTGAACAAAGCCTGCCCACAGGATTGTTACCCGTTACCGGAAATCGACTGGAAGGTGGAGTCCCTATGTGGATATCCCTTTAAATGCTTCTTGGACGCATATAAATGATACCACCAGATACAGATGGCGGAGGAGGATGCAGAAAAAACGGTGTTCCATACGAGCCAGGGCGTATATTGCTATACGAAAATGTCGTTTGGACTAAAGAATGCCGGTGCTACATACCAGCGGCTTGTGGACAAAGCTTTTGAATCACAGATAGGCCGCAACTTGGAAGTCTATGTGGATGACTTGGTCATAAAAAGTCATACGGAGGATGCACTTCTCCGGGATGTCCAAGAGACATTCGACACACTGAGGAGGATTAACATGAAGCTAAACCCAAAGAAATGCACGTTTGGGGAAACGGAGGGAATGTTCCTTGGATATTTGATTGATCCAAACGGCATCAAACCTTGCCCAGAGAAAACGGACGCAGTGATACAGCTGCCATCCCCTCAGACACGGAAGGAGGTGCAATCCCTAAGTGGGAAACTGGCCGGGCTAAATAGGTTCCTATCCAAATCCGCAGAGAAGTCATTACCCCTATTTAAGACACTCAAGAAGTGCTTAGGAAGGGAGACTTCCGATTGACGAAGGAAGCCGAGGAAGCTTTTGGCCAACTCAAGCAGCATCTTGCATCTCTCCCTATGCTAGTAGCTCCCCGGCCAAAGGAGGAACTCATTATGTATCTCTCAGCCACTCATGGCGTAATAAGCGCGGTACTCATGACAGATAGAGATACAGTGCAAACTCCGGTCTACTTCATAAGTAGAACATTACAAGGGCCGGAGTTGAATTACTCTTCTATGGAAAAATTGGTGTTAGCACTAGTGTTTGCTACAAAGCGGTTGCGCTGATACTTTCAGGCGCACCCAATTGTAGTCATTACGGACCAACCAATCAAGCAGGTCATTTCTAGACTGGATGAGGTAGGGAGGCTACAAAAATGGAGTATCTTATTGGGGGAGCAAAATATATCTTATAGGCCAAGGACGGCTGTGAAAGGCCAGATCTTGGCAGATTTCCTGATTGAGAAGCCGGATGAGGAAGGGTCAATCGTTAGACAAGACGAGACTCCAATAGAACCATGGGTGCTATTTACAGACGGATCTTCGTGTATGGATGGATCCGGAGCTGGTCTCATCCTCACAAATCCGGAAGGAATGGAGTTCATGTACGCCCTCCGTTTTGAGTTCACGGCTACCAACAACGAAGCGGAATATGAAGCATTAATTGCGGGTTTAAAAATCGCCGCTAGAATGGGAGTCCGCAACCTTGAGGCCTACGTGGACTCACGGCTGGTTGCGAACCATATTCTAGGTGGATATGTGGCTAAGGAGGACAACATGGTCAGGTACTTGGAAAAAGTCAAGTCACTAATCGCGGCTTTCAGCAAATTTTCCATAGAGCAGGTGCCAAGAGGCGATAACAAGAAGGCGGACGCTCTCAGCAAGATCGCATCCACAAGCTTCGCTCACTTGTCCAAACAAGTCTTGGTGGAAATACTCAAGGAGAAATCTATAACAGAAGGGGAGGTCGCTACTATAGTTGAGGAGGACGGACCTACATGGATGACCCCGATCATCAACTATTTGACTAGTGAGACCCTTCCGGACGAGGAAAAAGCAGCACGGCACATCAGGAGGAAGTCGCAACACTTCGAACTTCGAGAAGGCATCCTTTATAAGCGCTTTTTCTTGCAGCCGTGGTTGCGGTGTGTTGGACCACGTCAGGCCGCTTACGTAATCAGTGACATACATGAAGGGTTATACGGCATGCACGCAGGTCCACGGTCCATGGTAGCTCGAGCCTTACGAATAGGATACTATTGGCCTACCATGCACAGGGACGCGCGCGACATGATTCGCAAGTGCAGTGATTGCCAAGTGCATAGACCAGTCCCGCGACATCCGTAACAGGAGCTTACACCTATTACATCCCCATGGCCATTCTATAAGTGGGGAATTGACATCGCAGGACCGTTTCCTGTGGCTGCGGGGTGGAGTTAAGTTCTTGATTGTCGCGATGGACTACTTCACACGATGGATAGAGGCCAAAGCAGTCAAATCCATCATAGGAAAACAAGTTAAAAAGTTCGTTTGGGAGCATATTGTGTGCCGTTTTGGCCTACCAGGAGAGATCATCTCGGATAACGGTAAGCAGTTCGCGGATAATCTATTCAAGGACTGGTGTGCATCATTAAAAATCAAGCGACGCTTCACATCTGTTAAGCATCCGCAGACAAATGGCCTCGTGGAACGAGCAAATAGAAGCTTGGGAAATGGCATCAAGGCGCGTCTGGATGAACGAAGCGCCAAATGGGTCGATGAGTTACCACATGTGCTATGGGCGCATAGAACAATGATCAAAACAGCCAACGGAGATACTCCATTTGCATTGGCCTACGGCACTGAGGCTGTTATACCAGCAGAGATAGGAATGTCTACCATTCGCACGGCGGAGGTTAATGTCGTTACGAACGACGAGCAGCTGCGAATCAACCTAGATCTATTGGAAGAAAAAAGGGAGGTAGCAGCCATCAATGAGGCTAAGTCCAAGGCTAAAATGAAGGCTTATTATGACGCTAAGGTCAAAGGTGTTTCTTTCCGACCAGGAGATTATGTCTATCGTGCTAACGAAGCAAGTCGAGCGGAGAATACAGGAAAGCTGGGCCCTAAATGGGAAGGACCTTATGAAGTCACGGAAGCCTTGGGACGAGGTGCGTACAAGTTACGTGACATGGATGGCCGCGACCTAGAACGCACATGGAACATCTCCAATCTTAAAAGGTGCTATCTTTGAAAGCTACGACTTCCGCATGGGTGCTTCGCTATATGTGGCTTTAATGAAGAACCATGCGGTTTATTTGTTTTTCTTCTTATGTTTTGTTTAGGTTCCTTTTTTGTTTTTTAGGACTTATCATTCTTGTACAAAAAAAAATGTAAACGTTCTAATAAAATGCCGTGGCGCCTAGCTAGCTCCACGGCTTGTTTCGTGCAAATCATTTTTTAGATTTTTGTCAGTCATATGAATCTTAGTTGTTATTATAAATATGTCATGTTTCATTCGTATGCATTCATTCAAATTACTGTACATGTACTATACGCCTCCAGGCGGGGTAAGAGGATTAAGTGAACCTACTAATTCAACTTGCCGCGTAAGAGGGATGCAACCCCAGCCGCACGGATCATGTATCCTTACAAGACACCTTACTCACAAGACGTTTTGGTAAGTTTCATATGCCGAACTCACGCAGTGCTCTGCATAGTAAAGACGCACGTCGCATGTCTAGTAAATTATAGGCTTGTAGGTATTTTCCCTTTGTGTAAGACGTGACATGTCATGTGGTATTGGCATACAATGTTCAAACAAAATGAAAATACACAAGTTTCAAAAATAAATAACAATATGGCCGTGGTCATCACGGACTTCCATATAAAAGGCAGTCATTTCACATATGTCTTAGCCGTGTAATGCACGGACGAATAAAATTACAAATGTTTACAACTGATAAATTACAAGGGGGGTAGGAATTCCCCTATGTCCTTCTTCCCGTCTTCAATCAGAGCACGGAGGACCTCCCCACGAGCATTCTTCCCATCCTGGGCTTTGACCGCAATCGCATCCAATGCTTCTACAAGCAGTTTCTCACCTTTCATCGTTTTGGAGGCGGAATCATAAGTGGCCAAGGCCAAAGGGATGGGATCCGCAGTCAGCCGGGATATTATTGCCTCGTTTGGACCATCTTTAAGTGTCTCAAGTTCATCCAGGAGAAGGTGTTGGATCTCCGCCAAGGCATTCATGGACGCGGTCATATTATCCACGGCGAAGGGATTGTGGTAGGGATGCAGCATGATGTCTTCATTTTTGCCTATCAGTTCTGCAGCTTTGACCAAGCCCTCATGTCTACCACGGTCGATTCCATCAGATACGACCCTGGCGAATGCCTACAAAAGGTGTGGAGCTTACAGGGCCCTGCTCACAGCAAGTTACAGTCCTTACCCGATTATCCACCTACGTCCAGCTATAGCGGATAGCAGGGGAGGACATAGTCTCTCGGCACAACTTATGGCCATCTTGCTTAGCTCCTCATCCGCTGAGGCAGCCTGCTCTTCCAGGTTGGTCTGCGCCTGTGTCAACTCATCCTTCAGTGCATCACGCTCTTGGGCGATGTTGAAGGATTGTACGGTCACGGCCTTGGTAGCAGCTTCGACCGCAGACACCTGCATATAAAATTTTGGGTTATTACAAGGATATATACTTTTTTGGGCCAAAGGAATACCCAAAGTTTGAGTATATGTACAAAAATTTCGAAAGTGTACCTTCTTATTTGACGCGGCTACGAGGGCTTCGAGCTCGGCAATGCGCTTCTCTCGAGTGTCGGCGTGATGAGATTGCTCTTTTACCGTCGCCTCGGCTGTCACCAGCGCTGCCTGCAAGGACGCGATGGTCTTCTCGTTCTTCACGACCATCGCCTCGCGGCGGGCTATCTTCTTATCTGCCCGATTCACATTTGTAAGAGCCTTGATCAAACGGCGTCTCAAAGTGGCTCCCACCGTCACTTGGTGTGCGGACGACACGTCAAATTTTTCAAGAAGGGCCTCATGATCCAACTCGTCTAAATCTTGTGCAAGGACTGGCGGGGTGATGTGCTCAATGAATTCTGAGCACTCAGATTCTGCTTCCAACCTTGTCAAGCTGGACAGGTTCCATGCTAGGCGCAAGCTTTCTTCTGGCCTCTCGGGGTGCGGTTCCTTGGCGTGTGTCGCAGCAGGGGATGGGGGTTTGTTAGTTGGTGCGAGGGATGGATTCCTCCCCACTTCTTCCTCCTGCGCTACGGCCGACGGATTAGCCCTGTTATTGACATGGCAAAAATAGTCTAAGCATTATATATTTCACAAAGTATAGTGACATGACTAAATATTCGAAGGATACTTACGAGGTATCAATAGCAGGGTCTGGTCAGGTAGGAGCTACGGCACTCACGGGCGTGACTCGCAATACTGGCCCTCCCATGTTCGGGGTGGAGTCGGCCTGAGCAGTCGCAGTACCACTCCCCTCTCGGTATTGCGGATGATCTTTCCTCAGTTTCTTTGGGGGAGCATTTGCGGCCCCGGCCTCATCTCCTATCTTCTTTGCCACCCTCCTGGTGGTCTTTCTCTTCCTAGATATGGGTAGGGCGGACCCGGAAGCTTGAGTGGTGTCTTCGTTAGGATCATTCTCCTCTTCCTGATGGGTCGCGGTCCCCTCCAACAAAGGTTCTTCACCATCTTCATTATGGAAATCCAATGGGGATTTCTCGATGATGGGCTCTCCTTCATCTGATCGGGGCTCGGACGTCTCTTCAAGCGGCATGATGCGATCAGCGGTCGCCTCCAGCAGGGGGAGCTCATTCTCCTTCAGAGGCCGGAACCCTTCGGCCACCTTCATTGGGTCGCCCTGGCGGATTAGTCCGTGTAGGTTCATTTCTGCGGACATTTTACCAGTATATGGGTTAGTGAAGTTCTACAAATATGCATGACAATTCGAATCTACAAAGTATACATAGACCTACCCTCTCCCTGTTCTGTCAGGAAGCACGGGTATAAGTCATCCTTCCCAAAGTAGCGACGGCTTATCCCCACCAAGCATAGAAAGTGTTCCGGCAACCCTCTATGGAATTCTGTGCGGTGGGTATCTAGTGTCTTTAAGTCTTTGCTGCTATAGTCTTTGGCTTTGGGCGGATAGTCTTTGGGTGCTTTGGTTTTGAGTACGAAAGGGGTAGGGAATACCTTCTCATCTACAAAGAAGTAATGGTCGTACCAGTTCTTAAGGGAATCTAGAGGCTTCCTATACGTCATGGGGGCATTCCCGGGTCGTTTTTTAAACGACAGCCACCCATTCACTAGCTGGGGAAAATAAAAGGCCCTAAAAAGGTTCACGGTTGGGGTTACCCCGCAGGTATGGCATGTAATTTCAAACTGGTTGATTTTACACGCCCCTATGCAGTGAAGCTGGGTTATGTGGAAGTAATAATACAATAGTAGGTCTACCAAGAATTTGGACAGGGGGATACGGTAGTTGGCCGAGTCAAACAGGCGCGTGTACACGCCTATTTTCCCCGCCGGTGCATCCGTAATCGCTTCACCTTCACCTGGATAGGTGGGGTGTACGCTTTCGGGAATATAATACTTCGACAGAAAGTCGATGTATTTTTCCGCCGACATCACGTTAAGGACATCCGTGATAAGTGGGTTGTCCTTTACCATGTTTTATAAAAAGGTTTTTAAGGGCGTGATGATCTAACCTGCGGCGTAGGAAGTCCGTGGAAATGAAGGCAAAGTTTTGGAAGTAAAAACGTGAAAATAACAATGGCGGAAGGAAGTGGGAGTTGTGTGTGTAACAAACACACATACCAACTCTTATATAGGATTGCCTCGGTTTCCGAGGTAACGTGGATGTTCGACACGTGTAGGCCACCACGCCTATCCAACGGATAGGATTTCTGACACTTCTGCAAAATCAGAGGGGGACCCATGGGTCACTTCTTGGCAGCTTTACGTGGCTCAATGGTGGGCATTAATGGTGCACTTTTGCAGGCGTGCGACTGGAAAGTTGACTACCATTAATGTTTTTATTCTTGTGTCGGGATATGCGGATCTTACGTAAGACCGCATTTAATGCTACATTTAATTTGTCTCGGCCGTTACGTGCGGCTGAGGTGCTATTCAAAAAATATTCCTAAGGCGGGCCGTCACGTGCGGCCAAAACAAAATTTTCAATATTTCTCATTCCCCTAGGTCTTTCTTGGTATGTCCGGAGAGCACCTTGATAGTCTAGAGGTTACGCCTACGGCTGTAACAACTAGACTGGGGGACATGATGACGTATAGTCCCCAGTCGGGTCAGGAACCCGGCCCATGGGTACTACCCATATCCGGCCCATCACAGATGGGTGGGAATAATTTCATTCAGGCTTATGGGCTTGGATGAACAGTGACCGCACACATGTGTGCGGCCCACGGCCCGGCGCGACCGACATAGGGTTAGACAGAATCATATTTTGTCTAGGAATAGGTTTACCCCAAAAGAGGAGGATATTCACTACCATAATTAGAAGATAACAATCATTCTAATTCTGATAGTTATCCTTTCCTTGGGGCCGAAGTATCAGTGGCAGCCCACTAGGGTTCCACTGCCTATAAAAGGAACCCCCAAGGGTTCCACAAAGGTATTACGTTCTATACTCCCAACTCATATAAAACCCTAGCCGATTACTTACTCTCACGTCGGAGTCTAATCGTGGGAAACATTCCCACGGTAAGCCTAACGCGTGTTGTTTAGTGTGCAGGATCCTAACCAAACAGTTCACTTGGTGCAGGAGCCGGAGCCCAGCCAACCCGAATTAAGCCTAATTCGGGTCTAGCGAGGATCACCCAACTTTTGCATCAACACCTAAACTTGTTCAGTGAACAGTGGGGCTTATTTTTGGACTTGTGAGCTTAACATGACTTAAGTATGTAAACTATTTATAGTAGGTGATGATGGATGGGCTTATTTAAAGGGAAGTGTTTTGCACACTCCTTAATTTGATCGGCACACTTAAATTTGATGTGTCTTGACACATATACCCTTATAAAGTAAACATGATTAGAAGTGATATAAGGGTATATGTGTCAAGACACACTAAATTTGAATGTGTCAATCAATTTTTATAGTGTGTAAATCACTTCCCTTATTTAAAATAAGCTAAGAAGGAGACTTACTATGTACAAGTATAAATTAAGTCTAAGCTTAGGCGTGGGGAGTGGTGATAAAAACCCACGGGTGGGTCTGAGGTGTCAAAAACCCACGCGTGGGTTACCAAGAATCCCACAATCCCACCTCAAAAAGCCACGTGTGGGTTGCTGTTCCCAGTGCAAAAAAACTCGCTACAGGTGAGTTTCTCACCCTTCGTTATACTCACTTGTGTGGGCCCAGATTATTTCATAAATGAAAAGAAATGGAAAGAAAAAAAAACTGGTGCTGCTTATTTTTTATGAAGGCGCAGAAGAAGAGAGGGGAAGAAGAAGGCTGGAAAAAAAAATAACCTTTGGGTTGATTATAAATGGGCTTTTTTTAGTGGGCCAAGCTTATTAATTGGAATTTATAAATAGTTTTGGTAAAGTTCACAGTTTTATAAAAAAAATAAATGATTTAAAGTTTAATTAATTTTTTTTGTTCAAAAAAAAAAGTTTAATTAATTTTTATAAATTATTTTTAGTTTAAAAATAATATATAAATAAATAAAAGTGATAGTGGAAAGATAAGGTAGAGGTGAGGTGGTGGTGGGTTTTTTTTCCTTAAAAACCTTGAAAGGTGAGTTTTGAGTGGGTTAGTGAGAGGAAAGAGAAAGTTGATGTGGCGCTGAGGTGACGGTGGGATTTTCTTGCACACTCCCCCAGCCTCATAACCCAAATATAAAAACTTATTTACTTTTGACTTGATGGATGGGAACGATGGAAAAACAGACACACTTTTAGAAAAGGGGTGGTTATTGGTACCCCTCCTAAATGGATTCCAATACCCTCCCTAACTTTTTGATTTTTATTTTATTTTTTTATTAATTTTTATAATTTTATTTTTGTACAGTTTGCTGCTTTTTGACATGTTAAACTTTATATTTTTTATTTCGCGTTTTCCATTTCTCAGTTTTATAACAAAATCAAAATTATAAAAATAAAAAAAATAAAAAAAAATAAAAAAAAATAAAAAAAATCAAAAAGCTAAGGGGTATTTGCATCAAATTAAGAGGTACCATTAACCATCCCCTTAGAAAAACAAGCATGATTGATGGCTTGATGCATATACATCCTTTTGCAAAATGATTCAATTCGTACCTTAATAAAGTTATTGCACTCCATGAGATAATGACCTTAACCACAAGTGGTCTTGTGCAATGTATATTGGGTTACTTTAATTTTTCTTTACATCTCTTTTCCCTTGGCTTCAATATTGGTTTTGTAGTTTTTGAAAGTAACAACATATGCAATAACAAATAAGAAGAGATTTCCAACATTATAAAAAAGTAACATATTTTTATGAGAGATGATATGCACACTCATAAAAGTTATTGGGACACTCATAGTACAAACAGATAAAACATATTATAAAACACAGTACAAGCATGTAATGCATAATGTTGAGTGTCCCAATCAATTTCATGAGTGTGCAAATCAATTCACTACTTTTATAGTTTTACATATAGAAGCAAGATATCACAAAAAGGTTACACTTTCAGACTTTCAGTTTCAGTTGTTCAACGCGGTGCTTGAGGAAAATGATTGTTGCAATAGGGACGGAGTCATAGGGTGTCTCGGGGGATCCAGGACGCGCTTGAATTTTTGTAGCGTAGTGTTAAATTTGTTAATAAAAACTTTGATTTTTGTTAAATACACATTACCCCTAAAAATTGTGTTTGTAGTAAGGACGGGCATAAGTAGCAAGGAACCTCCCTGGTCGTTACCTCTGTTAAGTGGCAAGATTTCTTTAGGGTTATAATTGTCTTTTCTCCTATTAAATATAATAAACCCAACTTGAATCCACTTTTGTTACCTGGATTCGTTTGTTTTAACCCGATCTATGTTATAACCCGTTTGTTTTTATACCCAATTTGCACCACGACCGTTTCATATTCTTCTTCTTCTTCAATCAGCCTTCCGTATGATTCATACTAATCGATGATCTCGTACCAAACTTTTACAAAAGGCCTGAAGGTGAAGATTTTGATATTGCACTTTTTGGTAAGTTTTTAAATTCATTGATTAATAGGCTCATTGTATAATTCGATATAGTTAATGATAATCAATTAATCACAATCGTTATTTTCTATGTAAACAAATGCGTACGAACAATTGTTTAGCATCAAATGTCACTACTATGGAAGGTTTAGTGATGGTCCGAAAATGGAATACCATTGAAGGTGAGATTTGCTATGTTGATATGGTTAATAAGGAATATTTTTCTGATGCTATATCGGATACAGTTATGAATAGCTTAGGTTATGAAATAGACCAGGATGTGCTTTACTACTATAAAATATCACTTAAGACTTTAGATGTTGGGATAAAACCTTTGGTTAGTGAAGGGATTACCAAAACTTTTTAAGTTATGTTGATAGGCACAAGGTTATGTATGTGTAAGTTGAATTAGTTGAGAAGGAAGATGAAAGTGAAAGTGGTTGAAATGGATAATGAGTCTGAAAATAACTTTGTAGATAATGAACATGTAGTTGAGGAATTAGAAGTTAACATGCATGACTTCCATTTTGAAGTAGGTGATTCTAGTATGGAAATACAGACAATGATCCTATGGCACCTAATGTCTTTGTCTATGAAGATAACTTAGAGGTTCTTGATTTTGATTCACTAAAAATTGACATAGAGGATGTCCCAGAAAATGTTAGGCGTCTAGGGCTTAGAAAGTTAAAAAAATGCACTCAACATCCAAGTTCTATATAGATAAAGAGTTTGCTAACAGGGATGTAGCTAAATATTTGATTATAATTCATGTTGTTGAGAGTAGGAGGAACTTGCATTTCTTATGGAATGATCTTAAAAGAATTAGGGTGGTTTGTAATGGCTTTGTTCCTAGCAAAAATCAGAAAATTGATAAAGTACAAGGGCCAAATATGGACATTGATATGAGTGGTAATAACATAAATGAGAATGCAGAAAAAGACAAAAATATTTTGTTCATGGGTGTTGTATTTATCCATAGGAGAAAAGGGAAAGTGGGTCATAAAGACCTTCAATATTGTACCTCAACTTTCCTTTCAAAACACATCACAAATCTACTGATTATGAATCCAAACATACCTATTAAAGCTATTCAAGGACAAATGCAAAAAATGTTTCATGTAGCTGTTTCTAAAGATAAAGCTTTTAGGGCTAAGGAAAAAGTAGAGGTGTACTTGAGAGGTGATGTCAAGGTTCAATATGCTCTATCAAGGGACTATGTTATGGAGTTAATGAGGTGTAACCCAGATACAACTTGTAAGATAGATGTTTATGATGAAGAAAATCATGAAAGTCCAACCAAAATGTTTAGGAGAATCTATGTGTGTTTGGAGGATTTGAAAAAAGGGATTTAAAGAAGGTGGTAGGGAGCTACTTGGTTTAGATGGTACCTTCATGAGAGGCCATTATCCAGGACAGATGTTGACAACAGTGGGTGTGGATGCCAATAATGGCATCTACCTTGTTGCTTATGGCATAGTTGAATCAGAGAACCAACACTCATGGACATGGTTCCTAAAATGTCTAGTTGATGATTTTGATCTATGCACCAACACAAATTTTACATTCATCACAAATAGGCAAAAGGTATATTTTTGCAATCCAATTGAAATTATTTTGATCATTATTGAATATGATGTATATATAACTGAAGTGGTTCTTCTTGTATGGCTTGTTACCTGCACTTGAAAAGTTGTTTCCTAATGTTGAGCATAGAGATTGTGTTAGGCATATTTATGAAAACATGAACCGAACCTGGAAAGGAGTTGAGTACAAGGAAATGTTGTGGAAGTGTGCATCATCCACAACCACTGTTTTATTTGAAAAGAAGATGTAGATTGGTCTATGTTGCATGTAGACTTAATCTTTAAAAGTAAAATAATGTAGTTCAAAATTTTTGTTTAATTTATTGCTTAAGACAGATTGGTCTACATTTCTTGTTCTAGACAGATTACTCTATGTTTGTTTAAGACATTTGTTATTTTCTTGTTTAATGCATATTATGATATCTGGTTGATAAACCAGTTGTTTTGGTCAAATATATGGAGTAATTGTTGATTCTTCCCTTTTGACCCATTGTAAAATGTCTCAACATTGGTCTTACCCTTGTTTGACCCATTTATATTTCTGACCAACTAAGTGGTTGAGAAGATGAGGGAGTAAAGTCTCATAATTTATTAGACACTAAACATACTTTAAATAGGACTCAGCACTTTATTGTATACTCACAATATTTCATTTTAGCCAAGTCAAATAGGCATCCTTTTGTATCAATGGCACAACTTCCTCCTTTTGGATCACCAGAAAGACCAAGGCCGATTGTAACACCAGGTATTGCAAGAAGATTTAGGGAAGGCAATGTTTCAAAGGAGTTGGTAGGTTTGTATGGATATGTGGATATCTTTGAGTATCTGGATGATGATTACTGGAATGAAAGCTCTAGTTCAAAAATTAATAAAGGCAAGAAAAAGTGTTCAAGTACCAAAGCCAATGAAGACCATACTGAAGAGGAAGTCCAAGCTGGTAAATACGTGCCTGTATGCAAAAATACAGCCTCAAAGCCAATCATCAAAATCCCAGAAGTTATAACAAGGGTCGTGCTTGGACTTTCTAATCATAAGACATGGTCTTCAATTGAGGAAAAGCTAAGAAAGAGGCATGTGACTCTCAACCAGGATGAGAAGATCAAGGGCAAAGGCAAAATTTGATGAACTATGTTGCTTTGGTGTGGTTTACTACATTTTTATGCTTATCTTCATTTCTATTTAATGTTTCGTATGCTAATGATGTTATGTTTTGGGTCAATCATGTAATGATGTTTATGAATGAATGAATTCATTATTGTAATTTATAACACCACATATGAACAAGATCAGAACTAAACTCATAAGCTACTCCAAACTTGAACTTCATTAATCAAGACAAAATTATTGACCATTACATTATTTTGTCAATTTGTTCAAGACATCATAAGCTTAATCAAACATTATCCATTACATCAAGTATCAAAACAAGAAAAAAAAATCCAACTAGAAATCTACCAAATCTTCAACGTTCGATTTCCAGACTACATAGCATTCAATGATTGTTCAAATGCATGTCTTAATCTTAACAAACCGAGTATTATCGCAATTGCTCGAGCACACATAGGGGGATCAACCCACGAGAAAAATGGACAAGTATTAGAAGAACAACATCGAAATCGCCTTCCTGGATTTGTGTCTGTCAATGATGCACGAATAATTGATTGGTTTCCACAAAAAGCATTTCATCGATTATGAATTAGGGTTTACGTGTTTTTTATGAAGGGGATTTTGATCTTCAGCGTGTGTTTTAAAAAGTGTTTGTGAGATGTTTATTATAAAGAATGCGCTAGGGAGTACAAATGCAATCAAATAACTATCCCTTTAAATATACAGGAAAAGACAATCATGCCTTTTTAAATAAGTAAGATAACGATGAAAAGTTAACAGTTGTTATGACCAGGGAGGTTCTTTGCTACTTATACCCGTCGTTGGGGAGGCCGCCTGCACTGTCGCATAGTTGGGGAGAAAACATGCAAATTTGGAATACCCCATTAAGCATATTTTCATTTTACTCAAAGAATAATAATGATAAACAAACTAGCCGTTAGCTAGCCATTTTAAATGCAATGAGCAAAAAAAGTTCGGACTTTACTCTTCACCCAGCAGGTAAGACTTTGAGTAGGAAATGGCGCTGGGGGGTCTGGTGTTGTTGCATCGAAACGGCGACGCTAAAAGGGGTTACATGTTGGAATGGCGTCGGGGTAGTGTGATGATACCCCATGATCTAAAATCTTATGGGATGTTGCAATTCTAAGTGAGCAAAAAGAGTTTTATATTTATCAAGTTATGTATGTGTCTTAAAACTATATAGACACTCTATGATCTAAGGTAATCAGATCCATTCATTCATATCATCTGGAATGAATGACTTATGAAACCTAATGTCTAGTTAACTGATATGAGGTTTGGATCAATATTCTTAAAGCGGTAAAGAGTCATATTGGATCTCGTATTAAACTTTTTCAGAAATCATTTGGTGCAAGTACCACGACGTTTCGTCAAAACATAGTCTCCTGGACACCTGAAAGTAATAAGTTGGCTACATATCATTGCATGGTTGATTTGAATACGTTAGATGTCTTGTGATCAAGTAAGTGAAACTGAATATCGTTTCTTTGTACCAGACAATAGCTATGGAGATATCCAACTAAAGTATACAAACGCGTGTTTGTATTTTTGTTTGTGCTTGTTTTTGAATGTACATAGATAATCATCTGACAGCACTGTAAAACCCGCATGCTTTTACCATGAATAGTACCCATTAGATCGTACGTCCTAAATTAAAACTTTCCTTTTATAGTATGATCACATTCACGTGCTAGCATTTTAAGTATTACATACGTGTATGAACACGATAAGTATCGATTACGTACGAACACATGATAAGTATTTAACAATAATTAATCATAAACATAATTAAAACACGAACTAATATTAATTACGTATATCTATATTTATTACGAACACAAATAAATATATTATGTCACGATCGATAACTAATTTAATCACGTAAACTACGTAACACGTAAACATGAATATTAGACACGTTTATTCTTATTACGTATAATTAAATTAATACGACAAGTACTAAGTAAATAAATATTACTTATAACACATGAAGTTATTACAAGATACTTCACGCATAGTTTATACGAGAAACCGAATACGTATTAAATTAAATGCGTACGTTTTATTAAACGAATAACACAAACACATAAGAGTAAGGTTTCGGGCCGTTTTAGACAAGATAAGAAAAGGTAAGGACTTGGGCTCAAGGCCCAAGCGTATGTATTTGTGCCGTGTGTATCAAAAGACGGGGGAGTATTTTCATTTTTGGACAAATACAAAACATTCCAAAAACCCTAATCTAATAAAATGCAGCCGCCTATTGTTCTTTTCTCTCCTCTGCCACGACCAACACCAAGAACAAGAAGGAGGATTGATTCACGTTTTGGTTTTCTATAAACCCTAAACAATGTGTAAGTAAAAGCCCTAATTCGTTTCTGTTTTCTTTCTTTTAATTGATCTTGAATTCGATTTTTGGGGTATATAAAACATGATCAAACAACGAATTAAAGGGAGGGGTTTCGGTTTTTTTTTGTTGTTGTTTTGTTGATGGGTTCGAAAAGCACACAAACCGAGACTCAGATGAGTCTCGGTGGTATTTTCCCCACCAGCCGCAACCCTATTGGGTGCTGGCTTGGTTGTACTGACGGTGGAAACAATGGCCAGGCAGGGGGAAACCACTGGCTACGGCCAGTGGTATTATTGGTCTGCCAGTGGGAACCGAGACCCTAGTGGTCTCGGTGGGATAATTATAACAAGCAGGGGAAACGAACCACTGACGGTGGTATCACCACCACTGTCGGTGGCATTCTGGCAGGGACAGGGGTGTTTGGCAACCTGTTTTATAAGCAACTTAAGGGTGCGTTTGGCTGTCAGATTAATAAACATATTTAAGGGCTGTTTGGTTCGGTGAATATGTAAACATAAAAACAACACATTTTCGCGGGTTTGAGTCACGACGCGTTTTAATAAATAATACATGGTTACGGGTTATCATTTTAAAAGGTTAATTAACTTTACATGCTTATTAACTTTACAATGTAATTAAATTAATAAATAATGACTTACTATTACAAGATTAATTAAATTGGTTTAACATGCTAGATAATTAATTTAATTAAAAACATGGACTTAGGTTTATTATTACTAATTAATAATACATGATTTTAACCTAAGTATTTTGATTATTTAATTTAAACTATAGTAATTAATTAATTATTAAGCATGACTTATAATTAATTAATTATCATGACGTAGGTTAATTATTTACTATTAATACATAGTTAAACCTAAGTATTTTAATCATGGAAATTTGACTAAGTAATTTATTAATTCTTAAAACCATGACCTATAATTAATTAATTCTCATGACTTAGGTTATATTAATATAATTAATAATACATGTTTTAACCTAAGTATTTATATCTTATTTAATTAAATCACATGATAATTAAATAAATACCTTAACCTATAGTTTATTTAAATACATGGAATGATTTATAAACTATACTATTTTATTACATGACTTAGAATATTAATCAGTAAATACTTAAGCTTATATAATTAGCTTATTTGACCAGCTTATATCTATTTATGGAAACTTTCTATTTTTAGAAACTTATCTATTTTAAGCAGTAACTCTATTTTCGGAAACTTTCTATTTTAGAAAACCTGCTATTTTTGGAAAGTTACTTAATATTACACAACAAGTATAATAATACATGAAACACAAGAATTACTTAATCAGAATAGGCAGAATATATGATAAACACAGTATTAAGCTTAAAACAGTAAAACACGACATGAACGTATTAAATAAGCTAAGACATAATATAAAGCCAGTTATGTATTCAGTGATCAGATACGTATACACGTATGTATTTATGTAGCATTAGTGTTACCGGAGTAGGACTCTCTTTCGTTCGTCTTCTTCGTTCACTGGACATAAGGTACGGATTCCCGTCCTTTCAGTATGGACATTCTTTCCTTATTAGGATTCCCCGTATGCAGCCAACTGTTTTCCCATAGTATAAGTTATGAGTTTGATTGCTTATGTTTAATTAAGATTACCTATAGCCATATACATGCATGTCTGTTTCACCTAGTTATGAAGGTACCATAACCATAATATTAGAGGCACTGATGTTATGACTTAACCACAGCGGAGTGATTGCTCGTGGCGTCCCTTCAGCTTTTGGCCATTTATTTATATTTATCATGTGGGGCGTATGGTTGCATCCTAGTTACATGTTTTCAGTCAGGATGTCATGGTGAATGTGGTGTGTGCCTTGCATCCTTCACAAGGAGCTGATCCCTCCTACCCAAAATCCAATATATTAAATTAGAGGCAACCCCTCTAATTTGCATGATGAGGTCACCCCTCCAAGTATTCATGCACGGTGGATTTTCATGACCTATATTGGCTAACGGTAAAATACGTTAAACAGTTTTCATAAGATAAACATAAGGCTTTTCAAACTATAAAACCAGTTTTATGAACATGTCCAGGTTTTTCAGGACTTATACATTTCCGCTGCTATTAAGTCTTTATTATGCTTAGTCATTCATACTATGTCTATATCCGTGCACTTAGCGTTTTGCTCAGTCGTTACTTTCCTTTCCATGTCCCAAAACGGCAGGTACCCTAGGAGAGACTCGAGCATTTGGAGGATGTGCATAGGATGGAAGCTGCTAGAGACTTCTTTTCCTTTTGCCTTCATATATTTATGCTTGTGTAGTCTTAACTCATTTTCCTTTGCTTTATTATGTTTTGGGCTTACGTTTGGGAACCGATGTTTGATAGCGGTTATCCCTATGGTCATGTAATCTTTTATGCATTTATCCTTGTATGCTTTGATGACACGCCATAATTACGCGTGACATTTCCATTATCAAAATGGGGTGTTACAATTATGGTATCAGAGCCAAGGCTTCGACCTGTAGGCTCTAAAACTCGACCTGTGACTAGTGGGTAGTCACCAGGAGCTTCGTAAGCCAACGTCTGTTATTCTACATATTGATGTTTTCAGCGCATTGTTGTTTTAACCATGATGTTTTCAGCACCTTGAGGTTTTAACCTTGATGTTTTCATCGATATTGTTTTGCTAATATGGATGGACAACCGTCATTCATATTTAGTTATGTGTCATTGATTCATGCATAATGTTCCTCGTGAACTGTGGCTATGTGGACTGAACCCCAGTAGTTCATAATTAGTCACATAAAAAAATTTTCTGATAAGTTTTGACATATGAGTTTCATTTATTTATGTTTCATGTATCATTGTTGCTGGGATTATGACTAAGTAATGGTTGGTACCGGACTGGCCCTATTTAGTCGCATGTGCTTTTTTCGAAACTTTTTATTTTGGGACTGACCCATAGGCGTCCCCTCGCTATGTCTTTTGTTTTGGGACCGACCCATAGGCGTCCCCTCGCACATATAAAGGTTTTATAAACTACATTACGCATTCATGCACTGTTTTTCATGCATAAAAGTTTTCTCATGATTTAAATTGGCATAAAAAAAAATTTCATGTCCCCTTATAAGTTGTTATGTTTTTATGTCATGTATGTTTTCATATTGTCATGGTTAACTTCAGTTTCATGCTGATTATGTTATACACTTCTTGGTGATAGATGGTTTCATGTTTCTTCATGATAATTCCGTCTTCATGTTGATTATGTTTTACGCCTCTTTTGTTATTTATGCTTTCACGTAAGACATTGTTGGACTTTATTGAATTCTGCTTTCATGATAGTCATGGTTGGTTTTTATTGATCATGCTGTCAGGCAAATCATCATTGAATTTTGTGTAACCACACTTTAGCGTTTCTCTATGCAACCAGAATGAGGTATATACTGGCATTGCCAGGTTATCATGATGGTTTTCCTAACCGTTTAACTGGTATACTTTCCTTAAATCATGATAAATGATCGACCCTATACCGATCATTTCATGTACATTCCATGTGTACTCTATGTACCTTATCCCATGTGCATACTTCCACTTGCTGATACTTTTCAAATTGCTGATGTCGCTCATAACTTGGAGATGTTACTAAAGGTTGATGGTGCTGACGTTCGAAGACGCTACGAGATGCGGATGCTGTTCACAACCTGGAGATCCTACAAGATGAAGACAAAGGCGTCGGAGCAAAGCAATTAGACGAGAAGATGCTTCACCATCAGACGATTTCCATCAATCATTGTCCCTAATTCTTAGTTACATGTCACACGTCATTTGGCTGTCATTACAGCCATATGAGTGCAAACCGGTACCAGCCGGCCACTCAGCTGAATAGTTACATGAATCACGGTCATGAGAATGACCGTCATGGAACTGACAGACAGGACGATAGTAACCACTACTATGACATAAACTATCCTAGAGATCGCAACTGAGGCTCTGGCCACGGACGTGATCAGAAATACAAGGATTAGTAGTCCAACCGATTCCGCCAATTCTGGCATAATAACCTTATATTGTGGTTATATTAGTTTCACATCTCGAGACACATGTCAAGACATCAGTCAAGACACATGTCTCACGTATACCCCCTGAAGACACATGTCAAGACACCAGTCAAGACATATGTCATGCTTATAGTTCCAACACCGTCGGTGTAAACAAATCACCATTCATGATCGTTATTCTCCTCCACGTATTGACAACATGTCCAATCGACTTTATAGTGTTAATCACTTTTCCAAGATCGAACTCATGATCATGCTGTCAACAGTGACGAGTGAAAGAGCAGGACATGTCCATGACTGCTATTCGTTCACGACTCGGTTATGCTAGATTTATGATTTTGAATTAGTCTCATCAATGCTCCAACAACATTATGGACTTAATAAATTGAGTTTCCATGAACTCATAAGCAAATTCATCAGTGTTTTCATTGAGGATAACCTGATTTCCTTTAAGCCTAGAAGAAGAACAGGAAGACCATATCTGCACTATGTTGCAAATTCTATGACAAGAGAAATTTCACCCTGGAAATTTTTCCAATATCAATTCTGTTGATTACAGTAACACACTGAATCACATGGATTTCTATGGTTAATCTTACCATGACTCAGCTTATGCGTAAAGGAGAGAACCCTACACTACATTAGGTGTTCTAGATATTCCTACGCTAGGAGAAGACTAGATTCAAAGACTCAAAATTTCGCAAACTCCTATGTATCAAGTTCTACGAAACAAGATACAGTTACGTTCATATCTAGGTACCTGACATACCAACAACTTAAAGATAGGACACCAACAAACTGGGATGTTTTTATCATCTGAAATTGTGAATTGAAATGTGACAAGATCTCCACGGATTTTGGTTACCAGATTAACGCAAACTTAGAAGAAGCATGATGCTATCTGGGTTATTGTCAACAGTTTGATCAAGTCTGCAGAATCCTTACATCCGTACGTATTTCAGAACCAATAGATTGATCGGACATGTTCCAGCCAAGGCTCATCCGATCACTTGGCAATCCCTCACTTATCGGGTCAGACAAATATTCATAATTATGCTCCTAATTTACTTCACGTCCTTGTTCTAATTCCACGCCTTGCTTTCGCACTCGCGTTCATGACACTATCCACGTTCATGATCGTATTTTGGCTTACGATCTTACATTCATTTCTTTTCTCATTCTGGGTAGTTTGCAAGAACATGAGAGACCAGACCCAAGTTTAGTATAACTCTCCATCATCAGATAGACGTTTCACGTCATATTCCACGTCTCACCTTGTAGCGTTGGACGTTACTGCCATTGTATTCTATGATCACGATATGTTTCACATGTCATGTTCATTCCACGTTCCTCATATCATGATCAAGATATGTTACACATATCATGGATCACAATATGTTTACTCATACTACACTCGCCTTATCTCCACGTAGCACGTTCAAAAATTTTCACGTATCACGTTCAAATTTTTTTCACGTACTACGTTTCTTTATGTCTCGCGCATCGTTTCTGGTTAATAGTTAAGTCAAATTGTCTTTCATCGTAACGTTTCAGTTACCCTTGCACGTTAACTCTTATTTTCCTCGATCGAATTTAGGGGATCTACCTTCCGTAGATAACCAAGAATTTCTTTGGATTCCAAGTCAAGGTCAGGAGGACCAAGATTTATCTTTAGTGTTAAGATCTTCTGAAGGAACCGTTCCAAGAGGGAGGCCACTTGGAAACAGACAAGTTCATCCGGACTTTTAACTGTCTTTCTCTTATCAATTAGATATGTTCTTTAAGTCACGTCACGTTCCATGTCCTTTCAAGACATGTCATGTACCGCGTTCCTTCTGCCAGCTCACCTGCACGTTCATTTATCTTACATACCCTTTTAGTTTGATTCGGGTATGTTCCTCTTTCAGTACGTTATCTATAACTCGGGGACGAATTATTCTTTTTAGGGGGGAAGAGTTGTAAAACCCGCATGCTTTTACCATGAATAGTACCCATTAGATCGTACGTCCTAGATTAAAACTTTCCTTTTATAGTATGATCACATTCACGTGCTAGCATTTTAAGTATTACATACGTGTATGAACATGATAAGTATCGATTACGTACGAACACATGATAAGTATTTAACAATAATTAATCATAAACATAATTAAAACACGAACTAATATTAATTACGTATATCTATATTTATTACGAACACAAATAAATATATTATGTCACGATCGATAACTAATTTAATCACGTAAACTACGTAACACGTAAACATGAATATTAGACACGTTTATTCCTATTACGTATAATTAAATTAATACGACAAGTATTACGTAAATTAATATTACTTATAACACATGAAGTTATTACAAGATACTTCACGCATAGTTCATACGAGAAACCGAATACGTATTAAATTAAATGCGTACGTTTTATTAAACGAATAACACAAACACATAAGAGTAAGGTTTCGGGCCGTTTTAGACAAGATAAGAAAAGGTAAGGACTTGGGCTCAAGGCCCAAGCGTATGTATTTGTGCCGTGTGTATCAAAAGACGGGGGAGTATTTTCATTTTTGGACAAATACAAAACATTCCAAAAACCCTAATCTAATAAAATGCAGCCGCCTATTGTTCTTTTCTCTCCTCTGCCGCGACTAACACCAAGAACAAGAAGGAGGATTGATTCATGTTTTGGTTTTCTATAAATCCTAAACAATGTGTAAGTAAAAGCCCTAATTCGTTTCTGTTTTCTTTCTTTTAATTGATCTTGAATACGATTTTTGGGGTATATAAAACATGATCAAACAACGAATTAAAGGGAGGGGTTTCGTTTTTTTTTTTGTTGTTGTTTTGTTGCTGGGTTCGAAAATCACACAAACCGAGACTCAGATGAGTCTCGGTGGTATTTTCCCCACCAGCCGCAACCCTATTGGGTGTTGGCTTGGTTGTACTGACGGTGGAAACAATGGCCAGGCAGGGAGAAACCACTGGCTACGGCCAGTGGTATTATTGGTCTGCCAGTGGGAACCGAGACCCTAGTGGTCTCGGTGGGATAATTATAACAAGCAGGGGAAACGAACCACTGACGGTGGTATCACCACCACTGTCGGTGGCATTCTGGCAGGGACAGGGGTGTTTGGCAACCTGTTTTATAAGCAACTTAAGGGTGCGTTTGGCTGTCAGATTAATAAACATATTTAAGGCTGTTTGGTTCGGTGAATATGTAAACATAAAAACAACACATTTTCGCGGGTTTGAGTCACGACACGTTTTAATAAATAATACATGGTTACGGGTTATCATTTTAAAAAGTTAATTAACTTTACATGCTTATTAACTTTACCAGGTAATTAAATTAATAGATAATGACTTACTATTACAACATTAATCAAATTGGTTTAACATGCTAGATAATTAATTTAATTAAAAACATGGACTTAGGTTTATTATTACTAATTAATAATACATGATTTTAACCTAAGTATTTTGATTATTTAATTTAAACTATAGTAATTAATTAATTATTAAACATGACTTATAATTAATTAATTATCATGACGTAGGTTAATTATTTTACTATTAATACATAGTTAAACCTAAGTATTTTAATCATGGAAATTTGACTAAGTAATTAATTAATTATTAAAACCATGACCTATAATTAATTAATTCTCATGACTTAGGTTATATTAATATAATTAATAATACATGTTTTAACCTAAGTATTTATATCTTAGTTAATTAAATCACATGATAATTAAATAAATGCCTTAACCTATAGTTTATTTAAATACATGGAATGATTTATAAACTATACTATTTTATTACATGACTTAGAATATTAATCAGTAAATACTTAAGCTTATATAATTAGCTTATTTGACCAGCTTATATCTATTTATGGAAACTTTCTATTTTTAGAAACTTATCTATTTTAAGCAGTAACTCTATTTTCGGAAACTTTCTATTTTAGGAAACCTGCTATTTTTGGAAAGTTACTTAATATTACACAACAAGTATAATAATACATGAAACACAAGAAATACTTAATCAGAATAGGCAGAATATATGATAAACACAGTATTAAGCTTAAAACAGTAAAACATGACATGAACGTATTAAATAAGCTAAGACATAATATAAAGCCAGTTATGTATTCAGTGATCAGATACTTATACACGTATGTATTTATGTAGCATTAGTGTTACCGGAGTAGGACTCTCTTTCGTTCGTCTTCTTCGTTCACTGGACATAAGGTACGGATTCCCGTCCTTTCAGTATGGACATTCTTTCCTTATTAGGATTCCCCGTATGCAGCCAACTGTTTTCCCGTAGTATAAGTTATGAGTTTGATTGCTTATGTTTAATTAAGATTACCTATAGCCATATACATGCATGACCAGTTTCACCTAGTTATGGAGGTACCATAACCATAACATTAGAGGCACTGATGTTATGACTTCCCCACAGCGGAGTGATTGCTCTTGGCGTCCCTTCAGCTTTTGGCCATTTATTTATATTTATCATGTGGGGCGTATGGGTGCATCCTAGTTACATGTTTTCAGTCAGGATTTCATGGTGAATGTGGTGTGTGCCTTGCATTCTTCACAAGGAGCTGATCCCTCCTACCCAAAAACCAGTATATTAAATTAAAGGCAACCCCTCTAATTTGCATGATGAGGTCACCCCTCCAAGTATTCATGCACGATGGATTTTCATCACCTATATTGGCTAACGGTAAAATACGTTAAACAGTTTTCATAAGATAAACATAAGGCTTTTCAAACTATAAAACCAGTTTTATGAACATGTCTAGGTTTTTCCAGGACTTATACATTTCCGCTGCTATTAAGTCTTTATTATGCTTAGTCATTCATACTATGTCTATATCCATGCACTGAGCGTTTTGCTCAGCCGTTACTTTCCTTTCCATGTACCAAAACGGCAGGTACCCTAGGAGAGACTCGAGCATTTGGAGGATGTGCATAGGATGGAAGCTGCTAGAGACTTCTTTTCCTTTTGCCTTCATATATTTATGCTTGTGTAGTCTTCATTCATTTTCCTTTGCTTTATTATGTTTTGGGCTTATGTTTGGGAACCGATGTTTGATACCGGTTATCCCTATGGTCATGTAATGTTTTATGCATTTATCCTTGTATGCTTTGATGACACGCCATAATTACGCGTGACATTTCCATTATCAAAATGGGGTGTTACAGCACACACATAGACACATAGTTAACATGTATGTATGTACAGGCACATTCTTGTAAATACACACATTCCAGCTTAAGGTCAGTGGGGTTTCTAGTAACTATATCTTACAAAATTTCTGAGAAATAACCAGAAAGCAATGATGCGTTACTTGACGCCAAATAGAGAGGATGGTTTGTGATGGTCTCTTCGTTGAATCTGGTGTATAAACTAAATGTTTACAAAATAGAGGGGCTGGGGATGGTCATAACACTTTGCGTCTCTACCAACATAGAAAAATAAGTAGAAAGTGAAACAAATTAAACAACACTTGTAATATGGATAATATTTTTTTAGTTTCTGGACATAAACCGTGCATATGATACATATTTAACAACGCAGATCATTATCAGGTTTAAGTACATAAAAACATGGTTCGACCGAATTCAACCAGGTAGCCATGGGAAATAAAAACAACTCTACAAAGCATCTAAATATGGTGCAACGATGTCCAAAAGCATAAAAAAATGAGATACTTGCACAACATAATAAGGTTAACCGGTGTTCTGCATACCAGCAGCAATTCCCTTCATGGTCAGGATAAGAGTATCTTTCAAACCTGGTGCATACTCGCTACTTTTCTTTTTTTTGGTAAATTTGGACTTTTATTACCAAATAGAGATGATGTATAACAAATAATGAAGAAAAAGGATGTTATTCCCATATCAATCCATAACACAAGATTTAGATGATATTTAAAGAGAGAAAGAGAAGAAATAGAGAGAGAAACAAGAGAGAATTTGGAAGGTTAATGTTTACTAGAGGGAGAAAGTAAAATGAACCAACACCCTCTTCCACACATGGAAGAGGGTATATATACCCTTGGATTTTAGGCCTTGGGTTTAAGTGACTTGGGTCGGGCTTGGATTTGTCTTGGGCTTACGCCCCTAACTTAGACAATATTAGCTTAAAGTCCAAGCCCGGTTTTCCCTACTAACCTATTACAATACAAGACCATTAACAACTAAGATGACCTATTACATTCTTGTTTGACTATATAAAATATAGGGCTAACAATCTCCCCCAATGTATCGGTCATCTTAAAAAGCTTAAAAAGCATAAGATGATTGAGTGAATACATTCTTGTAGAGGAGATCTTCCTTCTTTGGTCTTGTATCTTAGTCTTGATCTTGTTTGTAACGGCTTTGTTCCTTCATGCTTTTGTGATCTTTATCTGAGCCTTTGTCATTTGACTTTGAGTGCTTGAGATCTTCAATCTATTCTTGATAGTGTTCATCTTGAGCTCTTGTGACAAGATGACCTATTACATTCTTACATTCTTAAGTATCTTGAATATCACCATCTTGTGCTCTTGTGACTTCTGAATTGACATCGGTTACACAGCTACGCCACCTTGTTGATATGCAGCAACATATATAGACACGGATAAAATGGCTTTGAACATTTCATCCTAACTCGGTAGCGTTTTACCTCCGGTCGGTGAAGACTGTTTAGACGGTATTAGATACTGTACTTGTGATCGGGTAGATTCGATTAAGAACCTCCTTGACAGGGTTTCCCGGCGGTAGTAGCCATTTCTCTTTACTCGACCGTCTCAAAGCAGACTGCGAACGTAAAGAGTGAATCATAAGGATAAATTATCCGTCTGATTAGAGTCGTCAATTCAGATTTCCTGGAACAAGTTTGATTCTAAAAGAATCGCACCATTGTTGCTTTCCAGTTTGTCACAAGCTTAATTCATAGAGAATCTTGCGAGTCACCTACCGCAGTGTTGTTTGATGTTGACACTGGAAGGATTTCCATTCGTCATTGTGAACACTAAAGAGTGTCACTCTGAATGTTCTGGCAAGATCACATGGATTTTGCGAAGAAACCTGGAATCAAGTTTGAATCAATTAAGAATCCAAACTTAGTTGCATTCCAGTTCTCACAAGTTTGATTCGTGTTGAATCGCACAAGTTACGTACCATGAGCTTGTTTGATGCTGGCTTAAGCAGGATTTCCATCTTCATTGTGAATTGTATCACTCAGATGTTCTAGCAATATCACAAGGATAATGCGTAGGACTCGATTGTGTCCTAATGAGATGATAGATAGATCTCGTTTGGCTCTAGACTCAAATAAGTACATTTTGGTAATCGGAGGTTGGAGCAGACTGCCACCTTTTCAATATTAACTAACCCCGGAGTGAGAAAGTCAATAGATACGTGTTGATCTCCATGACAATGAGACAAGTTTCTTTTGAGAGAAACTCGAATGGCTGGGGAAGTGTTGTGCATCGCATCATTGGGTCTATGACACTTGTCTTCGATAGATGTGTCAACCCGGTTTCTGCCTAAGTTGCATAGAATATTCAACTCCTTCAATGCTTACCAACACGTCATCACTAGCACCTTGTTGTGATTGTTCCAGTGCTAGCTTAAGTAATTAGTCCGCATTCAGCTTCATTCAACTCCATCTTTCCTAAGGACAACTATTTCTAGATATGGAATGTCCTTGGATAGATCCCTCCGGTTCTGGTTGGATTATAGGACTTAGTTTCCTATCCTAAACCACCTTTTGACTCTATCGTTACGTCGTGGATAGTAGGTTGTTTTGGGTATAGATCGTAACCATAAACCATTGAAAACCATTCAAAGTGTTTGATAAAGATCAAAACTTTTAACACTTTGAAAGTTTTATATTTCCGAAAAGCTCCCCCTACACACATGCATCGATATACGAAATAGTTTAGCATGTGAAGGAAAGAGTTGCACTTGAGTCTTTAAGATCACATGTTGCGATATATTACATTTTCATCACATTTTCTCTCCCTATCTCTAATATAAAAAATATCATATTAGAGATACCAATTGATGAAAATATAACAATTTCTAAAAAATGGATTGGGAGAGAAACATGTTTGCACGCATGAATATGGGACATTAAGTCGGGTTGTTCCCCCTCAACAATATATGTGTGTCTTGAAACAAAAATTTGACAAAATTTTGGAAAAACGACACCACAAAATATGTTGAGGTACGGAGTTGAGATGCCTTATCCGATATAGTATATTACATATGACAGTTTTAAACCATTTTCGGAATGTGTTGGATACATAAAATATGACAATTTTAGAGATGTACCAAACAACATTAAAGGCTTGATGTTAAAACGCTCCCCCTCAAAAATTGATCAAAATAACATATGACAATTTTGAGATATAAAAACCACATTATGAGGAAGGGAGTGTTGAACACACAATTTTGAAAGATTTAGAAAAACCTTTTGAGAAATTCTTGAAAAAATGTGTTCAACGGTTTTAAAATAAACATGATAGAAGACTTCTCTTCTATTGCTTAGGGAAAGTGCACTAAAACGTACACTTCCCTTTCGGGTCCGTTTTTCATGAGCTCAAAACATTGATTGTTTTGTGACTAGCTCATGACCGAGAAAAATAAATTTCCCTTTGTGAAGGATAAGTTATCATCCGTGATAAACTTTCCTTAAGTTGAAGTTCGAGGTCTAAGCTGACATTTACTTAGAAATTGTTTTTCATGAACTTAAAAACTTTGAATGTTTTTATAGGAAGATCATGACCGAGAAATATTAATTTCTCGTTGAGAAGGACAAGTTATCGTCCGTGATAAACTTTCCTTATTTGAGGTCCGAGTCCTAAGCTGTGATGTGCTTAGAAGTCATTATGAGAGAAAAATCAAGCAGCTTCATTTGCCAAAACCTCCAAGTCTTCTGGAGTCATATACTTCATACTAAGACGGCCAACGAGATATTGAAACCTATTTTGGGATAGGGCTTTAGTAAACAAGTATGCTATCTGGTACTCAGTTCTGACAAAGTATAATTCCACGATACCACGTTCCACTTGTTCCTTGATGAAGTGATATCTAACTGCGATGTGCTTGGTACAGAAGTGTTGAACCGGATTGCAAGAGATGGCTATGGCCTACTTTAAGTAACAATACATAGGTATTTTATCAAAGTGGAAGCCATAATCCGTGTGTTGAGTTCTCATCCAGAGGACTTGAGCACAACACGCGGATAGAGCCACATATTCTGCTTCAGCTGATGAAAGCGAAGTAAAATCCTGCTTCTTTGATGACCAACTCACAAGCTTATCTTCCCCTAGAAATTGTACGCTACCAGAAGTGCTTTTTCGACTATCAAGGCAACCTGCGTGATCAGAATCTAAAAAAAGGCTGTTAGATGAAAACCAGTTCCCTTCGGATACCAGAGTCCCATTTGAATGGTATTCTTAAGGTACCGAAAGATCCGTTTAACCTCTTTGAGGTGCTTTTGAGTAGGTCTGGCTTGATATCGTGCACAATAGCATGTGGCATGATGAATATCAGGCCCGCTGGCGGTGAGGTACATAAGTGACTCGATCATACTGCGATATCGCGTTTTATCTACGGGATATGAGTACAAGTCAGCGTCTAGGGATTTGGTCGACAATGGTGTACCAACGCGAGCACATGAGGTCATACCATGCTTTTTAAGTATCTCTTGAGCATACTTAGCTTGGTTAATGAAGATACCACGTAGGGATTGATGAATCTGGAGGCCTAAAAAGAATTTTAGCTCCCCCATCATTGACATTTCAAATCTGTTGTGCATTAATTTTTCAAAATGTTTTGAAAGTTTTGGGTTCGTAAAACCAAAAATGATGTCATCAACATAAACTTGCACCAGCAGTATGTCATCCCCATATTTGTTAATAAAGAGAGTAGGATCAATAGAACCTTTGGAGAATCCTTTGGACACCAAGAAGTTTGAAAGTTCTTCGTACCATTCCCTTGGAGCTTGTTTAAGTCCATATACAGCCTTCTTGAGACGATAGACTTTGTCAGGATGATGATGATCGATGAATCCTTCCGGCTGATTCACATACACTTCTTCCTTCAAATGACCGTTGAGAAAAGCAGTTTTAACGTCCATCTGAAAAACCGTGAAGCCCTTATGTGCAGCATAAGCAACGAATATCCTGACTGCTTCCAAACGAGCGACTAGAGCGAATGATTCATCGTAGGCTATGCCTTCTTGTTGACGGTATCCCTTAACCATAAGACGAGATTTGTTTTTGATGATGGTTTGTTCTTCATCCAGTTTGTTTTTCTAGATCCATTTGAAATCTAAAATTGACATTCCATAGGGTCGGTCAACAAGTTCCCAAACATTTAGGCGTTCAAACTGATGAATTTCGTCTTGCATTGATTCAATCCACGCATGATCAGTCATGGCTTGTTTGATGTTTGTAGGTACATTTGAACTCATGGTGAGTGCATACATACACACATCGCCATCGGTTTTGAGTTGTCTGCGTGTTTAAACCGGTTGTGAAGGATTTCCAATAACTTTCTTTAATGGATGATCATGTGTCTAATGGTGAGTGGATGGATATGGTTGGTAGAATGTATTTATGTAGCATTAGTGTTACCGGAGTAGGACTCTCTTTCGTTCGTCTTCTTCGTTCACTGGACATAAGGTATGGATTCCCGTCCTTTCAGTATGGACATTCTTTCCTTATTAGGATTCCCCGTATGCAGCCAACTGTTTTCCCGTAGTATAAGTTATGAGTTTGATTGCTTATGTTTAATTAAGATTACCTATAGCCATATACATGCATGACCAGTTTCACCTAGTTATGGAGGTACCATAACCATAACATTAGAGGCACTGATGTTATGACTTCACCACAGCAGAGTGATTGCTCTTGGCATCCCTTCAGCTTTTGGCCATTTATTTATATTTATCATGTGGGGCGTATGGGTGCATCCTAGTTACATGTTTTCAGTCAGGATTTCATGGTGAATGTGGTGTGTGCCTTGCATTCTTCACAAGGAGCTGATCCCTCCTACCCAAAAACCAGTATATTAAATTAAAGGCAACCCCTCTAATTTGCATGATGAGGTCACCCCTCCAAGTATTCATGCACGATGGATTTTCATGACCTATATTGGCTAACGGTAAAATACGTTAAACAGTTTTCATAAGATAAACATAAGGCTTTTCAAACTATAAAACCAGTTTTATGAACATGTCTAGGTTTTTCCAGGACTTATACATTTCCGCTGCTATTAAGTCTTTATTATGCTTAGTCATTCATACTATGTCTATATCCGTGCACTGAGCGTTTTGCTCAGCCGTTACTTTCCTTTCCATGTCCCAAAACGGCAGGTACCCTAGGAGAGACTCGAGCATTTGGAGGATGTGCATAGGATGGAAGCTGCTAGAGACTTCTTTTCCTTTTGCCTTCATATATTTATGCTTGTGTAGTCTTCATTCATTTTCCTTTGCTTTATTATGTTTTGGGCTTATGTTTGGGAACCGATGTTTGATAGCGGTTATCCCTATGGTCATGTAATGTTTTATGCATTTATCCTTGTATGCTTTGATGACACGCCATAATTACGCGTGACATTTCCATTATCAAAATGGGGTGTTACAACACACACATAGACACATAGTTAACATGTATGTATGTACAGGCACATTCTTGTAAATACACACATTCCAGCTTAAGGTCAGTGGGGTTTCTAGTAACTATATCTTACAAAATTTCTGAGAAATAACCAGAAAGCAATGATGCGTTACTTGACGCCAAATAGAGAGGATGGTTTGTGATGGTCTCTTCGTTGAATCTGGTGTATAAACTAAATGTTTACAAAATAGAGGGGCTGGGGATGGTCATAACACTTTGCGTCTCTACCAACATAGAAAAATAAGTAGAAAGTGAAACAAATTAAACAACACTTGTAATATGGATAATATTTTTTTAGTTTCTGGACATAAACCGTGCATATGATACATATTTAACAACGCAGATCATTATCAGGTTTAAGTACATAAAAACATGGTTCGGCCGAATTCAACCAGGTAGCCATGGAAAAAAAAACAACTCTACAAAGCATCTAAATATGGTGCAACGATGTCCAAAAGCATAAAAAAATGAGATACTTGCACAACATAATAAGGTTAACCGGTGTTCTACATACCAGCAGCAATTCCCTTCATGGTCAGGATAAGAGTATCTTTCAAACCTGGTGCATACTCGCTACTTTTCTTTTTTTTGGTAAATTTGGACTTTTATTACCAAATAGAGATGATGTATAACAAATAATGAAGAAAAAGGATGTTATTCCCATATAAATCCATAACACAAGATTTAGATGATATTTAGAGAGAGAAAGAGAAGAAATAGAGAGAGAAACAAGAGAGAATTTGGAAGGTTAATGTTTACTAGAGGGAGAAAGTAAAATGAACCAACACCCTCTTCCACACATGAAAGAGGGTATATATACCCTTGGATTTTGGGCCTTGGGTTTAAGTGACTTGGGCCGGGCTTGGATTTGTCTTGGGCTTACGCCCCTAACTTAGACAATATTAGCTTAAAGTCCAAGCCCGGTTTTCCCGACTAACCTATTACAATACAAGACCATTAACGACTAAGATGACCTATTACATTCTTGTTTGACTATATAAAATATAGGGCTAACAATCTCCCCCAATGTATCGGTCATCTTAAAAAGCCTAAAAAGCATAAGATGATTAAGTGAATACATTCTTGTAGAGGAGATCTTCCTTTTTTGGTCTTGTATCTTGGTCTTGATCTTGTTTGTAACGGCTTTGTTCCTTCATGCTTTTGTGATCTTTATCTGAGCCTTTGTCATTTGACTTTGAGTGCTTGAGATCTTCAATCTATTCTTGATAGTGTTCATCTTGAGCTCTTGTGACAAGATGACCTATTACATTCTTACATTCTTAAGTATCTTGAATATCACCATCTTGTGCTCTTGTGACTTCTGAATTGACATCGGTTACACAGCTACGCCACCTTCTTGATATGCAGCAACATATATAGACACGGATAAAATGGCTTTGAACATTTCATCCTAACTCGGTAGCGTTTTACCTCCGGTCAGTGAAGACTGTTTAGACGGTATTAGATACCGTACCTGTGATCGGGTAGATTCGATTAAGAACCTCCTTGACAGGGTTTCCCAGTGGTAGTAGCCATTTCTCTTTACTCGACCGTCTCAAAGCAGACTGCGAACGTAAAGAGTGAATCATAAGGATAAATTATCCGTCTGATTAGAGTCGTCAATTCAGATTTCCTGGAACAAGTTTGATTCTAAAAGAATCGCACCATTGTTGCTTTCCAGTTTGTCACAAGCTTAATTCATAGAGAATCTTGCGAGTCACCTACCGCAGTGTTGTTTGATGTTGACACTGGAAGGATTTCCATTCGTCATTGTGAACACTAAAGAGTGTCACTCTGAATGTTCTGGCAAGATCACATGGATTTTGCGAAGAAACCTGGAATCAAGTTTGAATCAATTAAGAATCCAAACTTAGTTGCATTCCAGTTCTCACAAGTTTGATTCGTGTTGAATCGCACAAGTTACGTACCACGAGCTTGTTTGATGCTGGCTTAAGCAGGATTTCCATCTTCATTGTGAATTGTATCACTCAGATGTTCTAGCAATATCACAAGGATAATGCGTAGGACTCGATTGTGTCCTAATGAGATGATAGATAGATCTCGTTTGGCTCTAGACTCAAATAAGTACATTTTGGTAATCGGAGGTTGGAGCAGACTACCACCTTTTCAATATTAACTAACCCCGGAGTGAGAAAGTCAATAGATACGTGTTGATCTCCATGACAACGAGACAAGTTTCTTTTGAGAGAAACTCGAATGGCTGGGGAAGTGTTGTGCATCGCATCATTGGGTCTATGACACTTGTCTTCGATAGATGTGTCAACCCGGTTTCTGCCTAAGTTGCATAGAATATTCAACTCCTTCAATGCTTACCAACACGTCATCACTAGCACCTTGTTGTGATTGTTCCAGTGCTAGCTTAAGTAATTAGTCTGCATTCAGCTTCATTCAACTCCATCTTTCCTAAGGACAACTATTTCTAGATATGGAATGTCCTTGGGTAGATCCCTCCGGTTCTGGTTGGATCATAGGACTTAGTTTCCTATCCTAAACCACCTTTTGACTCTATCGTTACGTCGTGGATAGTAGGTTGTTTTGGGTATAGATCGTAACCATAAACCATTGAAAACCATTCAAAGTGTTTGATAAAGATCAAAACTTTTAACACTTTGAAAGTTTTATATTTCCGAAAAGCTCCCCCTATACACATGCATCGATATACGAAATAGTTTAGCATGTGAAGGAAAGAGTTGCACTTGAGTCTTTAAGATCACATGTTGCGATATATTACATTTTCATCACATTTTCTCTCCCTATCTCTAATATAAAAAATATCATATTAGAGATACCAATTGATGAAAATATGACAATTTCTGAAAAATGGATTGGGAGAGAAACATGTTTGCACGCATGAATATGGGACATTAAGTCGGGTTGTTCCCCCTCAACAATATATGTGTGTCTTGAAATAAAAATTTGACAAAATTTTTGGAAAAACGACACCACAAAATATGTTGAGGTACGGAGTTGAGATGCCTTATCCGATATAGTATATTACATATGACAGTTTTAAATCATTTTCGGAATGTGTTGGATACATAAAACATGACAATTTTAGAGATGTACCAAACAACATTAAAGGCTTGATGTTAAAACGCTCCCCCTCAAAAATTGATCAAAATAACATATGATAATTTTGAGATATAAAAACCACATTATGAGGAAGGGAGTGTTGAACACACAATTTTGAAAGATTTAGAAAAACCTTTTGAGAAATTCTTGAAAAAATGTGTTCAACGGTTTTAAAATAAACATGATAGAAGACTTCTCTTCTATTGCTTAGGGAAAGTGCACTAAAACGTACACTTCCCTTTCGGGTCCGTTTTTCATGAGCTCAAAACATTGATTGTTTTGTGACTAGCTCATGACCGAGAAAAATAAATTTCCCTTTGTGAAGGATAAGTTATCATCCGTGATAAACTTTCCTTAAGTTGAAGTTCGAGGTCTAAGCTGACATTTACTTAGAAATCGTTTTTCATGAACTTAAAAACTTTGAATGTTTTTATAGGAAGCTCATGACCGAGAAATATTAATTTCTCGTTGAGAAGGACAAGTTATCGTCCGTGATAAACTTTCCTTATTTGAGGTCCGAGTCCTAAGCTGTGATGTGCTTAGAAGTCATTATGAGAGAAAAATCAAGCAGCTTCATTTGCCAAAACCTCCAAGTCTTCTGGAGTCATATACTTCATACTAAGACGGCCAACGAGATAATGAAACCTATTTTAGGATAGGGCTTTAGTAAACAAGTCTGCTATCTGGTACTCAGTTCTGACAAAGTATAATTCCACGATACCACGTTCCACTTGTTCCTTGATGAAGTGATATCTAACTGTGATGTGCTTGGTACAGAAGTGTTGAACCGGATTGCAAGAGATGGCTATGGCCGACTTTAACTAACAATACATAGGTATTTTATCAAAGTGGAAGCCATAATCCGTGTGTTGAGTTCTCATCCAGAGGACTTGAGCACAACACGCGGATAGAGCCACATATTCTGCTTCAGCTGATGAAAGCGAAGTACAATCCTGCTTCTTTGATGACCAGCTCACAAGCTTATCTTCCCCTAGAAATTGTACGCTACCAGAAGTGCTTTTTCGACTATCAAGGCAACCTGCGTGATCAGAATCTGAAAAGGCTGTTAGATGAAAACCGGTTTCCTTCGGATACCAGAGTCCCATTTGAATGGTATTCTTAAGGTACCGAAAGATCCGTTTAACCTCTTTGAGGTGCTTTTGAGTAGGTCTGGCTTGATATCGTGCACAATAGCATGTGGCATGATGAATATCAGGCCTGCTGGCGGTGAGGTACATAAGTGACTCGATCATACTGCGATATCGCGTTTTATCTACGGGATATGAGTACAAGTCAGCGTCTAGGGATTTGGTCGACAATGGTGTACCAACGCGAGCACATGAGGTCATACCATGCTTTTTAAGTATCTCTTGAGCATACTTAGCTTGGTTAATGAAGATAACACGTAGGGATTGATGAATCTAGAGGCCTAAAAAGAATTTTAGCTCCCCCATCATTGACATTTCAAATCTGTTGTGCATTAATTTTTCAAAATGTTTTGAAAGTTTTGGGTTCGTAAAACAAAAAATGATGTCATCAACATAAACTTGCACCAGCAGTATGTCATCCCCATATTTGTTAATAAAGAGAGTAGGATCAATAGAACCTTTGGAGAATCCTTTGGACACCAAGAAGTTTGAAAGTTCTTCGTACCATTCCCTTGGAGCTTGTTTAAGTCCATATACAGCCTTCTTGAGACGATAGACTTTGTCAGGATGATGAGGATCGATGAATCCTTCCGGCTGATTCACATACACTTCTTCCTTCATATGACCGTTGAGAAAAGCAGTTTTAACGTCCATCTGAAAAACTGTGAAGCCCTTATGTGCAGCATAAGCAAGAAATATCCTGACTGCTTCCAAACGAGCGACTGGAGCGAATGATTCATCGTATTCTATGCCTTCTTGTTGACGGTATCCCTTAACCATAAGACGAGATTTGTTTTTGATGATGGTTTGTTCTTCATCCAGTTTGTTTTTCCAGATCCATTTGAAATCTAAAATTGACATTCCATAGGGTCGGTCAACACGTTCCCAAACATTTAGGCGTTCAAACTGATGAATTTCGTCTTGCATTGATTCAATCCACGCATGATCAGTCATGGCTTGTTTGATGTTTGTAGGTACATTTGAACTCACGGTGAGTGCATACATACACACATCGCCATCAATTTTGAGTTGTCTGCGTGTTCAAACCGGTTGTGAAGGATTTCCAATGACTTTCTCTAATGGATGATCATGTGTCTAATGGTGAGTGGATGGATATGGTTGGTAGAATGTATGCATGTTGGATGGATCAACATGTTTAGAAGACTCTCTGACTTCGTGTACCGATGTACTGAACGGATTGATAAATTCTTCTTCGTCAGGTTGTGCATTGATTGCTTGATTGTTGTTTCCTCCTTCAGCATTAATGGTTGGTGATGTTGGTTGTATGACTATTTCTTAAGTTTGTTGAGTATCCACTGGAATTGTCTCTTGAGCAACGGTTGCTGAAGTAGATGCAGTTGTGTCTTGTTGACTTTGTTCGGGTGCATCAGCAGTATTGACAGCGGAAGGCGTTGACACAACTTGATTGTTTCCGTAGTACTATTCATCAAACATCGGATCATATAAATCAACCAACTCATTCATTTGTGTTGTATTCGTCGAGTCTGCTGTAGGAGTACTTTCTTGACATTCTTGCACGGGACGTACACTGTTTTGTGTAGGTACCTTTGCTGGATATTGAGGAGCGGGACTTGAGCTGTTGTGATCAAGTACCATTTGTGGCAATTCTTCAAAGTTCACATGAATTGTTTCAACAATAATCTTTGTTCTCTTGTTATAGACCCGATATCCTTTCGACAATGTAGCATACCCCACAAAAATACATGCATCACCTTTTTCTTTCATCTTGTCGAGATTCTCACCGTCTTTAAGGATGTAGCATAAAGATCCAAATACGTGAAAGAATTTGATAGTAGGTTTCCTGCCATTGATGATGTGGTAAGGTGTCTATTCATGTCTAGGGATGACGAGAGAACGATTCTGAGTGTAACAGGCAGTTGCAATTGCTTCAGCCCACAAGAATAGCGGTAATTTTGAAGCAGAAAGCATTGTTCGAGCAGCCTCAACCAAAGTACGGTTCCGTCTTTCGACAACGCCGTTTTGTTCAGAAGTTCGAGCGATAGACGTTTGATGTTCGATGCCTTCTTCTTGAAAGTAAGATTGCAAGTTCTTGTTCAAAAATTCAGTACCCCTATCCGTTCTTACGGTTAAGACTTGAGCTTGAAGATTGCGTTGTATCATCTTGAGAAAGCTTTTGAGAACCTCTGGTGTTTCATCTTTGGACCTTAAGAAGAAAGTCCATGTGTATCTAGAGTAATCATCAACAATCACGAGAATATAATTTTTCCCGTTAATACTCTCTACACGCATGGGACCACATAAATCCATGTGTTGAAGTCCCAATCGTCATTTTGAGCTTGGGGTAGTCTTTGTTTTGAAAAACTTCCGTTTTGCTTTCCCCAACTCACAAGAAGAAAAAAGATGGTCTTTGACGAATTTCAACTTAGGAAGACCGGTCACAATATCATTCTTCGAAAGCAAGTTGATGATGTCAAAGTTGAGATGTGACAATCGTTGATGCCATAACCAGGCTTGAGATGATGAAGCTTTAGCCATTAAGCAAATTGGATTTGATGAAGATGTGTCTTGAAGAGTTACTGTGTAGAGATCAGAGCCACGAGAACCTGTAAGAAGGTCATTCCCATCGTAGTCTTTAACATAGCAAGTAGATTTCCGAAAAGCCACTTCTAAATCCGCATCACAAAATTGACCAACCGAGAATAAATTGTGATTCAGTCCCTCAACGTAATAAACCCGTTTGATAGTGAGATTTCCTTGAACCAAATCGACATATCCAAGTATCGGTGCAAACTGATCATTTCCAAACTGCATCGTACCTAGAAACTTCTCCACGAAGTTAATGAGAAGCTTGAGATTGCCCGTCCTGTGCTTTGTGCACCCGGAGTCCATTATGAATAGGATGATTTCGGCGAGTTGTAGAAGAATTAGAAGATAACGTAGCATTTGAAAAATGAGATCCCTTGATAGAAACGGGTTCCAAAATAGTAGTGGGCCTAGATGCAAAGTCTACAGGCAAGCTGATATTCCTAGACCCAATCACTAAAGTGGTTAACTTAGGTACCCATTTGTATCCGGGTGATGTAAATCTCCAATACCCCCGTTTACATGTCCTGATCATGTTCTCATATACCTTCTTTAATATGTTTTGTTTACGCAGAGTAGTGGAGTCTAACGCACTTAGTTTCTTAAGTGGTTGATCAGTGGATTGGTTCAAAGTTCTTGTGGGTTCTCTAGTACTAGTGGGCTGAAAAATAGGCTTCCTAGTTCTAGTATTCACGCCATTATGATTAAGAGCACAAGCATCATGATTGAAAGTACGAACACATTTTCCACATTCAACACAAACAACTTCAACATTCGAGGTCTTAGCATTTAAACTGTCATTACATGCAGTTATAGACGTTTTATTCTTAGAAAACTTAAAATTCCTACGGTGGTCTTCTACTTCCAACTTCTTTCCTGGACTATTGTTAGGCATGACCTTATCTTGCATTCTAGTGCTCTTAAGCTGTGGTCCGCTAACGCTAGTAGTAGGGATTACTCCTATAGAAGAAGACACACGTTGATTAGTTTTCTTAATATTCTGAGGTAACCGTGATGTTCTAGTTTGAGTGGGCTTAGTTTTCATCTTATACATTCCTGGTGCTATCACATTTGTGCTCTTATCATTTCCTATCTTAGGCAAAGTCTGTGGGGATTGTCCCAAAACAGAGGATTTAGGGCATTTAACCGCATTCGGTTGACGAACGGCGGATGGTTTACCCAATACAGACTTTCCTTTCATTTTCTCAATGAGTTTTTGTAACTCACTGATGGCTATGTCCCTTTCTTGTAGTTGAGCTTTCAAATCATTTATTTTGAAACCTTTTTCATTTAATTGTCGAAACGAAGAAGTTGCCATTTGTTGACATTTTTTATGATTACAAGATTTATCACCTTTTTGTAAAGCAAGTTCAAGAGAAATGGAGTGTTTCTCAAGTTGGGAAAAACTTTTCTAAAGTTTGTTATAGGACTGAATTTGTTTCGAAAGCTCTACTTCAAGATTGCGACATTTCTCGTCCGATTCTGAAACTAGACATGCTACATGACAATATTGATCAAGATCGGTATACACACCAAGTATAGCATTCATATGGTCAGCATAAAAGTATTCCTTAGAAATTCGATCAATTTCGTTAGAAAGTTGGTGTTCTTGTGTTTTTAATTTAGTTTGAAGAAAATCAATTTCATCTTCAAGAGATTTAACATAACTTAAACCAGTTAACATTTCCTTAGTGAGAGCATTATAAAACATTTCCACATTTTTTGAAAGATCATCAATTGTTGGAACAATTCATTGTTGAATGACGACTTCTACTTGTGGGTTAGGTTTAATATTCCAAATGGTATCCCTAGAAACTTTTTCATAGTCGAAGACACCTTTGTACAAATTTAAAACCCCTTGTTTTATAAACTCAAATTGCTGAACACTTTTGCTTTTCTCATCCCATTTACGTTTTTCATCCGATATTTGTTTTTCTAACAAAATTGATTGCTTTTTGAAACTTCTTTTTAAAGAAACTTTCTTTTGGGGTTCATCACTTGGTGGTGGAACACTATTATACATCTTTTGTTCTTTGGAAAGTTCTTTTTGAGGAACAAACTTAATATAATTATCAGAATGAGAAAGGTTTATTAAATCACTTAAGTTTGATCGACTTTCTTCTTGATGACGAATAATTTCGTAGCACTCGGGTGAGAGCATAAGATCAAGATTATCAACATAACAACCGATATCATAGATAGCAGGCTTGGTACTTTGAATTTTCTTGAGATATTCAGGCTTGACAAAACTCATTTTCATATTTCTATTGAGCATATTCATGGTTTGAACGGACTGACCCGTTTTGTAAACAATGTTGTTTAACGTTTCGACTCTCTTTTCTAAATCAAGAATTTTTTCAATATCCTTTTCTTCACGAGTTTTATAAAGCTCAGTTTGTTCTTTGTTAACCGACTCTAACTCGGTAATTTAGAGTTTATGTAGCAGCAGTTGTTCTTCTAGTTCCGATATCTTCTGTTTTGACATATGAATTTTGTGTGTTACTTCAGAACAATATTGTTCGTTGAGCACCTTACGTTCATATACCAAACCATTAGCTATTGCAACTCGTCGATCAACTTCTTTTACATAATCACACTCTTTAAGCTTGCCTATCTCCTTGTCTAAGGATGTGTTTGCTTGCTTCAAACGTTTATTAGCCTCTTTGTTTTCATCAATTTCACGTTTTAAAGAATCAATAATAGACGCAAGAAAATCACGGTCCTCTTCCGAGTCAGTATCCTGAGTAGCATTTCCGTCATCATTACACATATGTTGTGAATCCGTAGAGATATTGCTATCCTCCGTGTCCATTACATATGTGTCATTGATGCTTTCGGGTTGCTCAGGATGCCGTCGTTCATTAGCAAACAGATTATAGTTATCATGTGATGGTACCTTTTCAAGTGGCTCAGAATCATAGATGGGTCCAGAAGTATCAGCAGTCTTTGGGATTACTTCTTGAATCTTTGCCATGTATACATAATGTGCCTCAAACTCTTGATCATCGGCTTCATCATCAGTGTCATCACGCCAGTCAACTTCATCTGCTGTGAGTGGAAATCCTGCTTCTTCTTTCTAACACAACTACATCTTTTCCTTGTGATATCACGAATCCTTAACGTTTTGGCTTCTTACATTCCCTAGCCATGTGCCCAAATCCCTTGCAGTTGAAGCATTGAATCCCAGTCTTCTGCACAACCAGAGTGCCTACAGTATCTCTAGCCCCAACTTGATTTGGCATCCTCTGATTATCATACCTAGCATCACGATCATACTTACGTGCATGATCAACTTCCTTATATCTGGGATTGGATGATGATCCGAGGTTGTTGTTGGAAGGTTTGTAGATCTTCTTATAAGTTGTGGTGAGTAAAGACATGAGTTCTTCAATCTTCTTGTCCCTTGAAGTTTGTTCATCATCACTGTCTCCATCTGACTCGGTGTCATACTTTGGAGGTAGATTGGGGACAATTGCTTTTGTTTTGTTTCTAGTAGTAGCTAGAGGTTTGGTGGATGCGCTTGATGACCTTGAGGAATGTGTAGCTGGTTGTTGACGGGGAACGAGTTTTGTTGAAGTAGCAGCCACAAAAGCAATAGAGTTAGCAGATCGTTCTGGCTTTTCAGCCCTAAGTTCATTCACTTCATTCTGATGTTGTTTCAATATATCATAAAGTTTGTGGTAAGATATAGTCTTGATATCCTCCCTTTGTTTGACCAAAGTCACAAACCTTTGCCATTCCGGTTTGAGTTGAAGTAGAAACTGGACATTGGCATGATGATTAGAGATGGTGCACTGATTTCTAACAAGCTCATTCATCATTTTGTAGAATCTCGAGTAATATGAGTCAATGGATTCACCATATTTGGATGTGAATTTTCCAAACTCCCAAAGCAGATTAGTCTCGAGATCTTGAACATTGATTGACTCACCTTGCTTCAGTCGATGAATTGCATTCCACATTTCCATAGCATTAGGACATGCATCAACCGTGGAATAGATATCGTTATCAATCCCAGTGAGTATGTAGTTGACGGCATCAGCTTCAGCTTGGAGGAGTTTCTTTTTCTCTGCAGGACATGTGTCGAAATTCTCCATAGCTCGTGTAGTTGATGAAGTACCATCCTTTGCTTGTGTGGTAAAGGGTCTGAATTCAAAAACTGGAGGTGGGTTCTCAAGGCAATGACGAAGAGCGGTTCGTTTCTCCTTAGTGTCGAGAAATCTAAGGAAGCGAGATCTCCACTGAACGTAGCAACCGGCAGTGAGCACAGGTGGATTTCCATTACCACCTTGTTCCAAACGAATTTGATTGGTCGTTGCATTGTTGTTGTCGTTATTAGACATGGTGATTACTTGTGAATGGGTTACGGATCTTAGTGGATTTGTTGTGATGAGGTGTGGTTGAAATTTCGTAGAGTTCCGAGAATCTTCAGTCCGACAATAAATTCCTCAGTCCGACAAAACGGTAAGCCGAAAAATTTTGTATTGCCAAATTTTGAAATTGAGTTAGAAATAGCCAAAAACTAGTAGGGAAAAAATTTGATTTTACTTGATAGTCTAGATAGTGGCTAAGTCTAATAAGTACTCAAACAAAATTTTGATGTCCATCGCAATACCCATCGCACTCTTAGATCGTACTCAGATTGTAACGTTGGATCGTAGTCAGTGATCGTAGTCTATGATCGCACTCCTTGATCGTACTCTGTGATCGCACTCCTTGATCGTGGTGAGTGATCGCACTCTATGATCGTACTGAGTGATCGCACTCTATGATCGTAATGAGTGATCGCACTCTCTGATCGTAGTGAGTGATCGCACTCTAGGATCGTAATGAGTGATCGCACTCTGGATCGTAGTGAGTGATCGCACTCTATGATCATAATGAGTGATCGCACTCTGGATCGTAGTAAGTGATCGTGATATCGGATCGCAAGTAGAAACCCCCAGGGTTTATGCAATCACAACAGTCAGATCGTACCAAGGAACCAAAAATACCCCTTTTCTCGGATAGTACTAGAACACAACAAATTCGAGATTTTTAGCCTAAAAATGAATCAAGTACCCAAATTTTTTTTGTTTTTAACCAAAATAACAATACCAAATCACTACCAATAGTAAGTAGATGATTTGTATCAAGAATAAACCATAAAAACACCAAAAAAAAATTTGGTACGTGACTATTAGAGCAAGATAGGCACGAAAAATCAAGAACACAACACAAGAATCTTCATTCACCTATCCACTATAGGCTCTTGATACCAAATGTTATTCCCATATCAATCCATAACACAAGATTTAGATGATATTTAGAGAGAGAAAGAGAAGAAAGTAGAGAGAGAAACAAGAGAGAATTTGGAAGGTTAATGTTTACTAGAGGAAGAAAGTAAAATGAACCAACACCCTCTTCCACACATGGAAGAGGGTATATATACCCTTGGCTTTTGGGCCTTGGGTTTAAGCGACTTGGGTCGGGCTTGGCTTTGTCTTGGGCTTACGCCCCTAACTTAGACAATATTAGCTTAAAGTCCAAGCCCGGTTTTCCCGACTAACCTATTACAATACAAGACCATTAACGACTAAGATGACCTATTACATTCTTGTTTGACTATATAAAATATAGGGCTAACAAAGGACAAACCCAATCCTTTACATATAAACAGAGTAAAAATAGAAATATTCTAGCATTGTTCGATGTCTAACAAGCTTGTTATCTAATACATCATCATGTTTGAGACAGGACATACATTCAAGAGCCGATGTAACTCTCGAATTCCATATTGTTGAATCATAATTTATGATTCACTGATCGTTATTAAGACTCCTCTGGGATTATATAATAATGAACATTAAACATGCATAGCGGAATTCGCACAATGAACAATTGTTACTATTAAGGTTTTCTTTATTCCATATAAATAAAACCTACTACAAACTATAATACACACGTGGGTTTACTATGCTAGACTCTCATGGGAGTTCTAGCTATGTTGGATATGTAAAACGAATGCCCTGTCCTTCTTTATATACTAGAGGATGCTAGGTTTTACAAGGAGATAAACATAATAAAGCAAGTATATCTTCTAAGTATAAAGAATATCTTCATAAAATATTCTTCATACTTATCTTTATTCTCTAGAGGATATCTTCATAATATCTCTAGAATCTTCTTAAGATCTCTATGTATCAATAATCCTAAAGGTACTTGTGTAGGCTAAGGGTACTTGCATTATGCTAGCGGTACATGGAATGTGCTAGCGGTACTTACTTTGTACTAGCGGTACTTCCAAGTGCCTTTGGTTTTGTATCATCAAATCTTTTAGCCCAACACATATCTCTAACCCCTGTTATTAACCAGTGTAGCTAACATAGAGCACTAGGCAAACATGGAGAAAATCCCTCCCTTGCTACATTTCCCATCCACAAACACCCTAACCATGCCTAGAGTCACCCACCCTTTAAGCATACAGGCTCTTGTGAATAGGCATCACAAGGAGAAGGTAGAAACTCCTGTTCTCACTAAGATTCTAAATGAAAGGTTTAGAAGTTTCTCAGGGATACAATCTCACCTGGCTACATTTCTCAACTAGCTGCCAATTCAACTATCCAAACACCCCACTACTAGCCAATCAGGCATCACCAAGCTGGAACTCCACCATAGCACGAAACCTTCTTTATGAACTATGAGTGGGCCTTTTACCACAGTCTACATAGCACACTGAGATGGTGATCTCCAATCCCTTATCCAGTAGGATTAAGATATTGGAAAGGTTTCCATAGTCAAGGTATTAGGCCCTTTGCTCAATTACCATATGATCTGCAATAAAATGTTATCCAAACCATAGCCAGTCCACCACACTATTAATATGGCATCTCACATAATAGATTTGAAGTTAAAATCTCTTCAAACTGAATGACCAAGGAAGCATCTTACTAACCTTCACAAGAATTCCACATTCCAAACACTCCTTTATCAGCATTCATCATACCACTATGCCCTATTAATCACATCATGGATCCATACACTATCTCATTCTTCCAAAGTCATTTGCTGACAATACACAACTTGATGCCCCACTTTTCTTGAGTTCTTCTAACAGCAACATTATCTTTCACTTTAAGTCCCATAAGTCGAGTCTTCATAGTCCCACAAAAAACTTCGTATAGCTCAGCCACACTTCTGCTTCCATTTCTAAAAATTCTATGACTTCTTTCCTGCCATAGCAAATAGACACAAGCAGCAATACCAAGCCTTCTAAAAACGCTTCCAATAGAATTCCCACAAAATCCATTAGAAAGTCTCGCAACATTAATCTGCATCTCATCCTCACTCCTATCAACTTCAATCAATTGAGATACTTTGCACCAAAAAACTTTAGAATATTTGCATTTAAAGAATAGATGATTGTGAGAATCCATATCACACTTACATAGAGAGCAAATCATAACATCATAAGATCCCCATTGTTTAATCTTGTCCTGAGTAGGTTTATTTTGCACTGCAAGCAAAAGGATAAAAGCATGTTTAGGTATGTTCTGCCTAAACCACACTATGATATGCCATCCAACATCCTCCTCAACAGTACACATATCTCTATAGGCTTGATTAACAGAAAACCTCATCATATTTCCTCCATTACTTCTCCAAACAAGCATGTCATCATTCTCACTGAGTAGAACATTATCACTACTTTCAATAATAATGGGAAACTTATCAACCCAACCATTAGGCCATCTCCAATTACTCGGCCCACATATCTCAAAAACAGTCATTCTAGAGCCAAGTCTAGCATCATACAAATCCCTATAGGTGATAAATTGATCTAAGTAGCCACAGTTTGCCCAATTATCATACGATGCTAGAGTATTTTTTTCCATTTTCCAAGTTTAGAAACAACATACTCTCTCACCTCACTTCTAAGGCTCAGGATGTTCCTCCATCCTTAACTGTCATTAGCATCTTCATTCACTTCCCAAAAAAGCTTCTTCCTTTATTGATCCATTTGACCTAAAGAGACTCTTTATCAATCACAATATGCCAAATGTCTTTAACAATCATGGATTTATTCCAACTGCCCAGATCCTTTTGGTCAAGTCCACCATACTTCTTAGGTTGGCATATATTTCTTAGGTTTGCATGAATCATGTTTCGTATGGGTCGAAACAGGACAAGTTGACTGGAAGTACCTTTTATCCAAAACGATACTTGTCGCAGAATGTACATCAGTAAATCATTCATCACAAAAGTATTCTAGCACTGGTTTTTTTTAGCATAATCCCCTCTGGATCCTGAAATTATTGCATTGTAGTAAACAGTGACTAGAACCATCATAAAAACAATTTTACGTTGTTCTTATCCAATTTATTCCTTATTTACATGAACATAATGACAAAAATGAAGGCAAAATCATGAACATGCATATAAAGGAGGCAATTCTGACCCATTAATGTTTTGTCTATAATGGCTAAAATAAATAAAATTACCAAGTTTGCTCAAACAAGACATATGGTTCTAACTGGTTAAAATCTCCACGAGTTTAAGCGTATAAACCTCCTGAATATTCTATAAACAAAATCGGGTTGCACTACAAAATTACTATGGGAATTGAAGTTTGAAATATTGTTTTAAGTTACAAATAATGTCGCCTCTAAATACCAACAACATCTCATAATGCCTCTATGTCTCTATTTTCCACTAAAACAAATTTCTTCAAATACACGAAACTGTTGATTAAGACAAGCATCCAACTCAAGTATTGTAGATTTGCAGCTACGTTGCCAAACCTGCAACACGTTGAATATTGTTTAAGAAAATATATTAGCAAAATGGAGGAGATTTAACTCATTTAGGTTTATAATAAGATCACCGGTAGCAGTAATTTGGAGCCGACCCGAGAGTATCTATCTGGTTTTTAACATCCATTTATATCCTTCCATTACCAGCTGGTGGGCACGAAGAATGTAATCAATGTCGTTCATGTGATTAAAAGAGGTTGATTTCTCAAACTTGGTCTATTGTGTTGTTGGTCGAAGATGTTAGATCGTAAACTTGATTTGGTCGCAGAAGGTCACTGAATGACTCGGTGAAAGCGCGGGTGCATAAAAGAAGATTCTAGAAAGTTGAGGAAAGATCTAGGAAAATATTTATGTAAAATAATAGAAGTGTGTAGAATATAATAGAAAAGTGTGATAGAAAATAGATAAGGATGAAGCCGAAAATATCTAGAATGTCATAGAAAATATCTAGACCTAGAATTTTCTATGGTCTATTATAAATAGGAGTGTTGTAAGCATTTTGTAACTCGAACCAACAAGCATCCGAAAAGTACCAAGAAAAGTTCAAGGAATAAACTTACTTTCCACAAAACTTATATCTTCCTCTAGTATTAGCCTAAAAGGCCCCGTGTGTTTCCCAACAAACTGGTATCAGAGCTACGCTGAAGATCAAGATATCGAGTTCAATGAACTTGTTCCAATTTCCTCGTCTCACCAAAGATAACTATGGTAGTTGGTGTATTCGAATGAAGGCGTTACTTGGCTCACATGATGTGTAGGAGATAGTCGAGAAAGGTATTGAGAAAGTAGAAGATGAAAACTCGTTGAGTGCTGCCCAAAGGGTAGATCTGCAGAAGGCGAGAAAGAAGGATCAAAGTTCTCTTACTCTCATCTATCAATGTCTTGATGATGCGATGTTTGAGAAAGTTGCAAATGCAACCACTTCTAAGGAAGCATGGGAGATCCTTCAAAATGCTTTCAAAGGAATCGATAAAGTGAAGATGGTACGTCTTCAAACTCTTAGAGGAGAGTTCGAAAAACTCCAAATGGAGGAATCCGAAACCATTTCGGATTATTTCACTCGTGTCTTGACCATTTCAAATGAAATGAAGAGAAATTGTGAAAGCTTGACTGATACAAGGGTGATAGAAAAGATTCTTTGCTCTTTTCCGCCAAGCTTTGATTACATTGTTGTGGCTATAGAGGAGTCAAAAGACATCGAATCTATGACCTCGATCAACTCATGGGATATTTACAAGCCCATGAAGATAAGTTGAAGAAAAGAAGGGGGAAAGAACCCTTGGAGCAAGCTCTATACTGAAAGGTCTCTTTCAAAGAAAGAGAAAAGAGCTTTTTACATGGACATGAGCAAGGACGAGGACATGGTACTTTTCGAGGTCGTGGTGGTTTCAAAGTTCGAGGAGTAGGAAGAGGAAGAGAAGATGTTAATAAAGAAGAAGAGAACCAATGGTCTCCAAATAGGAGAGGTCATGGAAGAGGCTACCAATCTCAAAGAGGAGGTAGGTCTCAAATACAATGTTATAATTGTCGAAAATTTGGTAATTATGCTAGCGAGTATACTAGCTAAAGACAAGTGGAAGAAAAGGCCAATCTTGTGGAGGTAGATGACGAAGACGAGCTTACTTTGCTAATGGCGAGACATTGGCGAAAAAGAAGAGAGGACAGAGCCATGGCATATAGATTCCTCTGCTAGTAACCATACGACGGGTGAAGAAGACTTGTTTGTGGAGATGGAGCAAAGTAAAGGCAATGTCACCTTCAGAGATGAGTCAAAGGCACCGGTGAAAGGAAAAGGTAAAATACTTATCCGAGCTAAAGATGGAAACCACCAATATATTTCAGATGTATACAATGTGACCAACCTTAAAAGTAACATTTTAAGCGTGGGACAACTGTTGGAGAAAACTACGATATTCATTTCAAAGATCGTAGTGCCACGATAAGAAATCATGAAGGAAAGCTCATAGCAAAAGTGCCAATGACTAACAACCGAATGTTCATCTTGAACATTCAACATGATGAAGCTAAGTGCTTAAAGAGTTGTTTAAAGGACCAGTCGTGGCTTTGGCACATGAGGTATGGGCATTTAAACTTTGGTGACTTAAAGTTTTTATCTTCTAAGGGAATGGTGAAAGGGTTAGATCAAATTGATCATACCAATCAAGTATATGAAGGATGTCTTCTTGGGAAGCATTCAAGGAGTTCGTTTCCAAAGGAAGCGACGTCAAGAGTTAAGGAGCCTCTACAACTAATTCACACGGATTTGTGCGGACCTGATAGGTGTGAAAACACCCATCCTTTTACCACTTATTTCTTACTAAAACAAGACCAAATCGCGTGTTTAATATCAATTGTTTGGAATTATGCGTGGTTTTTGTGTTTATTGTGTTTTCAGAGTCAACCGGATGAATATTAAAGAAAACATGGGATTGCACGGGTTTTATCGAAGAAAAAGACTCAAGACGAAGTCTATTGTCCAAGAGATGCAAAAGATTTGAAGTCAATGGGCCTATTTGAAGATTTATCGAAGAAAAGGACCAAAGATGGAAGATTTACATATGTCGAAGAAACTCAAGTCTATTAAACGAAGAAATTAAAAGACGAGTTGAATTTAATCGTCGACAAATCCCGAATCAGAATCGAAAACATCAACTTTTCTGAAAAGACGAGAAGACAAGAAGAAAGGGAGAAAGCCCACTCACCAACCAACCACTTAGCCTATAAAAGGGAATCACCTCACAATTTTTGGCAGTTAGTTTTTTCTTTCAGTTACTCTTTTCCTAGTTCGTAGGAAGCCATCTCCCTTAAGGAGTGGTTTTTCATCTTCTTTGATTTCTTCTTTTAATCTTGTAAGTTTGATCCTTTCCTTTTGTTTATTGAATCTAAATAATCATCAATCCAAGTTCATTTAATCTTCTCTTTCCTCTTGTTCATCATCTTCTTTTATTCAAAGTATTTAAGTTCTTATTAATTTGATTTTTGATCTTAAAAAGTTGTTGAATTTGTGTTTTTATTGTTGGGATTTGTTGCTTATGGTTATTAAATGATTATAGGTTAGTTTGGTTAAAACGTTTTTGTTCATTTGGTTCGATTTGGTTAAAAAGTCACGTTCCCCTGTTCTTGAGCCTGCTTTCTGTTCTTCCATTTCCAGTTTATTCCGCATAGTCTATGCGCTTGTCCCTTATTCGGAATATCTTCATTATTCCGCATAGATTGTTTCCTTTTTCTCTTATTCGGAATATATATATATTCCGGATAGTCCTCCTGCATTTTCTCCCATTCGGAATGTTTAAATATTCCGCATAGGTTCATAATTCCGCATAGCCTTCTTTTCCGATTAGTAATTTTATTCCGCATGGTCTCTTTATTCAGAATAGTCTTACATTCCGCATGGTCAATATATTCCGCATAGGCTTTGATATTCTGAGTAAAGTCATTTATTCCGCATGGTGTTAACATTCCGGATAGAACCCATTAATCCGAGTAGCCGACATTCCGTATAGCAGCTTTTATTCCGCATAGGTCATTTATTCCGCGTAGAACTTTTATTCCGAGTAGAAGGTTTATTTCGGATCATCATTTATTCCGCATAGAGCAAGTTTTCAGTAAGGACATTTTTCTGTTTAATCATTTAATTGTTTTATTTAAATTCAAGTTTAATTTCACTCACTGCTGTTGGTTTAAATCTTTATTTACTTCTTTAACTTATCTTTTAATAGAATAGAAAACCAAAACCCCTTTTTGTCACCAAGAACAATCATTTCACTTAGAGCTGTAATCAATTCGAGAGGATACCGAGAACTTAATCTGAACCATAGAAAATCATTTGTATCAAATGGCGCCGCTGCCGGCTCTTTTCGTCAAGATCAACAGTTTTTTGTGAGAACTTGGATTTTGGGATCCGTTCACCGTGAACGTTACTTTTTCATAAAAAATTTCAAAAACCCTAAAAAAATATATAATTTTCAAAAATCCTAAAAATTAAAAAACATAAAAACCAAAAATATTTTTGTTTTGTTTTTGCCTTGTTAGTTCTTTTGCAGGTGCATGCGTACACGATCAACGTCTTATCAAGAGCCCGAGCCTCTCGAAGACTTAGACATGGCCGGTGTACAAAACAACAACAATAACCCACCTCAAAAAAATAATGATAACAATAACAATCCACCTTTCAACAACAATAATAACAACAACAATGAGCCTCTACCGGATAATCGCCCGATGATTGAACTTCTGCAAGCACATGTAGATGGTAACAATGATCCAATTGTCATACCCGCGATTGCAGCCAACAACTTCGAGCTCAAATCCGGCTTTATCCAGATGGTCTCTGCTCAACCATTCTTGGGGCGTACCATTGATGATCCACATGACCACATTAAGAGATTCTTGCAACTCACCAATACGGTCAAATTCAATGGTGTTCCACAAGAGGTAATCCGTTTACAACTTTTTCCCTTTTCTTTAGAGGGACAAGCCCGACATTGGCTTGCTAAGGAACCGCCACAGAGTATTCTTTCGTGGACGGATTTGGAGACCAAGTTTATCAACTACTTTTTCCCACCCTCTCGTACTACCGCTTTGCGGAATGAAATTTTCAATTTTGAACAAAAGTACGATGAGTCTTTTAGTGAATCTTGGGACCGTTTCAAAGATCTTTTAAGAAAATGCCCACAACATGGTTTTACCAAAGTGCACCAAATTAACACTTTTTATAATGGTTTAAGCATGAATGACCAAGATTCACTAAACAGTGCCTCGGGGGGTAATCTTTTGGCTAAGACTTCCAATGCTGCTTGGGATATCATTGAGAATAAGTCTCGTGTGCAAACCAAGAGTGTTCGGACCAATGTCGCTAGTGCTAGTACTAGTGACAGCGATAAGTGACTTGACAAAATCACTGCGCTTCTTGAATCGCTTGCTACCCAAACCGCCAGCAACACCAACAGCATCAACGCTAGAAACGCTAAAGACGCTCAAGTCAATGCTGTTAGCCAACCATGTGAGATATGCGGGGGTCCTCACTCTTACACCACTTGTACCGCCACCCAAGACTACCCTTCTGAGAAAGTGAATGCAGCATACGGCACCTATCCTCAACCCGCTTATCAAGCTCGACCTCAAGGTGACCGCAACTTGCTTAGCTACCGCTCTAACAACTATCTTTCCCCACCCGGTTTTCCTCCTAGCAACCCGAACCAACAAAACCTCAATCGCCCTCCTCAACAACAACAACAACCTCGTACACCATATATACCACCTCACAAACAACAACAACCACCTCAAAGAAACAACCAAGTTTACCAGCAACCTGCTTATCAACCACCCGCATACAATGCTCCTCCCAACCAACCCAACGCTTTACACCAAGAAGTGGAAACCTACATGAGGACTAACGATGTGATCGTGGGAAATCTTCAGCGGGAAGTGGTCAATTTGAAAGCAGACCTGGTAAAACAAGGGAACGATCTGAGAGCCGACATGAGAAACACTTTGGATAGTCAAACGAATGACTTAAAGAACATGATGGCTAGTTTTTTCCAAGGTAATCAACCCTCTTCTTCGGGTACTCTTTCGAGTAACACCGTTGCGAATCCAAGAGGAGAGATGAAAGCAATCACCACTCGCAGTGGCAAAGGTACCAAGGAACCCGAGCTTCCTATACCTCCATCGATGATTGTGACTAAGGAAAACGAGTCACCTGCTCCTATTGCTCATCCTTCTCCTTCCCCAATTTCTCCGCCTCTTACTTCTACCCCTCCTCCACCCAAGGATGTGAGTGATCCTTCGATCCCAAAGCCTTCCTCTTCTTCCGATATACCTTATCCATCAAGGTTGAGGAAAGAGAAGCTCAAAAGCAAGGACGATATTCAGGTTTCGAACTTTCTAAAAATGTTTAAAAAATTGAATTTTAACATCTCCTTCGCTGAGGCTCTCGCTTACATGCCCAAATACTCAAAAATGTTCAAAGATCTTCTTAGTGACAAGGAGAAGCTTCTTGATATTGCTAACACCCAACTTAATGAGAATTGCTCTGCAGTCCTCTTAAGGAAATTTCCAACCAAGCTTGGTGATCCGGGTCGTTTCTTAATCCCTTGCAACTTCCCAGGAGTAGAGAATTGCATGGCCCTAGCCGATCTAGGTGCCAGTATCAACTTAATGCCTTTAAGTGTGTGGAAGCAATTATCTCTCCCTGAGCTTGTCCCCACCAAAATGACTTTGGAATTGGCTAACCGTACGGTTGCTTATCCAATGGGGATAGCAGAAGATGTCTTTGTAGGAGTCGACAAATTCACTTTTCCTGCCGATTTCGTCGTTGTGGACTATGACATGGACCCTCGTGTGCCATTGATCGTTGGTCGTCCATTCTTGAGGACCGGTCGCACTCTCATCGCTGTTGAAGCCGGTGAGCTTATCATGAGAGTGAGTGACGATAAAATTGTCTTCAACATGGGAAAGTTGTCTAAACAGCCTTATTCTAACGAGAGTGTTAATTGTATTGACGTTCTTGATGAGGCTTGTGAAGAACACTTCAAAGATGCTTGCAAAAGTATTCCTACCTCTCTTCCCAATGTTGAGACCGTTTCCTCGATTGATTCATCACTATCTCTATTTGGAGAAAGTGATTTCCTTTGGAAAGATTTTGAAGCCACCATGGGAGATGTGAACTTAGCTAATGACGATTCTACCACCAATTGGGATGAAGATCTCCGCCTCATTGAGAACCTTCTTAAAGAAGACAATCCTTCTCCACCATCTCCCACGGTTATTGCTATCGATGTGCCGACTCTGAAAACGCCTCCCATCGAAAATCCTCCGGATTTAGAGCTTAAGGAGTTGCCGCCCCATCTCGAGTACGTGTTCCTTGAAGAAGAGAAGAAGTCTCCCGTAATCATTGCCAAGGACTTGAAAGAAGAAGAAAAATCTCGCCTCATCGTCGTGCTTAAAGATCATAAGAAGGCAATTGCTTGGAAAATTTCCGATATCCGCGGAATTGATCCGAACTTTTGTACTCATAAGATTCTCATGGAAGATGACTTTAAACCCGCAATCCAGAGCCAAAGAAGGGTTAATCCTCGAATTCATGACGTCATCAAACAAGAGGTTATCAAACTTCTAGATGCCGGCTTGATCTACCCTATTTCGGATTCGCCGTGGGTAAGTCCCGTCCATTGTGTGCCCAAGAAGGGCAGAATAACCGTTGTTTCCAATGAACACAACGAGTTGATTCCCACTCGTCTCGTTACTGGGTGGAGAGTTTGTATTGATTATCGCAAGCTCAATGATGCCACGAGAAAAGACCACTTTCCTCTTCCCTTCATGGATCAAATGCTCGAGCGTCTAGCTGGTAATGACTATTACTGCTTCTTAGACGGTTTCTCCGGGTATTTTCAAATTCCCATCGATCCCAAGGACCAAGAAAAGACCACATTCACTTGTCCCTACGGAACATTTGCTTACAAACGCATGCCTTTTGGTTTATGCAATTCTCCTGGGACTTTCCAAAGGTGTATGATGGCTATCTTCCATGACATGGTTGAAGACACTATGGAAGTATTCATGGATGATTTCTCGGTTTATGGCGATTCTTTCTCTGCTTGCCTTGCCAATTTAGAACGTATGCTTAAGCGGTGTAAAGACACTCGCCTTGTTCTTAATTGGGAAAAATGCCATTTCATGGTAAAAGAGGGCATCGTGCTAGGACACAAAATCTCCAAAGCCGGTCTTGAAGTAGACCGTGCTAAAGTTGATGTTATCGCTAAGTTGCCTCCCCCTTCAACCGTGAAGGGTGTGAGAAGTTTCCTTGGTCATGCGGGCTTCTACCGTCGATTCATCAAAGATTTTTCTCAAATCGCTCGCCCGATGACCCACCTCTTGGAAAAAGATACTCCTTTTATCTTTTCCAAAGAGTGTATCGAAGCCTTCAACTCGCTTAAGGATAAACTTACTAAGGCACCCGTCTTGGTTACCCCTAATTGGGAGCTTCCCTTTGAGTTGATGTGCGATGCTAGTGACTATGCTATTGGTGCGGTTTTAGGACAAAGAGTGAACAAACACTTCCAACCAATCCACTATGCTAGCAAGACAATGACGGGGGCTCAATTGCATTACACGACAACCGAAAAAGAGCTTTTAGCTGTTGTCTATGCCTTTGAAAAGTTCCGCCCCTATCTTGTCCTTTCCACCACAATCGTTTACACCGATCATTCCGCGTTGAAGTACTTGTTGACTAAACAAGACTCCAAACCAAGACTTCTCCGCTGGGTTTTGCTACTCCAAGAATTTAAAATCGAAATTCGCGATAAAAAAGGAGCTGAAAACCTAGCCGCGGATCATCTCAGTAGACTTGAGGATCCTTACCAAGGGGATCATCCGAACAAAGAAATCAATGATTCTTTCCCCTTGGAGACCTTAATGTCTATCAATTCGAATTCTGATGAAACCCCGTGGTTTGCGGATATTGCAAACTACTTGGCGGGTGGAATTCTCAAGGAAGGGTTAACATCCCAACAAAAGAAAAAGTTCTTTAAAGATGTTGAACATTATTTCTGGGACGAACCTTACCTATTTAAACAATGTGCCGACTTGATTATTCGCCGATGTGTTGATGGACCGGCAGCTTTAGAAATCCTTGACGCTTGCCACAAAGGACCCACCGGTGGTCACTTTGGTCCCAACTACACCGCTAAAAAAGTGTTTGACTCGGGATTTTATTGGCCCACCATCTATCGTGATGCTCACGAGATGGTTAAACATTGTGATGCTTGCCAAAAACAAGACAAGATCACACATAAAGACGAGATGCCTCAAAATTTCATAAAAGAATGTGAAATCTTTGACGTTTGGGGTATCGACTTTATGGGGCCATTCCCTTCTTCTAAAGGAAACAAATACATCCTTGTAGCCGTTGACTACGTCTCCAAATGGGTTGAAGCCAAAGCTTTACCTACCAATGACGCAAGGGTGGTTTGTAACTTTTTGAAATCGCTATTCGCTAGATTCGGTGTGCCTCGTGCCATTATTAGTGATCGCGGGACTCATTTTTGCAATGACCAATTCGGAAGAGTCATGGTAAAGTATGGTGTAAATCATCGTCTTTCCACCGCCTACCACCCACAAACTAATGGCCAGGCTGAAATATCCAACCGAGGATTAAAGCGGATTCTTGAAAGAACCATGGGAGAGCATCGTGCCTCATGGGCTGATAAACTTGATGATGCTTTGTGGGCTTTTCGTACCGCTTACAAGAGTCCGACTGGTTGTACACCATATCGTCTCGTGTACGGGAAAGTGTGCCACCTCCCCATTGAGTTGGAGCACAAGGCTTACTGGGCCTTGAAGTGGGCTAATTTTGATATCAACAAAGCCGGTGATCTACGCAAGATCCAACTCAATGAGCTGAATGAACTCCGTAATGAGGCTTATGAAAATTCTTTGATCTATAAGGAAAAGACTAAGCTCATTCACGACTCTAAGATTAAGAACCGAGAGTTCCAAGTTGGAGACAAAGTTTTACTCTTTAACTCTCGGTTGAAAATCTTTTCGGGCAAGCTGAAATCTCGTTGGTCCGGCCCATTCACCATTGCCCAAATTTTTCCATATGGTACTCTCGAGCTCGCTCAACCTAATGGACCTAATTTTAAGGTGAATGGCAAACGAGTGAAGTTGTACTTTGGTGAGGACATCTCTCAGGAGATGATTCCATCCCTCACCACGTTCCCCATGAACTAATTTGGGGTCGAGTCAGGCTCGTGACTCGGTTATCAAAAACAAGCGCTCCTCGGGAGGCAGCCCGAGTATCTATCCCTTTTCGTTTTAACCTCCTAAGTGTAGGGGGACCTATTTAGGTGTTTGTCTTTGCGTGGTGATGTGATTACAGGGATAAATGCACTCTTGGAACCTTTGAAGAACCGTGCTCCCGTGTTATCCAAAATCCGGTTCTATCTCTCAACTATCGTGATTCAATTTTCTTCATACTCACATTTGAAATTGATCACTTTAGTCGTCTCTTCCTTAACTTGAGTTAACCAACGTGCACAATGTCATAAGTGTAGGGGAGACTTTTCCCATATACTTAAACATTGAGGACAATGTTTATCTTAAGTGTAGGGGGACTTCTATCGAAGTTTTAAGTGGACTTTTCCATGAAAATGCCTTCATTTAACCGGAAAATCATCTTTTTCAACATTTTTCAAATTTTTAATTAACTTTGGTCATTTAGTCGTAATTTTTAAAATTTTTATCGTTGCTTTCATATGTATATATCCTGCAATAAAGTCAAGAATATTAATAAGTGGGGTAGCTAGTTTTGAAATCTTGGACATATTAGGCCCGTTGCGATTATTTTCACTCAACCCGAATAGACTTATCCAAGTTTATTCTAGCTAGTATCCTTAACCATGTAGACCTTAATTGGTTTATTAGGCTAAGTATCCACGAGTCTTATTACTTGAGATTTTAAATTGTGGAGGACGAGAAATGATAGAGTCAATTATAAGTCGGTAATCTTGCACAAGCTCACTTGCTGAAATTATTTGCCTATTCTCCCATCACTTGCTAATAATTTATCTGCAATAAGTAAGGTCGTACGATTTGAAAAGTTACTTAGCTTCTAGCCCAAGATCTTTTAAAAGTTGCTCGGTAATGATAAGAGTTCATAGCCAAGGCATAACTTATGAAGCGGGGCGCGAAAGATTGGCGAGTCCAAAAAGGCCCTAACAAGGCATGAGGATTCCATTTTATTGCTGAAGATCCAAAGTGATGTGAAAAGCATTATTCCCAAAATCAATATGAAGGATCAAGACTCACGACGAAAAGCAATCAACTCCCATAAAGATCATGGAGAAGTCTATCCGAAAAGACCCTAACAAGGTATGAGGATAAATAGATCCAAGTCCGAAAAGGAGGCGGATCGTTGTATCTCAAAATCCCAATTAGAGATTGAATAAATAATCATGAAGTCGTGGTCAACAAAGTTGGAGTACCCCTCAAAAGTCTCCAAGTGAAGAAACTCTATTAACGATGAGAAGACCATTATCTCAAGAACGTCTCTCAAGATATGAAGTATGAAGTACATGCCAAATATCGGCCCGAGAAAGGTCTCAAATCGTGAACCAAGTTATGCCTATGAACTTTTTGATATCCCGAGAAGCAGTTTTAAGAGATTTTGTCCTTTAGCTAACTATTGATCAAATCGTCCTACTTTGCTTTCAGCCTAAATAAACTATCGAAATAAGTCCAAAAATGCATCTTTATGATCATTCTAAGACAAAAATAAAATATAAGAGATACACCTAGGAATAAGGGAGTTTAAGCATTTAATTAAGCCATGTGTGTAAGTGTTTGATATGCTAACTTATAAGAACAATGATCTCGTTTTTAAGCTTAGTTTGGGGAACGTGAAACTTGAGGATGATAAATCTTCGCAGCACCAAAGCCCTAATGTAAGACCTTGATTTCTTTGCAAGTTATTTCCATGAAGCTATTTTCAAGTGAAAATGGTTTTCTATCCTTTTGTTTACTTTAAAGTTTTAATTTTTCTTAGTACTTTAATTTTCGTTTAGTAGTATGTTAATAAGGCCAAGGTTGATTAATTATGAGAAAAATGTAAATTTGCTTTATCACTAAGCATTGCATGAGGGCATGGCAATGGTTAAGTGTAGGGGATTTGATAGGTGTGAAAACACCCATCCTTTTACCACTTATTTCTTACTAAAACAAGACCAAATCGCGTGTTTAATATCAATTGTTTGGAATTATGCGTGGTTTTTGTGTTTATTGTGTTTTCAGAGTCAACCGGATGAATATTAAAGAAAACATGGGATTGCACGGGTTTTATTGAAGAAAAAGACTCAAGACGAAGTCTATTGTCCAAGAGAAGCAAAAGATTTGAAGTCAGTGGGCCTATTTGAAGATTTATCGAAGAAAATGACCAAAGATGGAAGATTTACATATGTCGAAGAAACTCAAGCCTATTAAACGAAGATAATAAAAGACGAGTTGAATTTAATCGTCGACAAATCCCGAATCAGAATCGAAAACGTCAACTTTTCTGAAAAGACGAGAAGACAAGAAGAAAGGGAGAAAGCCCACTCACCAACCAACCACTTAGCCTATAAAAGGAAATCACCTCACAATTTTTGGCAGTTAGTTTTTTCTTTCAGTTACTCTTTTCCTAGTTCGTAGGAAGCCATCTCCCTTAAGGAGTGGTTTTTCATCTTCTTTGATTTCTTCTTTTAATCTTGTAAGTTTGATCATTTCCTTTTGTTTATTGAATCTAAATAATCATCAATCCAAGTTCATTTAATCTTCTCTTTCCTCTTGTTCATCATCTTCTTTTATTCAAAGTATTTAAGTTCTTATTAATTTGATTTTTTATCTTAAAAAGTTGTTGAATTTGTGTTTTTATTGTTGGGATTTGTTGCTTATGGTTATTAAATGATTATAGGTTAGTTTGGTTAAAACGTTTTTGTTCATTTGGTTCGATTTGGTTAAAAAGTCGCGTTCCCCTGTTCTTGAGCCTGCTTTCTGTTCTTCCATTTCCAGTTTATTCCGCATAGTCTATGCGCTTGTCCCTTATTCGGAATATCTTCATTATTCCGCATAGATTGTTTCCTTTTTCTCTTATTCGGAATATATATATATTCCGGATAGTCCTCCTGCATTCTCTCCCATTCGGAATGTTTAAATATTCCGCATAGGTTCATAATTCCGCATAGCCTTCTTTTCCGATTAGTACTTTTATTCCGCATGGTCTCTTTATTCAGAATAGTCTTACATTCCGCATGGTCAATATATTCCGCATAGGCTTTGATATTCCGAGTAAAGTCATTTATTCCGCATGGTGTTAACATTCCGGATAGAACCTATTAATCCGAGTAGCCGACATTCCGTATAGTAGCTTTTATTCCGCATAGGTCATTTATTCCGCGTAGAACTTTTATTCCGAGTAGAAGGTTTATTCCAGATCATCATTTATTCCGCATAGAGCAAGTTTTCAGTAAGGACATTTTTCTGTTTAATCATTTAATTGTTTTATTTAAATTCAAGTTTAATTTCACTCACTGCTGTTGGTTTAAATCTTTATTTACTTCTTTAACTTATCTTTTAATAGAATAGAAAACCAAAACCCCTTTTTGTCACCAAGAACAATCATTCCACTTAGAGCTGTAATCAATTCGAGAGGATACCGAGAACTTAATCTGAACCATAGCAAATCATTTGTATCAGGACCCATTACTCCACCCTCTCATGGTATGAATCTCTACTTTATGCTTTTTATTGATGATTATTCTAGAAAGACTTGGGTCTATTTTCTAAAAGAAAAATCCCAATCCTTTGAAGCTTTTAAGAAATTTAAAGCTATGGTCGAAAAGAAAAGGGTTTAAAAATTAAATCCATGAGATCGGATAGAGGTGGAGAAATTTTGTCAAAGGAATTTAATAAATTCCATGAGGATAATGAGATCTAGAGATTTCTAACGGCTCCTTACTCCCCACAACAAAATGGAGTGGTGGAGAAAAAGAATGGAACTATTCTCAACATGGTCTGAAGCATGTTGAAAAGTAAGAAGATGCCAAAAGAGTTTTGGGCTGAAGTAGTTGATTGCACGGTGTATCTATTAAACCGGTGTCCGTCGAAGAGTTTGGACAACAAGACCCCACAAGAAGCGTGGAATAGGATGAAGCTTACAGTCTCTCATCTAAGGATATTCGAGAGTATAGCGTATGTTCACGTTCCGAGCCACAGGCGAATCAAGCTTGATGATAGAAGAGAGAGAAGCATGTGTTCGTGGGTTATGACAAGCAATCCAAAGGATACAAGATCTATAACCCGACCACAAGGAAGGTGGTAGTAAGCAGAGATGTGGAGTTCGATGAAGAAGGATCATGAAATTAGAGTATTAAGGAAAATGAAAGATATCATTTTCTTCTTATGACTGACGACGAAGAGGAGACAGGTGAATCAAGAGAAGAAGTCGAACAACCTGAAAATCCAACTCCAATTCCAACTCTAACCCAAGACTCACTTTCAAGTTCAAGTAAAAGAGAATCAAAGACTAGAAGTCTGTTGGAGCTTTACGAGGTAACCGATGAGATACCCCTACTTTGTTTATATGATGATTTTGAACCTTCAGCCTATGTGGAGGCTATGAAAGGAAAGAAACGTAGACAAGCCATGGATAAGGAGATACAATCGAAGAAGAATACGCGAGAGTCAAGGAACCTTCTAAAATGCCAAAAGGCTAGTGGAGTCAAGTGGGTATACAAGGAAAATAGAAACGCCAAAGGCGTAGTGGAGAAGCACAAGGCAAGTAATGTGGCAAAATGCTACAAGAAGAAGCATGGGATTGACTTTATACGGAAGTGCATCGCAAGGAAGGATGGTCGAGTGATACATACGAGGTCTAAAGATGAAGTTGCAGATATCTTTACCAAGCCGCTCAACGAACGAGATTTCTCAAGACAAAGGATGATGCTTGGAATCAGGAAATCAAGTTTAAAGGGGGGTGTTAGATCGCAAACTTGATTTGGTCGCAGAAGGTCACCGAATGACTCGGTGAAAGTGCGGGTGCATAAAAGAAGATTCTAGAAAGTTGAGGAAAGATCTAGGAAAATATTTATGTAAAATAATAGAAGTGTGTAGAATATATTAGAAAAGTGCGGTAGAAAATAGATAAGGATGATACCGGAAATATCTAGAATGTCATAGAAAATATCTAGACCTAGAATGTTCCATGGTCTAGTATAAATAGGAGTGTTGTAAGCATTTTGTAACTCGAACCAACAAGCATCCGAAAAGTACCAAGAAAAGTTCAAGAAATAAACTTACTTTCCACAAAACTTATATCTTCCTCTAGTATTAGCCTAAAAGGCCCCGTGTGTTTCCCAACAGAAGAAAGCCCACCACGAACTGAAAGTATTTGGTTCTCTACCAGAACAGACAAACTTTAAAATTTCAAATTTCAGGATAAAAGGAATGTAGACCATATATAAGATATAAGCATGAATGAAGAGATGTTTGTTCTTAAGTGCTTTTTAGTCTAGATTTAATTAGCACATCTAAATGACTTATGTTGTTAGTTTTTTTATGTTACCAGGTTACAATTACTCACATGGAAAGAGGGACTCTAGCTCACCGGTTACGTCAAGTTTTTCCTAAAACGATGGGTTATAGTTCATGTTCAACTGTCTTTATGGGTATAAGGTCATTTCCATGTATATAAACTTATTGACTGTTAAGTGAATTTCACATGATTGAACAGTTATTGACTTATATAAACATTTATGTTAATAATAGAGAAAAAAATTAGAGGTGGCAAAATTTGTTCATTTGCTAATTATGCGTACTTTTAGGAAATTTTATTAAAAGTATGAGACATTTATTGGCCTGGCACATGCAAGACACTAAAAGCTCTAGGTGTCGTAACATCAAAATCACCAAATAACACTATCACAACAGCGTCATATCAGCATAACACCCAAATAACACCAATCCCTCTAATCATAAAACAAACTAACAATACTTTTCATTTTTTTCATAAAACCCCCCCAACAATTATTTTCATTTTTTAAACAAACTAATAATTTTATTTATAATAAAAAATACAAATTATATTAAAAAAATATAATATAGAAAATAACACATAATAACAGCCCATATAGCAAACTAATAATTCTTTGATAGGGGTTTCTCCTCTCGTGAAGCTAGGCATTCGAGATTTTACAGCGGATCAGGCTGCTATAAAAGCCGTCTCGTGCAAAGTGACTAAACACGAGAAAGCATGTGTTAAAAATCAACACGTGTTTATTCCTTTCGCGTTTGATACATTTGGTTTCCTTACATCTCAGGCGGTGGAGTTACTTACTAGAATACAACGTGTTATGAATAGTAATGTTTTGACTCCTACATCCACAAACGTTGTATTTAATAAACTTGGTTTTGCCATATAAAAAGGACTAGTGGCGCAACTTGTTGCCCGTTTGTCTTTTCCTAATATGTAAATTATAATTATTGAAATAAATAAATTGCATAATTCTTTTGGGCTTATATTATTATCATGCGCTTATAATATTATCTTGGGCCAAGCAAATACCCACACATACATAAGCAGCCCATATAGCAGCCAACCATACCACTTCATATAGACGCCATCCCACCACTTCATCTTCTTCACTCGACCTGCAACTTATTAAAAAAAGCAAAACTTGACTGCAGATCAAACACATGTATTCTTTTTCATTTCTTTTTGGCATGAATCATACATTAATAAATCAAAGGGGGCTTTTGGAAATTATTATTTTTTTACAAAGCACCCCTAACGCGCATTTCCCAGGCAACGCCGGGCAAACAACGTTAGGGTTTTTGCAGGTAGGGTATTATAACGCCGACCAACGGCGGGAAACGCCCGTTGGGGAGTTACGTTACCTAGCCCTCTAATGACTCTCATTAGGTATGTAAAACATGAAATGGGCTATTGGGCGTATCTTTTATATTTAATGTTTTTTTTATGGTTTCAAATTAAACATGTATTATAATTTTTTATTTTTACGTTTTTATATGTTTTTTTGCTCGTTTTAGCCCGTATTCGTTTAACCCATGCGTGTTTTGCCTGGCCCCGTTTAGGCCCAGCCCGTTTTGCCTGCCACTTGTTTCGCCAGCTGTTTGTTTTGCCCGGTGCTCATCCAGCCCGCCCGTTTTGGCACCTATAAGAAAACCATATTATAACCAAACACTAAAAATAGATAAACCTAAAGTTTATAGTAAATGAAACCCGTGGCCCAAACGGAACAAATAAATCTACGTTATCATTTTTACGATCATGCATAACATTCGTTTATTCCCCTTCACGTACTGTTGTTTAAAAACCCTAACAAAAAGAATTATAAAATGTCAGACCACATACCACTCGATATTGAAGGTTTATGGTCATAAAAATAATAGTCGTGTGATAGGATCGAACTCGGGATTACGGGATTGCACACAATACGTAAAGGGTTAATTTTATTTAATAAATATATTTTATATATTTATTAAATCAAACCAAACTTAACTAAACGATCGTTAAATAAACTAAGAGTTAAGTTAAACGAACGTTATGGAATTATATAGAAGAAAAAGTAAAACAGAAAGTTCCGAAAACACCCCTTGGGGTGTTGTCGGTCGTCGGCTAGAGGGGGGGCAAAGGGAAACTTTTTGTTTCCTAATTTGAGTGTTACTTGGAAATCAAGTTTTTCTAAGCCTATATAAACACCCATAAGCCTCATAATTTTCCCCCGCTCCTTTCCTTCTCTTCTCTTGCAATCGCCGAACCAAACCACCCTTAGGGTTTTTGGTTTTCGATTTTGCTAAAATTCCACAAGTGTTGAAGTTCCGGTTTGCAAGTGCTAGACTCACGGTTAGCCCGTTGCATTACGTGTGTACAAGAGCGTAATATAGTTTTGCTTTTAACTATATCTTGGTATTATTCTTCACAAACCCTAATTGGTGATTCATCGGTAATCTTGTGGATCTACGCTAGGATAAAGGTATGTAACCCTAATCGATTAATTATAACTGTGTTAATATGATCTTGTTAAATCGCTTCCGCTATAACGTGCTTTGATCTTTGTTATGATTATATAATTGTTATGAATGTCATAAACCATCACTGGCATCGAGAGCCGTTTTAACATGTTATAATTATCGAGATCTAAAAGTTTTTTTTAACTAATGGTGATTTGAGTTAAAATTACATGTTGTTTTTTAGGTTTTAACAAAAATTAGGGTTTTGTTTTTTGTTTTTTAAAATCGGCATAGCCGAATTTTTTATTAAAAAAAAGTTTTTTTTGTAAACCCTAAAATTACATGGTATAATCTTTAGATGATTGCATGAATTAATTGTTATGTCGTGTATGGTTACGATCCGTAGTTTTTTAGTTGTTAAGAATATATGGGAGATCCGTGATGAACATGCATGTTTTTCACGGATTATGGGATTTTATATGTTATTTGCTTTATTTAATTCAAAGGTTTTAAAATTAGGGAAGACTTTTTATGTTTATAAAAACCCTAGATTTTATGTTCTTTGAATAAATTGTTATGCATGTGGCTATTTGATTTAGTTTTTTTTGTACCTACTTGTTTTCATACGTTTTTATATTAATTATATGTCGTAAACAAGGGTAATTTTTCAAGAAAAATTAATATGGACTAAATCATATAAAAAACTAATGAATTGTTTTGAGATCGAATTTACATATGATTTGCGTTGATTGGAATTGCAATAATAACTTAACGACCTACTCAATTTTGACAAACTATAAAGTGGGTATAACGCACCGCTGGTCATGTACCCGGTTAAGGAAGGAGGTGTTATGCTTCAGCACTGACCAAATTCCTGGCTTGCCTGTGCGTCAAAGTTGGAATTACCTACGGTTATTATTTTTATAATTCTTTAAGGTTGATTTAACCGCAAATTCACATCCGAAACACAATGAATAAAGTTATTGCTTTGTGCTTTATCCAAGTTCTAGGAACGTGAGGCGTGAATTGTTGTGGGTTAAATTTTTAATTGGTTTAACCAATACCTCAACTTGCAAATATGTGGCGAAATATTTAGTCTCACCAAAAGGTTTACTAAAAGGTTTTATTAAACTAATGCTATGGAGATGTACGCACGCTTCTCCATACATGATTTTGACACCAAAATCAGTACCCTTAAATTTAAGTCTTATGCCATCTAATTGACGAACAGTTGAAGTTACAATTGTCGTCATATGAGATTTTGGACGATGTTGTAATGGAGAGAAAACTTCATGACTGAATGAGATTGCACATGAAGGTTTTGCGTTCTTTAGATTAGTCGACTTGATTGAGTTACTCAGTGAGATCTAGAAACTTAAGGCATAAAGTAGGGATAAAACATATTTACAATGCAAAAAGATTTTTGGCAATGTAAATCCCTAAAATATCTAGAAATTGAAAATTTGTTTGTCAATTATTGTTCGACGAGTTACCATGTTGAGTACATTTATCACTATCAGATCAACTGATGTGATAAGTTTATATCAATATGGATTCTAGTTTTAAGGAAAATACTATGGTTTTATTACCGGGGTAATTTTATTTTCTTGAATGGTATAATCAAAAATACTAATGTTTGAACTTATTTCTGTAGAAATGGCTCAACTCGAAAACAATATGACTATAAGTTCTGCGTTCAAAGGTTTCTTTGATCGTCCTGAACTACTGGCCCTAACTTCAATGATTGGTATCGCTCACTAAGAATAGTTCTGAGAGTAGCGGGTACTATCGATATCTTGACTACTCCTTTTCCGGAGGATCTTGCTCAAGGAGCATCTGATGCGCAAAGGCTTGAACACGCTGCTAATGTTAAGAATCACTCTGAGGTGGCTGCTTTAATGTTAGGGAAAATGGCTCCTCCACTTCAATAGAAGTATGAGCTATTTTCTCCTAAGCGAATGCTTGATGAGCTCTAGGCTATGTTCGAAAAGCCACAAGCTGTAGAAATCTACGACTTGGTAGATGCTTTACATAGTTGCAAGCAAGCTCCTGGAAAGTCTGTAAGTGCCCATTATAAAGAGATGAGGGGTTATATGGAACAGCTCATTGCACTAGGACAACCCTATGATCATAATATGGCTATCAACTTGATCAATAGGTCCCTTAACAAGGACTTCAATGATTTTGTTCGTAACTATAATATGCATTGCACGGGGAAGACAGTTAATGATTTGCATGCAATGCTCATTGACTTTGAAAAGGGGTTAAAGGACAAGGCATCTACTTCTACTCCTCGTGTGCTTTATGTACAAAAGGGTGGAGTGAGTAAGGCAAAACCACACAAGAACAACAACAAAGGCAAAGGCAAAGGCAAAGGCAAGTGTGATAAGGGCAAACAAGTTGTGACTTACTCTAAACCTAAGCATAACTTTGTTAAGAAGAATCAATCTCAGAAGGATGAGACTTGTTTCCATTGCAAGGCAAGTGGACACTGGGAGAAGAACTGCCCTCTTTATCTCGAGGAGTTGCGAGAAATAAAGAAGAAGGCTGAGCTAAGTGCTGCAGCATCTTCAGGTAACTTATATATGATAGATTTATTTAATCTTACATACAAATCAAATTCCTGGGTATATGATACGGGATGTGGTATTAACATTTGTAATATCATGCAGGGATTTGAGTTGGAGAGGAAGCTTACCTATAGGGAACAATTTCTGCATGTGGGCAATGACGCACAAGTAGCGGTTGAAGCTATAGGAACATTTAATCTAGTTTTACCTTCGAGTCTAGTACTGAGATTAAATAATTGTCATTTTGCACCTAAAATTGTTAGGGGTGTTATTTCCTTTTCATTTATGTTGGATCTTGGATTTATTCACACTATTGATAATAATAGAATTTATGTTTTTAAAGATGGTTTATTCTATTTTGATGCAATTTCTGTGAATGGTGTTTTTGAAATTAACATGCATGATAATAATTCCAAGAGAAAGATTAATTATGTTTTTAGCATGAATAAGAAGAGAAACTTAGACAAGAACTCTTCTTATCTTTGGCATTGTAGACTTGCCCATATTGGGAAGACTCGCCTACAAAAGCTTCAACATGATGGTCTTTTGGAAAATATCAATGATGAATCATTTGATAAATGTGAGTCTTGTATCTCTGGAAAGATGACCAAGAAATCTTTTAATAGCAATATTGAAAGGGCTACTGAACTACTTGGTTTGATACACACTGATGTGTGTGGACCACTTAGACATGTGTCAAGGAAAGGTGCTAGCTACTTCTTAACATTTACGGATGATTATAGCCGTTATGGTTATGTTTATTTACTTAAGCATAACCATGAGGTATTTGAAACATTCAAAGTGTTTAAAGCAGAAGTAGAATTGCAACTAGGAAAGAAGATTAAAGCTCTTCGTTCTGATCGAGGTGGTGAATATTTAAGTCAAGAGTTTAAAGATTATTTAAGTGAGAATGGAATTGTTTAGAAACTTACTTCTCCATATACTCCACAACAAAATGGTGTATCCGAAAGGATAAATCGTAAATTATTGGATATGGTACGATCTTGTTTAATTTTACAACTTTACCTTTATCCTTTTGGAATTATGCTCTAGAATCTGCTGTTCGTATTCTAAATATGGTTCCCACAAAGAAGGTTGATAAGACACCATATGAACTATGGCATGGAAAAAATCCATATTTGTCTTATTTAAAGATTTGGGGTTGTGAGGCGTATGTGAAACATGACTATGGAGATAAACTCCAACAACGCTCAGTAAGATGTATCTTTGTAGGTTACCCTAAGGAAACTATGGGTTACTACTTTTATTATCCGCCTGAGAACAAGGTTATTGTTGCTAGGTATGGAGACTTCCTTGAAAATGATCTTGTAAATCACGAATTCAGTGGGAGAAATTATGATCTTGAAGAGAGTCATATAGATACATTACCTTCTGAAAATACTAGCGAAGAAATTCCAATAGAGCCAGAAAGTCTAGGAGCTCCACCAGAATTAATTCCTCCGCGTAGGTCTAAAAGAACCGTACGTGCGCCAAGCAAACTATGTCTTAACATAGAGGATGATGAGGAGGAAGTAGGGGATCTTGGTGAACCTGTTAACTATCGATCTGCAATGCTTGATCCAGAAAAGTCTAAATGGATAGTTGCGATGAATGAGGAAATGAAATCCATGAAAATCAATGATGTTTGGATTCTTGTTGATACACCTAAGAATGCTAAAGTAGTGAAAAATAGGTGGATTTACAAGAAGAAAACCGACATAGATGGTGAAGTACAATCCTATAAAGCACGTTTAGTAGCTAAAGGTTTCACTCAAAATTTTGGCATAGAATACGAGGTGACATTTTCTCCTGTAGCAGACTTGCGAGCTATTAGGATTCTCATAGCTATAGCAGCATACTATGACTATGAGATATGGCAAATGGATGTTAAAACTGCCTTCTTGAACGGTCGCTTAGATGAAGACATCTATATGCAACAACCAGAAGGGTACGTTGATCCTAAATATCTAAAACGCGTATGTAAACTTCAAAGATCTATTTATGGTTTGAAGCAAGCATCACGTCAATGGAATAAACGATTTGATGAAGAAATCAAAAAGTTCGGATTTGTTCAAAATCGTGATGAGCCATGTGTATATCGCAAAGCTAGTGGGAGTGATGTAGTGTTCCTAATTTTATATGTCGATGACATATTAATCATGGGAAGTAACATTCCAAGACTTAAGGAAGTTAAGGATTATCTTGGTAAATGTTTTTCTATGAAGAATTTGGGAGATGCTGCATATATTCTGGGAATTAAAATCTATCGAGATAGGAAAAGACGGTTAATTGGTCTTAGTCAAGATGCTTATATTGATAAGATATTGAAGAAGTATAGCATGCATAACTCTAAGAAATATTTTCAACCTATGGAGGTTAAGCATGAATTAAGTCATGAGTTAGATGCATCAACACCCGAAGAGGTGTCTTACATGTAGAAGGTGCCTTATGCTTCGGCTGTAGGATCTATTATGTATGTTGTAAGATGCACAAGGCCTGATGTGGCGTTTGCTCAGAACTTGGTCAGTAGATAACAACAGAATCCAGGGAAGCTCCACCGGACTGCTGTTAAACATTTTCTGCAGTATTTGAGGAATACGAAAAGAAATGTTTTGGTATTCAAAGGGTAGCCATATACATAACTAAAAGTGGTTTGGATTAGGAATCTTATTGGAGATCTTGGGATGATGCTTTCAATTAAAGAACCTATTGATATATATTGTGAAAATTCTACTGCAATAATATTCGCCAATGATCCTGGAGTCATGAAAGGCGCCAGACACTTTAAACGTAGATATCACTACGTTCGAGAACAAGTTGAAGCTCGAGAAATAAAATTAATAAAAGTTCGCACAGATGATAACGTAGCTGATCCTTTTACTAAGGCTTTGCCTAGACCAAAGGTAGTTAAGCACGCCAAGGCGATTGGGCTGCAACTAGCTAGCGAATTCATGCAATAAATCTGTGTAGTATTTGGATAAAGGATGTTAAGACATTATTGAATTGATGAAATAAAGATTGATTTCGTTTATTTTCTGTTATTTGATTTTGTATCCTATTTTACATGTTTTAATCCATAAATAATTGTTATAAATGTCTGTTGTCGATTAATAATATGGGAGTATTATTAAACTAAGACAATTCAAAATAGTGAAAGAGTATACTTGAAAGTATATTGGTCAATTTTGGATGATATTTGATGAATCAAATATTGGACTTATCCCAACTATATAATTTTACCTATGGATCTTCGTCATTAAGTAAATCATAAATAGTTATCCTTAGACCTGAGATACCAGGAAACTGTCACGGATGTAGTGTGTTTCTGTGAGATAACCTAACGCTAAACGTAACTGGTAGCTATAAGAGTTATTTTCAGAAGTATTGCAAAGTTTGTAAGTTTCGCTTGTAGTCAAAATGGGATTTGTTACCTTCAAATTATTTTGAAGAATAATACAGTTGGCCCCCTTGGGGAAGTAGTAAGATGTTTGTGCGGCCGCACCCAAATGTGTTTTGGTAATCTTGTTATATCCGTAAACGAGAAACAGAATGGTTAATGAAGGAATGACTGAGATCCATACCCTATTAACGTTGTATTTGAAATGAAAGGATAATAATAAATGATGAATCATTTAAAAGGTTTTTCCAGGAGACCTTACTCGAGTTGTACTAGTGACATTGCTAGTGTAACTAGACGCTAGTCAATGTAATCACGATATTCAAATTTTATCCAAGTGGGAGCTGAAAGTTTATGGACATAAAATTAATAGTCGTGTGATAGGATCGAACTCGGGATTACGAGATTGTACACAATACGTAAAGGGTTAATTTTATTTAATAAATATATTTTATATATTTATTAAATCAAACCAAACCAAACTTAACGAAACGATCGTTAAATAAATTAAGAGTTAAGTTAAACGAACATTATGAAATTATATAGAAGAAAAAGGAAAACAGAAAGTTCCGGAAACACCCCTTGGGGTGTTGTCGACCGTCGGCTAGGGGGGGGGGCAAAGGGAAACTTTTTGTTTCCTATTTGAGTGTTACTTGGAAATCGAGTTTTGCTAAGTCTATATAAACACCCATAAGCCTCATAATTTTTCCTCACTCCTTCCCTTCTCTTCTCTTGCGATCGCCGAACCAAACCACCCTTAGGGTTCTTTGGTTTTCGATTTTGCTAAAATTCCACAAGTGTTGAAGTTTCGGTTTGCAAGTGTTAGACTCACGGTTAGCCCGTTGCATTACGTGTGTACAAGAGCGTAATATAGTTTTGCTTTAAACTATATCTTGGTATTATTCTTCACAAACCCTAATTGGTGATTCGTCGGTAATCTTGTGGATCTACGCTAGGATAAAGGTATGTAACCCTAATCGATTAATTATAATTGTGTTAATATGATATTGTTAAATCGATTCCGCTATAACTGCTTTGATGTTTGTTATATGATTATATAATTGTTATGAATGTCATAAACCATCACATATTCAGTCAGAAATCATTAGAAGGCTCCCAGTCAAATCAGTTGTTCAATGCAGGTCAGTTTCCAAACAATGGAAGTCTCTTATCGATAGCCCTGAATTTATTAAAAGTTACCACGTTTTTACTACCCAACCACATCACCATCTCTGCTTGTTAGTTATCGGGTAGCTAATGAAGATAAATATGTTTCGATTGTGGACGATGATACTTTTCCTAACCAGAAGTCTTCCGCCCGCAGCCCGTTAGCCAACTTGATTACGTAACAACACTTCATTCAGTCAATGGGTTGTTATGTTTTTACGGTCTGGACCGCCAACATAAAACGTGCAGGGAAATAGTTGTCCTTTGGAATCCTAGTGTTAAAAAATCAGTTAGTATTACTATATCTAATTCATTGCGTCTACCGGCTGGACAAACATTTATTGGTATCGGGGTTTGTCCCCACACTAGTGACCTTAAGCTTGTTAGAATCAATACAGTTGGTTATCCGACGACGGTGAACTGGGAGCTAGAGGTTTTTAGTTAAGTACGCGTGTTTGGAAAAGTGTGTCTAACATTCCGCCGGTTTCTAGAACTTGTCAGTTGACACTTTATCATGTTTTTATCTATGGGTTTATTTATTGGCGTGCTTATGATTATACCGAATTTGGTGATGGGACTAAGACTATGATAATTTCGTTCGATTTGAAAAGTCATGAATTTGGTGAAGTGTGCCTTCCAGATAGGGTAGTACATACGGATGGATTACAGGTCTCGAAGGTTTGTGAGTCGCTTGGTTTGTTTGGGGTATTATAATGAAGGCGAGACAAGGTTTTGTGATTTATGGATAATTTACTAAGATGTTGAGTATTAAGGCACGAGATAGTTGGGTGAACTATTATGTAGTAGAATTAAGAGAGAATGGTGAAGCTATAATTGAAATTATTGATGAACTATACTCGTCCATACTTAAAGTTTATGACACCTCCTCAGTATCAGTGGTATGAGGATTAATAATGGATATCCTTTTTCCTTTGTAGTGAATTCGTACATGAAAACACTTAATGAGTCAAATTCTATCCTTCATTGAAGACGATGACAAGGTACAAAGATCAAAGAGTTGATACACATTCAACAATTCAAGTCTTCAATTTCCTTATACGAAGTTTAGATTATTACAAAGCTAAATGTGTTTCTCGTCGTTTTTTAGGATACCCGTTTTGGTAGTTTGGATTTGGATTGCGGGTTCCTCCTTCGATTGTTTTTTATTTTCACATATGCAAGTCTAGGGTCAGTGTAGTTTTAGGGTTGTTTTAGCTGAATTATCGTTCCTGTGTCATTATTCGTAGCATCTTAGCTAGTTCATTTTAATAATATGATTGCCTTGAAAAACATTATATATAATTTGATATTTGTGTCTATTAATTATATTGGTTGGATAGTTTTGCACTGTCCCTCCTCATGATCTTTTTCGACCAGAGAAAGAAAGGTTAAGCGGAAGCCAACAAAGGCTGGTTAAAAGATTTTTCGGTTTTGTATGTGTGAAATGATGCAGATTCATGATTACATTCCATGGTCTAAGCTAAACAGTCGATGTATTCCTAGACATGATTAGGTTCCATGGGGGGTTAAAAACTCAAAATAGAATGAGTAAATGGATTTCATATACTGATTTTAATGTGTACTCGGCGACAAGAAAACTGAAAACCATTCCCACTCATTCTTTGAGTCTGCATTGTTCTAACTAAATTTGGTCTCAGTCATTAATTTTCTGCAAAGATCCGAACCAGTTTGGATGTTTTGTAATTTTCTTGTGAGTTTTCCTCCAAATTTTTTTTTTTTTTTTAAAGGTTTTCCCCAAACTAATTGGACAGTGTTTTGGGTCCTTCCTTTGTATTACCATACGGATTGAGTAGGGACTAGGTTGTTTAGACATTGCTACCCTGATTGCGACCCTAAATTTTATGTTAGATAATAGACATGACTTAGTATGAAAATAAGCCCATAGGCTAGAAAATAAGCTGAGAAGGAGACTTGCTAAGCAGACAAACTTTGGAAAAACAAGCATGATTGATGCAAATATTCTTTTACAAAATGATTACATTCATACCTTAACCACATTTTCCTTGGCTGCAATCTTGGTTTTGTAGTTTATATGAAAAGTGCAACAACATAGTAACAAATGACAAGAGGTTACACTTTAAATTTTTACAGATGGAAGCAAAATATCACAAAAAGGTTACACTTTCAGTTGTGAACGCAGTGCTAGAGGAAGATGATTGTTGCGACATACAGAGAAGATTGTTAAAAAAACAGATCATTATGTTCTTGATACACTTTTTAGATTTAGTTAAATGACGGTGGAAACGGAAGTAATAATAAGTCGTGTAGAAATAGTTGTGTAAAGAGGTATGGATGGTTTGTGTCTCGCTCCATATGGTTAGGTATTACTTAAAAAAGAATAATGATAAACAAACTAGCCGTTAGCTAGCCTAATGAAATGCAACGAGCAAAAAAGTTTGGACTTTTCTGGGTGTCCACGTTGCATTGAAACGGCTGCGCTAAAAGGGGTTACACATTGGAATGGCACCGGGGCAATGTGATGATACCTGATGCTGTAAACCTGAACGGATGTTGCAATTCTAAGTGAACGGATGTTGCAATTCTAAGTGAGCAAAAAGAGTTTTATATTGATCAAGTATCTGCCTTTTTATGCTGCATAATCTTTATCATGTGATAAAAAGTTTAGAGTTTTAATTTTTGTATAATGATACAAATTACAAAATGTAATCTTAGGTGGAAACAGTTTTAGACTCGCCTAAAACTATGGTAATCAGATCCATTCATCCAAATCAGCTGGAATGACTTATGCAACCTGATGTGTAGTTAAATGATACGAGGTTTTTGGATCAATATTCTTAAAGCGGTAAAGTCATATTGGATCTCGTATTAATAAACTTTCTCAGAAATCATTTGGTGCAAGTACCACGGCGTTTGGTCAAAACATAGTCTACTGGACATCTGAAAGTAATAAGTTGGCTACAGATCACCTGCAAGATTGATTTGAATAATTTAGATGTCTTGTGATCAAGCAAGACTGAATATTGTTTGTTCATAGAGGACTGACTATATATAGCTGTGGAGATGTACAACTAAATATACAAACGCGTTATTGTATTTGTGTTTGTGCTTGTGCTTTTGAATGTACTTAGATAATCATCTAGTCCCGCACATAGTTAACATATGTCTTGAGATCTAAGAGAAGCAAAATAAGTAGAAAGTGAAACAATTTAAACAACACTTGTAATCAAAGTGTGGATGATATTTATTAGTTTCTGGATATAAACCACGGTGCATATGATACAACTTCAGCAACGCAGAACATCATCAGGCGAAGTACATAAAAAACATGGTTCGACCAAATTCAACAAGGTGACCATGGGAGAAGAAAACAACTCTAGAAAGCATAAAAATATGCCGCAACGATGTCCAAAAGCATAAAAAAAAAAGTGATACTTGCACAATACGGTGAGGTTAACCGGTGTTCTGCATACCAGCAGCAATTCCCTTCATGGTCAGGATAAGAGTGTCCTCCAAACCTGGTGCATACTCACTAGTCGGGTTCAAGTGGATAAGTTCATCTGCAGGTTTGCTTGGCTCAGCATACTCTTTAGAGATGTGAGGTCTTAATGTCACATGGTAGTTTGGATCACGGATTCGCTTGAGGGTATAAGCTTGGCACACGTTCAATGTTGTGATGTATGAATCACGCAGACGAAGTCTTTGTTTCAAGTAGGGATCACCCTCGAGAAGGTCCTTATGTCCAGCAATCTACAAATACAAGGAAATTCTGATCAGTCATTACTATAGCAAGAGCATGAGTTTAAGGACGGGTGGCAAAACGGGTTCATCACAAAAAATGGATCATGTTTCTTATGGGTCAAAACAGGCCTGGTTGACCGAAAATAACTTTTGTCCAAAAATTCAGCTTTTAAATGAAGCTATTTTTAAACTTTTCACCCATATACCCATTACTTTTAGCTATATGATAAATTCTCAATCAACTAGAAAGAATCCATTTAGAAGTAAATGAATCAAAAGCCAAAAGATATAAATGTTTAGAATTATTACCATGAGAAGATAATCCTTGGTTTCTTCATAGTTTGCCCTCAAAGATTCTCCAAATGACCAGAGATCTTCAGAGACAAGGAGTTTGTCGTTCAGTGCACCAATACCCGGGTCTCCTTTAGCAAACACCATTTCAACTAAGTCAATGGTCACCCTAAAGAAAGGCCAGGTTTTGTACATTTCCTGTAGCATTTGAAGATTCTTGCTGTCCTTTTGTATGGCATGCTTGAATGCCGCCCCGAACCCGAGCCAAACCGGGAGATGGAACCTGGTCTGAGTCCATGCGAAGATCCATGGAATAGCTCTGAGTGATTCAATGCCTCCACTCGGTTTTCTTTTTGCTGGACGACTTCCGATATTCATACGTCCGTACTCCATTTCCGGTGTTGCCTGTAAAAAAGTTCAAAAAATAAGAAAATTAGTTTGTGAAATAATCTAAAAGAGTAAATAGCATTAATGATTCATATGGTTAGCTCAAAAGTTACACATATGGGCCTGTCAAAACACTGTTTGCTTTCACATTTGGTCCCTAATGGAGTAAAGGGTAGACGGTGAGGTACCAAATATGAAAGCAAACAGTGTCTAGTTGACCAGCTCCTTTATTAGTATCAGTGAGGGACCACTTCGGTCGAGCAGCAAACTATAGAGAGAATATGTATGGAATTTACTGGATATAAGGGTACTCACAAGGCGGAAATACTCGACAAAACGTGGCTCCTGGAATACAATTGAGCGGTACTGTTCAGTTGCATAAACTGCTATCTCGTCCATAAGTTCACGCCATTCGGGTCGTGGTGAGATTGGGGGGTTCATTCCATGCTCAAGAGTAGCTGCACAAAACCTTTGAAGTGTTCTAAAACACAAATGCTCCTCACCGAAAGATTGTTCAATAACCTCTCCTTGAACAGTTACTCTAAGAGACCCATGAATGGTCTCTGGCGGCTGAGACAGGATAGCAAGATGAGTGGGGCCACCTCCTCTACCGACTGTCCCACCACGTCCGTGGAACATGACAAGTTTAACTCCAAACTCCTTTGCAACTTTTATAAGCTCTTCTTGCGCTTTGTATAGCTGCCATGCAGCAGTAAACCTTCCAGCATCTTTTCCTGAATCAGAGTATCCAATCATGACTTCTTGCTTCCCGTTGATCCGCTTAGTGTACCAGTCAACTGAGAAAAGACGGGCCATGGCAGCGGGTGCTGCTTCAAGATCAGCAAGTTTTTCAAAAAGCGGGACCACACGTAACGGTTGTTTCACATGGCATTCACGTTGAAGAAGCTCAACAGCAAGCACATCAGAAGGTGATGTAGCCATTGAAATGATGTAAGCACCAAAACAATCAGATGGGAGTTCTGCTAATACAGCGAATGTATCCAAAACATCCTTAATTTCCTCAGTTTTGGGAAGATCGTCACCAAAAAGTGGACGTTTTCCGCCAAGTTCAGACAGAAGCCATTCTTGGCGTTTTTCTTCTGACCACTCACGGTAGGAACCAATTTCCAAATGTTGAGTGATGGCATCGAGGACATCAGTGTGGCGATCGGATTCTTGCCTTATATCAAGTTTAACTAGCGAGAGTCCAAATGTGGACACTTGTCTTAGAAAATCAAGAAGGCTTCCATCAGCAATCACACGATCACCACAAGCACACAGGGATCGGTAGCATAGCTCAAGAGGCTCCAAAAACTGCATGATTTGGAAATATGAGTTAGGAAAACATAACAAAGAATGTCTAGGTTATAGCGTTTGGATGTGCTTTGTTGTTTGAAGTTGTAATGATAAAATAATAGACCTATTTGATCGTCTCACAAATCCTATCTTTAAGAAACCACTTAAAATGACCAAGGAAGACATTATTGTGAAAGCAAAACATATTTCGTGTGAGATGGTAACATTGGTTTACAGTTTTTGTTGCAGCTTGTAAGCATAATTATTTAACCCATGAAAAAACATGATTTTATCCGACATTAAAAACTTATTATTGCCACTAAAGAGCACAATAATCACAAGTCCAAACACTCATTAAAACAGATCTGCCTTCAAGAGGGTTAAAGATACCTGTTCAACATTTGTATAAACAAACTCTTCCGGAATATCGGATTTCTCATGGGCTAACAGATGTCGAGCTCGTTCACGTGTATTATATAACTTATCCCTTACATCTCCAAGAATTACACGATAAGGTTCAGTTGGAGGAACCTGTTTCCAGAACTCTGGAAAAAAACACAACAATTCAGCAAATTCTGATATCGGAATAGTATTGCCCAAATTTACAGTAATAAATAATTAAATACCTATGTAGTGCTTCACATCACTCCTTGCTGATCTATAAAGTTCTTCTGCTCGAAGACGAAGTTCATCAGTACAACGCCACATGGACATCTGAAAAAGACGATCATTTGAGTAAGATATATAATTGCAATGAGAATATATAAATCCTTAAAAACAGAAAAAATATACATACCTCAAACATTAGATCCTCGATCTGGGAAAAGTACATGTTGGCTGCCATCATTCTAGCGAGTAAGCAAACATCCCTTGTTACATCAGGTGTCACTCTTGGATTACCTGCATTTTATACCAAAAATAATATTATGAATAAATTAAGAGTAAAATCTTATATTTTTTCAAAGACATTGTGTGTTAAGTGTACAAATTAGCTTAAACTTGTGTTAGTTCGAGAACATACCATCACGGTCACCACCCATCCACGAAGAGAACTGAATAAGAGGGGCATTGTAGGGAACACGTTCATTGATCCCAATGTTCTTAAGAGCCGTGTCAACACGACGTAAGAATTTAGGAACACCCTTCCAGATTGTTTCATGGAAGTAGCTCATTCCCGCTCTCATCTCATCTTGTGGGGTTGGAGGGGTCCTCCTGATCTCATCGGTACGGAAAGCAGCTTGAATCTACATATTACAAGACACCAATTACTAATTGATAGAAACAATATATATAAAAAAATACATAAGGATCAGATAGTGTAGACTTGGTTTTGATTGGGTCGTTAGTACTTACTTCTCTATGCAAAGCCTCATCAAGTTCCTGTTTATCATCAGGAGTGATGTCTTTGGCATATAACTGAGCCAAACAGTCACGGATCCTGAAAAGGACATTAAGCATAAGATAATGTTTAATTATAGAGTTGACGATTTTTGGTCAAAAGTGAATTAATTTAAAAAGAGTCAAAGGAAATACCTTCCGTGCTTCTGAAGCAAAGATCTACGAACAGACTGAGTTGGATGAGCAGTCAAAACCAAATCAACAGTCTGATTCTTGAGTGCGTCAAACACCTCTTCAGGGGACTTCTTAAGCTGGTGCACCATCTTCTTCAAAGTCTCCTCGATATCAGATTCAGTCGTTGCATTAGCTTCATCAGCAAAGTCACCCTTCTTCAACTTGATCCTGCGACGATACGCGATCTGAACCTCTTCTGCCAGATTCGCCAAGTTAAGCATGTGAGAGAAAGCTTTTGCAATGACAATCGAATCCCCGGGATCTAAGCTTGTCAAAACACTTCCAAGCTCCTCAAGCTTCTTAGGGTCACGTTTGCCTTCATACTCGGCAGATAGCTCATAGCATTCTTGAACCTACACAATCAAAAACCCAAACATCTTAATAACCCTGACCTTATTTTATCAATAAATTCAATGAGACATTATATCAAAACATGTAATATCTTCAACAGATTAATCAGTAACTTACGCGAACTATGGAATCTGAAACTAATTAGTGGGCATTTGTTTAAGCTTATACGTAGACTCATGAGCTTATCTAGTCCTGCTATATTTTCATAAAAGCTCATTTTTCTCAGCTTATTTGATGGCTTTTGATTTTGTTACAACTTACAGATCGAAAAAAACTAATTACTGGGCATTTGTTTTTGTTAAAAGCTTACACGTAGAGTTACAAGCTTATCTGATCCTGTTATTGTTTCATAAAAAAAAGCCGATCTTTCTCAGCTTATTTGATGACTTTAGAGCTTATTACGACTTATAGACAAAAAAACGGCTTATACACTTAAACAAACATCTTTTCAAATCAAAAGATTACTAAAGTTACCATCTTTAACAAATCATCATAGAACTAAAAAATGTGAATATTTTGACTGAAACCTTAAATCAAACATTAAAAACTCAATCTTAACAAATCAATCAGTAACTAATCTCATAGAGAACTAAAAAAATTTAAATATTTTCACTGAAACTTGAAATCAAGCAGTAAAAATTCAATCTTTAACAGATTAACTCCTGCATTATAACAAAACATGTATAATACACTAATCTCAGCTTATTTGGTGGCTTTTGATCTTATTATGATTTATAGATCGAAAAATAAGAAAAAAAACATCAAACAAAAGTAACTATTTTTTACCGAGAAACTTATCAGCAGTAAATCAAAACAGTACTAAAGTTACCATCTTTAACAAATCAATCAGAAACTAATCTCTTAAAAAAACAAAAACAAATGTGAATAGTTTTTACTGAAACCTTAAATCAAACATTAAAAACTCACCTTTAACAAATCAATCTGTAACTAATCTCGTAAAAAAAACAAATGTGAATAATCTTACTGAAACCTTAAATCAATCATTAAAAACTCAATCCTTAACAAATCAATCAGTAACTAATCTCGTAATAAAATAAAAAAATGTGAATATTTCCACAAAAACCTTAAATCAAACATTAAAAACTCAATATTTAACAAATCAATCAGTAACTAATCTCATAAAAAAAAACAAAAACAAATGTGAATAATTTTACTGAAACCTTAAATCAATCATTAAAAACTCAATGTTTAACAAATCAATCAGTAACTAATCTCATAAAAAATGTGAATATTTTGACTGAAACTGTAAATCAAGCAGTAAAAAACAGAATTATTAAGAAAGGGGAACGTACAGTTTCTTTGAGATCTTCACCATGCAAATCTTGAAGAATATCAAGGAACTTATCTAAAAGCAAAGCATCGTATTCAATGAGCTTATCATCTTCAGATACTTTACCAGGTACCAAAAGCCTTAACTGTGCGTCGATTGATGCCAATTTCTCCAAATTCCTGTTTGCCATCAATCAATTTTTATTTGGTTATTGAGTGTGTGAGATAATTTGTGATTTGGGGTTTTGATGGGTATTTATAGACTGATGAGAGTGAAGAAGTGTTGTATAGAGTTTACAAGTCTTCGCCAAATTGGCTAACTCCACGCCTGAATTATTGGGATATCTTTTCTTTTTTAATTTGTATTAATCAATACCACTATTTTCCTTTTCTTCCCCCTTTTTTTTTTTTTGGAAATGATCTCACCAAAACTAAAGTCTATTACTATATGATGCAAGCTTTGTAAGCTGTAAAATATAAAGTGATTAACATTAATTATAAGCTGTATTATTTGTTTTACTAAAAAGTATCTAATAAATTACTCCAATATTAAAGATGTAATAGGACAGTACCGATCTTGTTTCAAACTCGTCTCGAATTGATGATACCGAAAAAAACTTATAAATTAATTATTCACTTAAAAATTATTTGTTTAAAATAAAAAATTTAAAATTATTTATAAGAAAAAAACTAATTGGCCTAAAAAAAACTCACGAGAAATAAGCCAAATGCAAATCAATACATAAGAATATGTGAAAGTGTCTTCTTTTTTACTACTTTTGGTTTAGTTATTGTTTTCGATAGTTACTTTTCAGTTTTTACCTATTTGGTTATAATTGGTTGCTAACTAGGTATTTTTACATATCATGTTGTATCTGACTTAAAGATGTTTATTTAATAGTTATGTGATTAAATTTGATTTGATTATGGCTCGATGTATGTTGATCTTTTACTGAGTTGTTCTCGAGTAACTCGGCTTCTTTACACCTTGTAGCAATGAGATATTTTTACCGAGTTGAACTTATTTAAATACTTAATCCTAAAACTGTATACTCACACTTTTTAAGAGGCTATCTGGAAGACTTTTGCTATAGTTATAAATAAAAATAAGTATTATATGAGATAAGTTGGTGGTATTTAGATAAATATACTCAGTAAAATATATATCCAATAAGGATATACTTTATGCCATAAACGAGTAATTTCATCTCTGTAAAAAGGAAATATATGAAATAATTTGTTCGAGAAGCATTAGCAAAATAGTTTATTTTTCAAAACCAAACCTAAAACTAGTGTGATCCATGTAGACTTGCTTTCTTTGAGCTAAAGTTTATTCTTCTTTCATAAAACGAGTTTGTCATCTTACTTGCTAACAAATCACAAGAAGCCTATTGTCCACATTGCTTTGTAGGAAAAACACAAAGTAACCAGATGTCATACTTTTGTATAGAATATAAACCGTACAATTATCATCAAACATTTATAAAAAAAACTAGGAGTAATACTTTTGTTGAATAAAATGACAAAAAAAGATAAAGTGTTCGTTTCATCTTTTTGTTGATCATTTTGTTTGTATTAGTAAATAAGTACGGCTCTACGAACACTGAAAAAATCACAATGCCTTTTCGTGAATATGAAAGATCCAATTTTGCTTTTAATTCCCTCCTCGAAATGCAATTTCTTGTGAGTTTTTGATAGATAGAACCTCTTAATTTCTATCCACAAAAAAGTTGTGATTCATATGGTTCTTATTTTTTTCTTTGATTTGAACGTTTAAAGATTTTATTCTATTTATAGGGAACAAAGAGATTAGTGTGTAAAGCATCGTTTTCTTTATATCGTGGTTGTGTTTTTTATTTAATGAAAAGTTGTTCCTTTGACCCTACAAGAAGGACAATGCTATTAGAGATGCCGTAATGAAATATGTTTGTTTTTTATAAAGTTAATGTTATCTTTGATTTTTTTATTTTTTTTTACTTTAATTTTTATGATAGTGAGGTGTTGATATGTATATATTTTGTAAAAGGGTAGCGTCTGATAAGGTATACCGATTAGGTATTCTTGAGTGCTTATCACCTTTTTTTAAAGTAAATCAAAAGAAAATGATATCTTTGGTTTGAAAATTTGGGAAATTCGCCATAAGATGAGTCTACGATCCTCACGGATCGTGATATATAGCAACGACACTCTCTAGTGGAAATAAAGAAGTAAGTTGAGAGTTTATGTGTAGTAAAAACTAAAAACTCATACGTGGATTTTTATCTTCAGCTCTTAAAGTCATGCGCAACTTGCACATAAAAAACCACGAAATGTGAACCGTTTTGAGTTTGCATGGGCCTTTTTTATACTAGTATTTATTATAAAAAAAAATATTATATATATATATATATATATATATATATATATATATATATATATATATATATATATATATATATATATATATATATATTTACTTAATAAATACCTCATAATTAACTATTTCTTAAAACACAATTCCACATATTCTAATAAATCTTCTCCACAATTTCAGCAATTCCCTCATTCACTAGCGCGATAGCATGGACATGAGGAAAAAATAGCTTTATGTAACATTGGGGTTTATGTTTTCGAAAATAGCAACAACAATAACGCGAGAAATTCTATACGTTTTTAGACAGATATTTTGCAATACATAGAGGGGAAAACAGGGGAGTACGACAAACGAACATAGGATAACATAAACGAGATAAGAGTTATGTGAATAATCGTATGAATTGTTTGAATAATGTAACACCCCAATAAATGCCACAACGGAAACATACAAGTTTGGGGGTTGTTACTTCATAATACTAAAACAACGAAAAATCAGAGTTTAACTCCACAACGAGATAATAGTTTGAAAACATAAAGAAAGTCTTCAAAATCTCCAATAGAATCATATGCATGAGACTTCATAGCAAGCAACTAAGTTCAAACACCTAAGAAAAATGCTTAAAAGTGTCAATACAATGGTTTGTGAGTTTATATGTTTAAGTAAAAGCATAAAATTTGATGGACCGCAAACAACATTGTAGAAACTAGAAGGGGGTTGTTACTTCATAATACCAAAACAACGAAAAATCAGAGTTTAACTCCACAACGAGATAATAGTTTGAAAACATAAAGAAAGTTTTCAAAATCTCCAATATAATCATATGCATGAGACTTCATAGCAAGCAACTAAGTTCAAACACCTGAGATAAATGCTTAAAAGTGTCAATACAATGGTTTGTGAGTTTATATGTTTAAGTAAAAGCATAACATTTGATGGACCGCAAACAACATTATAGAAACTAGAAAGGGGGGTTGAATAGTTTCTTAAATTTACTTGTTAAAAGTTGGTTTTAAAAATCCTTTTTCAAAAACTTAAGCTTGAGTATTTATGTGAAACCTTCTTATACACAACATGAACAAGGTATAGTGCAACTAACTAATAATCACAAGTATAAAGAATAATGAATGTATGATGCAACTAAACTAATAATCACAAGTATAAAGAATAAAGAATGTAAAGAGATAAGGGAAGGAAATATCAAACCAAACACCAAGGATTTATAGTGGTTCGACAACGAAGCTCACTCCTCGTTCCTACTCCACTCCTCGAGTACTCCTTACTCGAGAGTTCACTGATCAACAAGCTCCTTAAGGTGGAGAAACCGTACACAACGTCGCTTAACCAATTTCCGACTCTAAGCTAAAAGTTGAGCCCTAATCTTAGCTAGGACCAATCTACACCAATATACTTTGAGGACTAAGTATTAACCCTAATACATACACAACTTCAAAATAGACACAACTACTTGGATCTTCACAACAATGACACAACAATGAATAAATAAGTTTGGATCTTCAATGGATCTTTGAGGTAGACACAACACTTCAACAATGATAGTGTTCTTCTCTTTGCACTTTGAGAGGAAAAGATGGGAGGAGAAAAATTCACTTCTAAACAAGTAGTAATCAAACAAATGATCAAGAATTTGAGTGATATAAGAAGTATGTAAGAATCTGAAAATTTATATGCAAAAGAGGTGGATTGAAAGTCTGAGAATGGTCCACTATTTATAAGACAAATGTCCAACGGCTATATCTGCCCACGGTTCCTTATTGGAGCCCACGGTTCCTTATCGATAAGGAACCACCGTAGGCGCTAAGGAACCGTCGGCGTAGAGTTCGCTCCCTTTTGTCTTTTAGTGGGTTGGTTCGAATCTAGGGATTAAAATATCCTGAAAGGATATTCCAAACCAAGATATAATATGCCATTTTCAAATTTCAGACTTTCAAAAAATTAATTTAATAAAACATTTTCTTAAAAAGACATTTTAATAATAAAACTTTGTCATACTTAATAAAAAGTGAGTTTTAAGAAAAGATTAAATCCTTGATCACTTAATTAGTATGATTACTTGTTTTTTCATACCTTAAGTGATAATGGTTGAAATGAAAAATACTTGAACTCAAGAATTCGTTTTTCATTGTTTTCGTAAATGCTTGTTTTTACATATTGTCGTAATCAAAACAAAGAAAGACCGAAAAATGCAAGTAACGTTTTTAGGCATCATTGCATCAATAATCTCCCCCTTTTGATTCCGACAATCCATAAACTCAATCATCTAATAAAACAAGATTTTCGAAGACGAGTTTATCATTTCTCCCCCTTTGTCGAAGCAAAAAGGTTGAAAAAGTCTTTGAAGAAGAAAAGAACCGGACTTTGCAAATGCTCCCCCTTGGTGCTTACTCTCCCTTACTTGGGGCACCAAGTAATCAAAATATGGTGACAAGCTACATAGAAGAGTTATAAAAGAGAAGAGACACCCAACAAGATATAGCAAAGATCACAAAAAAATAAGAAACAAAATATCCAAGATAAGTCATGTTAAAAGAAAACATGATAAAAGATACAAGGAAATAAATCATACAAAGATGTATGATACACAACCACAAGCCAAAATAAAAAGCATAAATCTAATCATAGTTAAGCTATAACCCTAAGATTTGCTTGAACTAGATGTCTTGAAGATAAGCAACCAAGCTTAGATAAAAGACAATATAGTGGCGGAAGGAGGTGGTGGTGGCTTGGTAGAGATCTCATAGTTATAGTAAAGAGGAGGTTTAACTAAGAGACTCTTGATGTAATTCAACTCTTCATAGATGTGAGCCATAACAAGATGTTGATATTGACAACATTGACAATATGTTCCATGATGCATTACATTATCATGTGAAGGAGGTAGAACACTAAAGGCTAGTGGTGGAAGATAAGAGGTTCCACAATCAACATTCTTAGAAGGATAAGAGATGTAATTTTGAGTGTTCTTGGGTGAATTGGGGTTGAAAGCAATTGGAGAGAATGGAGGAGAATCAAAGCTTTCATTTGGGGAATAAGACATTTTGATTTGAGAAAGATTGCAAAATGCTTAAGGTTATATAGAGAAAGTCCAAGATAATTTGTGGGTGGTCAAAGGGTTGAAACAAAGATTCCAAAAAGTGTTGGAACAAATTTGGAGTTTTAGGAATACCCGAAAAGTATGGTACTGGGCGCGGTTCCTTAACTCAGCCGGCGGTTCCTTATCACTGGGGAACCGCGGTATTAATACAAGAGATTTTTGCCTAATTAAAAAGATTCTTTGTCGTGTGTCTAATCGAATTGATCTGGTTTATCTATGCGACTCAGCTGTTCTTGGTGAAACAAATAGTTGTCGTTGTAGTATATTAAAAAGTGCAAAATAATTAATGTAAATGACGTAAAGTAAAATGACTTAAAATAAAATGGCGTTTAAAAAATAAATCTAAGTCTAATTAAAAGAAAGGTGCAAAATTTAAAATTTTGAAAAGTAAATGACGAGAAATTAAGTGACTTAAAGTTAAAGCGTGATGAGAATTAAAATTTGACAAAGTATTAAAATGAGAAAAAATTAAACAAGATAAAACATAAAAAAATTACCCTAATCGGAATATATTCCGATCAGGCTTACCATCGGAATGTACACAATCCTCCCAATCGGAATGTTGATCGGAACCCCAAGATCGGAAAGTTTGTCACCTACCTCTGATCGGAATAACCAAAACACCCTGATCGGAATGTGGACTTACCCTTCTGGTCGGAATATTGATCTCGTCGGAATAAAAAATGGACCCTGGTCGGAATGTTGATGGGAACCCCTAATCGGAATAATGTCACCTCTCCTGATCGGAATAACCAAATGAACACCTCGATCGGAATGTGTAGAACCAACCCTGATCGGAATAAGGAGTGAAATACCGATCGGAATACTGTCACTATACCTTATCAGAATGTCGCACTTACCTTTGATCGGAATGTTTTAAACCCTTTTCCGACCAAGCCAAGGAGCGCTGGTCGGAATGTGAAACCCTTATCCGATCAGTCAGATCGGAATACAGTAAAGATAACCAAAAATAAGCTAAACTAATAAGCTATAAATCAAATAAGCACACACCTAAAATCCTAATGAAAACCGTATAAGAAAAAGCTAATAAACTGAAATTTAAAGAATTTTGAAACACGAAAAGGAAAAGGTTTACGAAAAACAAACTTTTATATAAAAATAACTTTTATAAAAACTTTATAAACTTAAAGATAAACACAATAAGCTATAAAAATCAATGATCTAAAACAATCAAAAGCACAAAAACATAACCTTTAATCAAATAAGCAAGACAATAAGCATGTAAACAAAGATTAAAGAATAGAAAGAAAGGTAGAATGAGCGATTAAAACAAGAAAATTAAAGAACACTTACTTGGAAATTAAAGGTATTAAAAGTGAAGACAAGTATTTAAATTGACATGTATTTAAAGAGCAAGTAAATAAAGGTGGAAGAACTAGTGTCACTCTAGCCAACAAAGAAAAAATGAAACTAGATGATTCTATTTATAGTAGATTAGGGAGATGGTTAGAGGAGGCTTCCTCCCCTCCTTCATTTCTTCTTAATTGCACCCTTAAGTCCTTCCCTTCTTAATCTTTTGTTAATCTTGGACTTTAATGACTTTGGGCTCGGGATTTCTTTAAACTCGTCTTTTAATTCTTCAATAAATAAGACTTGAGTTCTTAGGCTTTTAGTAAACTTCCGTCTTTTGACTTTTTCTTCGATAAATCTTCAGAATTGGTCTTGGACTTCCGTTCTTTTTGCACTCTTGACTTCTCGACTTCATCTTTCGTCTTTTTCTTCAATAAAAGCCCGTGAATGCCGTGTTTTCTCCACTTTTCACAATTTCATCCTAAATCACAACAAAAACACAAACCACGCATAATTCCGACATAAAAGAAATAAAATACACGTTTTGGCTCGGTTATTATTGTAATTAAGTGGTAAAAAGGATGGGTGTTTACACACCTATCAAATCCCCTACACTTGACCATTGCAATGTCCTCATGCAATGCATTAGTTACAAAGCACATTTACATTTTTTCATCATAATCAATCCACGTTGGCCTTTATTAAAGAGATAGAAAACTATAAACATTCAAAGTAAAGAAAATTTAAGAAATCAAAAACATACCTTGGGTTTTGGAAATGTCATGAATAATCATCATCCTCAAGTTTTCACTTTCTCCAAACCAAGCTTAAAAACGAGATCATTGTTATTATAAGTTAGTAGACTAACACGAACTCATGTGGGCCAATTATTTACTTAGACTCCCTTATTCCTAGGTGTATCTCTTATACTTTATTGTTGTCTTGAATGATCACGAGGATACATTGTTTGACTTATTTCGATAGTTTATTAGTCCGAAAATAAAGTGAACGATTTAATCAATAGTTAGCTAAAGGACAAAATCTTTTAAAACTGCTTCTCGGGACCTCATAAAGTTCATATCTTGGCATAACTGGCTTCGCGATTTGAGACCTTTCTCGGACCGATATTTGGCAGCGACTTCATACTTCAAACCTTGAGAGACGTTCATGAAATTATGGTCTTCTCTTCATATAGGAATTTCTTCACTTGAAGTTTTGAGAGATTCATACTTGGACCACGACTTCTTCATTTTTCTCTAATCTTTATTTTGGACTTTGATATACAACGATCCGCCTCCTTTTATGACTTGGATCTCTTTATCCTCATACCTTGCTAGGGTCTTTTCGGATACACTTCTCCGTGACTTTTTGGGAGTTTTTGCTTTTCGTCGTGTGTCTCGATCCTTCATATTGATTTTCGATAAATGATTCTTCACATCACTTTGTATCTTTAGCAACAAAATATAACCCTCATGCCTTGTTAGGACCTTTTTGGACTCGCCAATCTTCGCATCCCGCTTCAATAAGTTATGCATTGGCTATGAACTCTGATACATTGTTTTTGTATGGGTTCAATTATGTCTCTCGATATCCTCTCGAATTGATCTCAGCTCTAAGTGGAATGATTTGTTCTTGGTTATAAAAAGGAGTTGGTTTGTTTGTCTATTATTAACTAATAATACTTAAATGTAAATGGTGTCGAGTAAATTAAAGCTTTGAAAGATTAAACTAAATTGACAAGTTGAAAGTAAATGCTTGAAAATGTAAAGGAAAGATTAGAAAATTACTTTGAAAACTTAAATGAATTAATGCTTAAAAACTTGTTCTATTGGAATAATGAAAATTATTACTTATCGGAATACCTAAAAGTCAAAAGCATCGGAATGTACAAAAAAGTGGTCCATCGAAATGCCATTGTTAATCACCATCGGAATACTCAAAAAACTAATCTGTCGGAATGAAGTCCTATCGGAAAGTCAGATCGGAATGTATGTACTATCGGAATATGGAGAACAAAAATTGGCCAGAGTTTCGACTAGGAAAGGGACCTAAACCCCGTCGGAATGTGCGATCGCAATACGCGATCGCAATCCCAGATCGGAATAGAGGGAACTACCACCATATCGCAAAGTAAAACCCTCTTGGGTTATTGCGATCTAAACCAATGAAGCTGTCGGAATATGTTTAAAACCCTTGTATTGCGATGGAAGGAATGCAGTTCCGAAATTGGAGGGAGCTTAAAATCTCAATAAGCATACACAATAAGCCACCTTAACCGGAACTTTAAACAACTCAAAATAAAACTTAAATTTGACAACTTTTGAAAACGTAAACCATGAACTTAATGAAAAGAACTTTTATAAGACTAAAACTTATGTGAAATCCGAAAATAATAAGCTTGAACAAGGAATAGGCCAATAAACATGGAGAGCTTATAACCTATTCGTGAGAGAGCTTAAAGAGAAACAAGAAAAATCAAACTTTTAACACGAGCTCATTCACCAAATACAAATCGTATGAAGTGATACAATCGGATCAAAGATCTTGACAAATCAAGAAAAGTAGAAGAAAATTAAAGAACTTGAAAGCTTAACTAAAATAAGATAGATGAAATCCCAAATACAAAGATTAAAGGAAGCTTGAATTAAAAGATGAAAAACAAAGAAAAAGTTTAGTGAGAGAAAGTATGGAACTTTCTCTCTCTAGAAACTAGAGAAAAATGAAAAAAAAATAAAGTATAGCTAAGCTAAGTGTGTGAAAATTTGTGAGGTAAGGCCTTTATATAGGCGTGTGTATGGGCTTGTGAATGGGCTTCGATATCGGGCTTCTTTTCTTCTTTCTTCCTTGGTCTTCACGCTTCTTTTAACTAACCGTTTTCGACTTAGGATTTTTAGAAGTGTCGGTGAATAATCCAACTCGTCTTATAATCTTTTGTTTAATAGACTCGAGTTCTTCGACATATATGAATCTCCCATCTTTGGCTCTATTCTTCGACAAATCTTCAAATAGGCACAATGACTTCAAATCTTTTGCATCTCTTGGACAATAGACTTCGTCTTGAGTCTTTTTCTTCGATAGAACCCGTGCAATCCCATGTTTTCTTCAATATTCTCCCGGTTGACTCTGAAAACACAATAAACACAAAAACCACGCATAATTCCAAACAAATGATATTAAATACGTGTTTTGGTCTTGTTTTAGTCAGAATTAAGTGGTAAAAGGATGGGTGTTTTCACACCTATCAAATCCCCTACACTTAACCATTGCCATGCCCTCATGAAATACTTAGTGACAAAGCACATTTACACTTTTCTCATAATCAATCAACCTTGGCCTTATTAAAATTTTACTAAACAAAAATGAAAGTACTAAGAAAGATTAAAAATTTAAAGTAAACAAAAGGATGGAAATAACTTGCAAAGAGATCAGGGACTTACATTAGGGCTTTGGTGCTGCGAAGATTTATCACCCTCAAGTTTCACGTTCCCCAAACTAAGCTTAAAAAACGAGATCATTGTTATTATAAGTTAGCAAATCAAACACGTACACACATGGCTTAATTATATGCTTAAACTCCCTTATTCCTAGGTGTATCTCTTATATTTTATTTTTGTCTTAGAATGATCATGAAGATGCATTTTTGGACTTATTTCGATAGTTTATTAAGGCTGAAAGCAAAGTAGGACGATTTGATCAATAGTTAGCTAAAGGACAAAATCTCTTAAAACTGCTTCTCGGGATATCAAAAAGTTTATATCTTGGCATAACTTGGTTCGCGATTTGAGACCTTTCTCGGGCCGATATTTGGCATGTACTCCATATCTTGAGAGATGTTCTTGAGATAATGGTCTTCTCATCGTAATAGAGTTTCTTCACTTGGAGACTTTTGAGGGGTACTCCAACTTTGTTGACCACGACTTCATGATTATTTCTTCAATCTCTAATTGGGACTTTGAGATGCAACGATCCGCCTCCTTTTCGGACTTGGATCTATTTATCCTCATACCTTGTTAGGAACTTTTCAGATAGACTTCTCCATGATCTTTATGGGAGTTGATTGCTTTTCGTCGTGAGTCTTGATCCTTCATATTGATTTTGGGAATAATGCTTTTCACATCACTTTGGATCTTCAGCAATAAAATTGAATCCTCATGCCTTGTTAGGGCCTTTTCGGACTCGCCAATCTTCGCGCCCCGCTTCATAAGTTATGCCTTGGCTATGAACTCTTATCATTACCGAGCAACTTTTAAACGATCTTGGGCTAGAAGCTAAGTAACTTTTCAAATCGTACGACCTTACTTATTGCAGATAATTTATTAGCAAGTGATGGGAGAATAGGCAAAAAATTACACCAAGTGAGCTTGTGCAAGAATACCGACTTATAATTGACTCTATCATTTCTCGTCCTCCACAGTTTAAAATCTCAAGTAATGAGACTCGTGGACACTTAGCCTAATAAACCAATTAAGGTCTACATGGTTAAGGATACTAGCTAGAATAAACTTGGATAAGTCTATTCGGGTTGAGTAAAAATAAACGCAACGGGCCTAATATGTCAAAGACTTCTAAACTAGCTACACCACTTTATTAATATTTTTGACTTTATTGCGGAATATATACATATGAAAGCAATGATAAAAATTTAAAAATTACGACTAAATGGCCAAAGTTAATAAAAAATTTGAAAAATGTTGAAAAATAGGATTTTCTGGTTAAATGAAGGCATTTTCATGGAAAAGTCCACTTAAAACTTCGATAGAAGTCCCCCCTACACTTAAGATAAACATTGTCCTCAATGTTTAAGCATGTGGGAAAAGTTTCCCCTACACTTATGACATTGTGCACGTTGGTTAACTCAAGTTAAGGAAGAGACGACTAAAGTGATCAATTTCAAATGTGAGTATGAAGAAAATTGAATCACGATAGGTGAGAGATAGAACCGGATTTCAGATAATACGGGAGCACGGTTCTTCAAAGGTTACAAGAGTGCATTCATCCCTGTAATCACATCACCACACAAAAACAAACACCTACACAGGTCCCCTACACTTAGGAGGTTAAAACATAAAAGGATAGATACTCGGGTTGCCTCCCGAGGAGTGCTTGTTTTTGATAACCGAGTCACGAGCCTGACTCGACCCAAAATTAGTTCATGGGGAACGTGGTGAGGGATGGAATCACCTCCTGAGAGGTGTCCTCACCAAAGTACAACTTCAGACGCTGGCCATTCACCTTGAAATTGGGCCCATTTGGCTGAGAAAGCCCAATGGTCCCATACGGAAAAACTTTGGCGACGGTGAATGGACCAGACCAGCGGCTCTTCAACTTGCCAGAGAAGATCTTCAACCGAGAGTTGAAAAGTAAGACTTGATCACCAACGTGGAACTCTCGGTTCTTGATTTTTGCGTCATGGAGGATCTTCGTCTTCTCTTTATAGATCAGCGAGTTCTCATAAGCTTCATTCCTCAGTTCATTGAGCTCGTTGAGTTGAATCTTACGATGATCACCGGCTTTGTTGATGTCGAAGTTAGCCCACTTCAAGGCCCAGTGTGCCTTATGCTCCAGCTCGACGGGAAGGTGGCATGCTTTCCCGTACACAAGACGATAAGGTGTGCAACCGATCGGGGTCTTATAAGCAGTACGGAAAGCCCACAGAGCATCATCTAACTTATCGGCCCACGCGACACGATGCTCTCCCACAATACGCTCCAAAATTAGCTTCAATCCACGGTTGGATATCTCGGATTTCCCATTGGTTTGGGGATGATAGGCGGTGGTAAGACGGTGATTAACACCATACTTAGCCATGACTCTTGCAAGTTGATCGTTGCAAAAATGAGTCCCGCGGTCACTGATAATAGCACGAGGAACGCCGAATCGAGCGAACAACGATTTCAAAAAGTTACAAACCACCCTTGCATCATTAGTAGGTAAAGCTTTGGCTTCCACCCACTTTGAAACGTAGTCAACGGCTACAAGGATGTATTTGTTTCCTTTAGATGAAGGGAATGGACCCATAAAGTCGATACCCCAAACATCAAAGATTTCACATTCTTGAATGAAATTCTGAGGCATCTCGTCTTTATGTGTGATCGTGCCTTGTTTTTGGCAAGCATCACATCGTTTAACCATCTCGTGAGCATCACGGTAGATGGTGGGCCAATAAAATCCCGAATCAAACACTTTTTTGGCGGTGTAGTTGGGACCAAAGTGACCACCAGTGGGTCCTTTGTGGCAAGCATCAAGGATTTCCGAAGCTGCCGGTCCGTCAACACATCGGCGGATAATCAGGTCGGCACATTGTTTGAATAGGTAAGGGTCGTCCCAAAAGTAAGTCTTAATGTTGGTGAAGAACTTTTCCTTTTGTTGAGACGTCAACCCTTCCTTGAGAATTCCACCCGCCAAGTAGTTTGCAAAGTCCGCAAACCACGGGGTTTCATCAGAATTCGAATTTATAGACATTAAGGTCTCCAAGGGAAAAGAATCATTGATTTCTTTATTTGGATGATCCCCTTGGTAAGGATCCTCAAGTCTGCTGAGATGATCCGTGGCTAAGTTTTCTGCTCCTTTTTTATCGCGAATGTCGATTTTAAATTCCTGGAGCAGCAAAACCCAACGAAGAAGTCTTGGTTTGGAATCTTGCTTTGTCAACAAGTACTTCAGCGCGGAGTGATCGGTATACACAATTGTTGTAGAAAAGACAAGATAGGGACGGAATTTTTCAAAAGCATAGACAACAGCTAAAAGCTCTTTTTCGGTTGTCGTATAATGCAATTGTGCCCCAGTCATTGTCTTGCTAGCGTAATGGATCGGTTGGAAGTGTTTGTTCACTCTTTTTCCCAGAACCGCTCCAATAGCATAATCACTAGCATCGCACATCAACTCAAAGGGAAGCTCCCAATTAGGGGTAACCAAGACGGGTGCCTTAGTTAGCTTATCCTTAAGCGAGTTGAAGGCTTCAAGACACTTTTTGGAAAAGATAAAAGGAGTATCTTTTTCCAAGAGGTGGGTCATCGTGCGAGCGATTTGAGAAAAATCTTTGATGAATCGACGGTAGAAGCCCGCATGACCCAGAAAACTTCTCACACCCTTCACGGTTGAAGGTGGAGGCAACTTGGCGATAACATCGACTTTAGCACAGTCTACTTCAAGACCGGCTTTGGAAATCTTGTGTCCCAGCACGATGCCTTCTTTTACCATGAAATGGCATTTTTCCCAATTTAGAACAAGGCGAGTATCTTCGCACCGCTTAAGCATACGTTCCAAATTGGCAAGGCAAGAAGAGAAGGAATCCCCGAAGACCGAGAAATCATCCATGAAGACTTCCATGGTTTGTTCAACCATGTAATGGAAGATAGCTAACATGCACCTTTGGAAAGTCCCGGGCGCATTACATAAGCCAAAAGGCATTCTTTTCTCAGCCAAATGGGCCCAATTTCAAGGTGAATGGCCAGCGTCTGAAGTTGTACTTTGGTGAGGACACCTCTCAGGAGGTGGTTCCATCCCTCACCACGTTCCCCATGAACTAATTTTGGGTCGAGTCAGGCTCGTGACTCGGTTATCAAAAACAAGCGCTCCTCGGGAGGCAACCCGAGTATCTATCCTTTTATGTTTTAACCTCCTAAGTGTAGGGGGACCTGTGTAGGTGTTTGTTTTTGTGTGGTGATGTGATTAAAGGGATGAATGCACTCTTGGAACCTTTGAAGAACCGTGCTCCCGTGTTATCCGAAATCCGGTTCTATCTCTCACCTATCGTGATTCAATTTTCTTCATACTCACATTTGAAATTGATCACTTTAGTCGTCTCTTCCTTAACTTGAGTTAACCAACGTGCACAATGTCATAAGTGTAGGGGAAACTTTTCCCACATGCTTAAACATTTAGGACAATGTTTATCTTAAGTGTAGGGGGGACTTCTATCGAAGTTTTAAGTGGACTTTTCCATGAAAATGCCTTCATTTAACCAAAAAATCCTATTTTTCAACATTTTTCAAATTTTTTATTAACTTTGGCCATTTAGTCGTAATTTTTAAATTTTTATCATTGCTTTCATATGTATATATTCCGCAATAAAGTCAAAAATATTAATAAAGTGGTGTAGCTAGTTTAGAAGTCTTTGACATATTAGGCCCGTTGCGTTTATTTTGACTCAACCCGAATAGACTTATCCAAGTTTATTCTAGCTAGTATCCTTAACCATGTAGACCTTAATTGGTTTATTAGGCTAAGTGTCCACGAGTCTCATTACTTGAGATTTTAAACTGTGGAGGACGAGAAATGGTAGAGTCAATTATAAGTCGGTATTCTTGCACAAGCTCACTTGGTGTAATTTTTTGCCTATTCTCCCATCACTTGCTAATAAATTATCAGCAATAAGTAAGGTCGTACGATTTGAAAAGTTACTTAGCTTCTAGCCCAAGATCGTTTAAAAGTTGCTCGGTAATGATAAGAGTTCATAGCCAAGGCATAACTTATGAAGCGGGGCGCGAAGATTGGCGAGTCCGAAAAGGCCCTAACAAGGCATGAGGATTCAATTTTATTGCTGAAGATCCAAAGTGATGTGAAAAGCATTATTCCCAAAATCAATATGAAGGATCAAGACTCACGACGAAAAGCAATCAACTCCCATAAAGATCATGGAGAAGTCTATCTGAAAAGACCCTAACAAGGTATGAGGATAAATAGATCCAAGTCCGAAAAGGAGGCGGATCGTTGCATCTCAAAGTCCCAATTAGAGATTGAAGAAATAATCATGAAGTCGTGGTCAAAAAAGTTGGAGTACCCCTCAAAAGTCTCCAAGTGAAGAAACTCTATTACGATGAGAAGACCATTATCTCAAGAACATCTCTCAAGATATGAAGTACATGCCAAATATCGGCCCGAGAAAGGTCTCAAATCGCGAACCAAGTTATGCCAAGATATGAACTTTTTGATATCCCGAGAAGCAGTTTTAAGAGATTTTGTCCTTTAGCTAACTATTGATCAAATCGTCCTACTTTGCTTTCAGCCTTAATAAACTATCGAAATAAGTCCAAAAATGCATCTTCATGATCATTCTAAGACAAAAATAAAATATAAGAGATACACCTAGGAATAAGGGAGTTTAAGCATATAATTAAGCCATGTGTGTACGTGTTTGATTTGCTAACTTATAATAACAATGATCTCGTTTTTTAAGCTTAGTTTGGGGAACATGAAACTTGAGGGTGATAAATCTTCGCAGCACCAAAGCCCTAATGTAAGTCCCTGATCTCTTTGCAAGTTATTTCCATCCTTTTGTTTACTTTAAAGTTTTAATCTTTCTTAGTACTTTCATTTTTGTTTAGTAAAATTTTAATAAGGCCAAGGTTGATTGATTATAAGAAAAAGTGTAAATGTGCTTTGTCACTAAGTATTGCATGAGGGCATGGCAATGGTTAAGTGTAGGGGATTTGATAGGTGTGAAAACACCCATCCTTTTACCACTTAATTCTGACTAAAAGAAGACCAAAACACGTATTTAATATCATTTGTTTGGAATTATGCGTGGTTTTTGTGTTTATTGTGTTTTCAGAGTCAACCGGGAGAATATTGAAGAAAACATGGGATTGCACGGGTTCTATCGAAGAAAAAGACTCAAGACGAAGTCTATTGTCCAAGAGATGCAAAAGATTTGAAGTCATTGTGCCTATTTGAAGATTTGTCGAAGAATAGAGCCAAAGATGGGAGATTCATATATGTCGAAGAACTCGAGTCTATTAAACAAAAGATTATAAGACGAGTTGGAATTATTCACCGACAATTCTAAAAATCCTAAGTCGAAAACGGTTAGTTAAAAGAAGCGTGAAGACCAAGGAAGAAAGAAGAAAAGAAGCCCGATATCGAAGCCCATTCACAAGCCCATACACACGCCTATATAAAGGCCTTACCTCACAAATTTTCACACACTTAGCTTAGCTATTCTTTATTTTTTTTCATTTTTCTCTAGTTTCTAGAGAGAGAAAGTTCCATACTTTCTCTCACTAAACTTTTTCTTTGTTTTTCATCTTTTAATTCAAGCTTCCTTTAATCTTTGTATTTGGGATTTCATCTATCTTATTTTAGTTAAGCTTTCAAGTTCTTTAATTTTCTTCTACTTTTCTTAATTTGTCAAGATCTTTGATCCGATTGTATCACTTCATACGATTTGTATTTGGTGAATGAGCTCGTGTTAAAAGTTTGATTTTTCTTGTTTCTCTTTAAGCTCTCTCACGAATAGGTTATAAGCTCTCCATGTTTATTGGCCTATTCCTTGTTCAAGCTTATTATTTTCGGATTTCACATAAGTTTTAGTCTTATAAAAGTTCTTTTCATTAAGTTCATGGTTTACGTTTTCAAAAGTTGTCAAATTTAAGTTTTATTTTGAGTTGTTTAAAGTTCCGGTTAAGGTGGCTTATTGTGTATGCTTATTGAGATTTTAAGCTCCCTCCAATTTCGGAACTGCATTCCTTCCATCGCAATACAAGGGTTTTAAACATATTCCGACAGCTTCATTGGTTTAGATCGCAATAACCCAAGAGGGTTTTACTTTGCGATCTGGTGGTAGTTCCCTCTATTCCGATCTAGGATTGCGATCGCGTATTGCGATCGCACATTCCGACGGGGTTTAGGTCCCTTTCCTAGTCGAAACTCTGGCCAATTTTTGTTCTCCATATTCCGATAGTACATACATTCCGATCTGACTTTCCGATAGGACTTCATTCCGACAGATTAGTTTTTTGAGTATTCCGATGGTGATTAACAATGGCATTCCGATGGACCACTTTTTTGTACATTCCGATGCTTTTGACTTTTAGGTATTCCGATAAGTAATAATTTTCATTATTCTAATAGAACAAGTTTTTAAGCATTAATTCATTTAAGTTTTCAAAGTAATTTTCTAATCTTTCCTTTACATTTTCAAGCATTTACTTTCAACTTGTCAATTTAGTTTAATCTTTCAAAGCTTTAATTTACTCGACGCCATTTACATTTAAGTATTATTAGTTAATAATAGACAAACAAACCAACTCCTTTTTATAACCAAGAACAAATCATTCCACTTAGAGCTGAGATCAATTCGAGAGGATATCGAGAGATATAATTGAACCCATACAAAAACAATGTATCAAATGAAATCATTTTAATAACAATATTTTTGCTCGTTGAAAAGTTCGTTCTCTCGGTATCTCTTCGAATTGATTTCCGGTTAATTGTGTGAGATTAGTTGTTCTTGGTGAAACAAATATTTTTGGTTTTGGAAAATAAATGAGCAAGACTGAATAATAAATGACGAGAAACTAATACTAAAACAAGTTGAAATGAAAATGGTGCGAAATTTAAAACTTTAAAAATAAAAGGGGAGAAATGAAAGGACGTAAAATTAAAACTTAACAAAAAGTAAATTGTGAAAATCAAAACTTTAAATAGTAAATAACACGAAATTAAACTTGAATAAAAGGAAAGCAAATAAAAGTGCACATAAATAAAAAGACGGGAAAAATAATCTTAAAAATAAAAGACAAAAACTTAAAAGGAAAAACAAACAAAAACAAACTTGACAGAAACCTTCATTCGGAAGTTTTTAAACTTCCGAATGAAGCACCTTTGATCCGGAACTTCAGACTTCCGAATGAGCACCCCTTGACCCGAAACTTTAGACTTCCGAATGAGCACCCCTTCATCCGGAACTTTAGACTTCCGAATGAGCACCCCTTCATCCGGAACTTTCAAAGTTCCGGATGAAGCACTTGACCCGGAAGTTTTTAGACTTCCGAATGAAGCACTTGATCCGGAAGTTTTTAGACTTCCGAATGAAGGAATGTTGTCACGGAACTTCAATGTTCCGAATGAAGGATCATTGATCCGGAACTTCTGGAAATGATAAAAAACAGAAACAACTAAGCGAAGAACAGGGGATGTACAGTAAACACGATCCAATCCACAAATTAATCAAAATCAAACAAAAGATTAAACCAAAACAACCAATAAGCATCAACTAACAATAATCAATCAAAATAAATCATCAAAACTAACAAACATAACCCAATTAATCAAAACCCACTTGATCAAAATCATAAAAACTCAAGAACATGAACAATGATGAATAAGAACAAATCAAACTAGAAAGGAAGAAGGAGATTGGCTATAAGATAAAGATTAACAACAATTAAAGGTAAACTTACTTGGTATTAAAAGAAGATTAAAGGTGCGATACATGAAGATTAAGATGCATAAATTTAAAGAACAAGAGAAAATAAAAAATGGGGAAGAGAGGCTTGTCAAGCCTCCAACAACTAAATAAAATGGCTAGTAATGTGTATTTATAGGGGAGGAAGGGATTAGTGGAAGGAAGCTTCCTCCCCTCTTTCCTCTTTTCCTTAATTGCGTCATTAGGTCCCTCCTTTCTTTAATCTTCTTAAATCTTGGACTATAATGACTTTGGCTCGGGATTTCTTTGAACTCGTCTTGTAATTCTTCAATAAATTATACTTGAGTTCTTCGGCTTTTGGTAAACTTCCGTCTTTTGACTATTTCTTCGATAAATCTTCAGAATTGGTCTTGGACTTCCGTTCTTTTTCCACTCTTGATCTTTCGACTTTGTCTTTTGTCTTTTTCTTCAATAAAAGCCCGTGAAAGCCGTGTTTTCTCCACTTTTCACCTTCTCGACCCTGAAACACAATAAAAACACAAACCACGCATAATTCCGCCATTTACGACATAAAATATACGTTTAGGTCCCGTTTTAATATAATTAAGTGGTAGAAAAGATGGGTGTTTTCACACCTATCAAATCTCCTACACTTAACCATTGCAATGCCCTCATGCAATGCTCAGTGATAAAGCAAGGTTTACACTTTCCATCATAATCAACCTACCTTGGCCTTTATTAAACAACTAAGGAAAATCGAAAAGATAGAAAATAACAAGATGTAATCAAGGAAGAAACATGTAAAGAAATCTAAGACTTACATTAGGGCTTGTGTGTCATGAATGTTTATCACCCTCAATTTTCACGTTCCCCATGCCAAGCTTAAAAACAAGATCATTGTTAGTACAAGTTAGCATAACAAACATTTACTCATGCGGTTCAATTAATCACTTAAACTCCCTTATTCCTATGGGTAACTCTTATGTTTTATTGATGTCTTGAATGATCACGAGGATGCATTGTTGACTTATTTCGATAATTTATTTAAGCTGAAAGCAAAGTAGGACGATTTGATCAATAGTTAGCTAAAGGACAAAATCTCTTAAAACTGCTTCTCGGGATATCAAAAAGTTCATATCTTGGCATAACTTGGTTCACGATTTGAGACCTTTCTCGGGCCGATATTTGGCATGTACTTCATACTTCATATCTTGAGAGACGTGCTTGAGATAATGGTCTTCTCATCGTTCATAGAGTTTCTTCACTTGGAGACTTTTGAGAGGTACTCCAACTTTGTTGACCACGACTTCATGATTATTTCTTCAATCTCTATTTGGGATTTTGAGATACAACGATCCGCCTCCTTTTCGGACTTGGATCTATTTATCCTCATACCTTGTTAGGGTCTTTTTGGATAGACTTCTCCATGATCTTTATGGGAGTTGATTGCTTTTCGTCGTGAGTCTTGATCCTTCATATTGACTTTGGGAATAATGCTTTTCACATCACCTTGGATCTTTAGCAATAAAATTGAATCCTCATGCCTTGTTAGGGCCTTTTCGGACTCGCCAATCTTCGCGCCCCGCTTCATAAGTTATGCCTTGGCTATGAACTCTTATCATTACCGAGCAACTTTTAAACGATCTTGGGCTAGAAGCTAAGTAACTTTTCAAATCGTACGACCTTACTTATTGCAGATAATTTATTAGCAAGTGATGGGAGGAAAAGATCATAATTAACTCACATAAGTTAATGAGAGAATACCAAACTTGTAACCAACTCTATCATTTCTCGTTCTCCACAATTTAAAATCTCAAGGAATGAGACTCGTGGATGCTTAGCCTAATAAACCAATTAAGGTCTACATGGTTAAGGATACTAGCTAGAGTGAACTTGGATAAGTAAACTCGGGTTGAGTCAAAATATTCACAACGGGCCTAATATATCTAAGATATCTAAACTTGCTAAAACCATTTTATTAAAATAAGAGAAAAGTAGCAAAAACAAAGGGAACTACAACTAGGCCAAAATAGATTAAAAATTTTGAAAAATGTCGAAAAATTGATTTTCCGGTTAAAATGAGGGCAAATACAAGGAAAAGACCACTTAACTTCGATAGAAGTCCCCCCTACACTTAATATAAACATTTTCCTCAATGTTTAAGCATGTGGGAGTAAACTCCCCTACACTTAGGACATTGTGCACGTTGTTTAAATCTTGCTAAGGAAGAGACAACTAAATAGATTCCTATTTTAATATTGAGAAATATAAAATAGTGAATCGAAAAGAGTTTAGGATAGAACCGGGAAGAAGGGAACCCGGAATCACGGTTCGTCAAAAGTCATCAAGAGTGTGTCTTTGAAGCTCTAATCCCTGCACATGATAATCAAGAAACACCATCGGGGCTCCCCCCTACACTTATGGTGAAATAAGATAGATAATTGGGTTGCCTCCCAAAAAGCGCTTATTTTTGTTGACCGAGTCACGAGCCTGACTCGTCCCCGAATTAAATGGTCCATGGGGAAGCCTCGAATGTGATACCGGGATCAAAGACCTTGTCCTCGTTCCCGGTTGACATCAACAGAGGAGAGGCGGGGGGATAAGTCTTGAAAGGGAGAAAGGTCCTTTCAACATACGTATTGTATGTGATTTCAAGATCCACGGGAGGTGGGTTGGGTATAGTGAGCACATTGTCATCCCCCAAAGACAATGGATGCTGAGCAAACGGCAAAGCCGTATTGTTATCAATCAGAGCATAATCAATGTCACCTCCCGGGTCCAAGCACTCATCCTCCGTGATAGTGGCTAAAAGGGAGGACGGAAGGTGCTCGGGAGGGGGACTTGGGTCAATACTTTCCTGCAACAAATTATCAAAAATAATGTCCCCCTCCGTGTCAGAGTCATCAATACCTGGAGGGATGGAGTGGATGTCGATTTCTTCCAGCAATGGGTCATTATCTTCAACGGGAGGAATAGATGGAGGTAGAGACTTGGAAAGAGAAGGAGAAGTCAACGCTTCGATTTGAGCAATAAGAAGGTGCACTTTTCGTAATCCATCGCGAAGAAGCACGTCTTCCACCTCATCTACAAGATCATGTTCATCAGTGAACTGCTCGTAAACCGGAGAGAATAAATCGTCATCGCCCGCATCTCCCGGTGGAGATTGAGAAACTTCAAAAGTGAAATTCTCATAGGAGATAGAAGAATCGTCATCACTAGGATCGACCTCGTCTGTAAGAGCAACGTCGTCCTCAGGCTCCATAGCAGGTAAGTTACAAACCTCATCATCCAATACTTTGTCGAGACCAACATCACTAAGCTCATTCAGCGAATCTAGATCCTTAGATGTAGAAGGAACATCGAGAGTAGGAGCAGTAACTTCAGAAGATGAGTTGAAAGTGCATACAGCATCATCGTCATCATCATCATAATAGTAATGACGCACAAGCGGAGGGGTATAATCACTAAGATTAGATACTTGCTCTTGTTGCAGTCGCTTTTCCTCGTCCCTAAGTTCTTTAAGCAAAACAACGGCTTCTTGAAGTTGCAAAACAATGGAGTGTGTTTCTTCATTCAAGGTAGTGAGTTGTGGGTCAAGATGCATTTGTTGAGAGGATTGATGATTGAGGGTGTGATGTGGGGGCTCAAAGTGTTGAAAACCTGAATTGTAGCAAGGTTGTGGCTCATAGTTGTTCATCGGTTGAGAATAATTAGAAACTGGGTTTGGTTCATAAAAATCCATAGGTGAAGAAAATTGAGGACATGGATTTGGCTCATAACAATTCATTGGTTGACAATAATAGGTATCGTGAGGACCCCCACAGTTGGTGCAAACCGGGTATGGAGAAAAATCAAGTGCATCTTGTGGATAGCTATTTTCATTGTCATAATTGTACCCCGGTTCTTGCCCGTGACCATACGGGTATCGAACCGGGCACGAAACATGCCAATGAGAATCGCTTCCACAATAGATGCACGGGGGAACAGGAGGTAGGTTCAAAAAGTACGAATTAGTCGAGTTGCACAAAGGACAAAATCCGGATTGTGTGTAGTCGATATCGTTTCCGCACCGCTCACATGTACACCATTGACAAGAGTTGTTCCCAGATAATTGTTTCCCACACCGGACGCAATGGACATAAAATTCCATAAAGAAAGATAGATAAGCAAGAAGAATATTTTTGGTGCAAAACTTTGAAAAAGAAATGCTTTTTATGATTTCTCAAATGTTTTTGGATTTTTGAAAATTTTTGGCAAGAAAAATAACGTTCACAAGTGAACGGATCCCAAAAGCCAACGCGTCACTCACAAAAAACCTTCGATCTTCACGAAAAGAGCCGGCAGCGGCGCCATTTGATACATTGTTTTTGTATGGGTTCAATTATGTCTCTCGATATCCTCTCGAATTGATCTCAGCTCTAAGTGGAATGATTTGTTCTTGGTTATAAAAAGAAGTTGGTTTGTTTGTCTATTATTAACTAATAATACTTAAATGTAAATGGCGTCGAGTAAATTAAAGCTTTGAAAGATTAAACTAAATTGACAAGTTGAAAGTAAATGCTTGAAAATGTAAAGGAAAGATTAGAAAATTACTTTGAAAACTTAAATGAATTAATGCTTAAAAACTTGTTCTATTGGAATAATGAAAATTATTACTTATCGGAATACCTAATAGTCAAAAGCATCGGAATGTACAAAAAAGTGGTCCATCGGAATGCCATTGTTAATCACCATCGGAATACTCAAAAAACTAATCTGTCGGAATGAAGTCCTATCGGAAAGTCAGATCGGAATGTATGTACTATCGGAATATGGAGAACAAAAATTGGCCAGAGTTTCAACTAGGAAAGGGACCTAAACCCCGTCGGAATGTGCGATCGCAATACGCGATCGCAATCCCAGATCGGAATAGAGGGAACTACCACCAGATCGCAAAGTAAAACCCTCTTGGGTTATTGCGATCTAAACCAATGAAGCTGTCGGAATATGTTTAAAACCCTTGTATTGCGATGGAAGGAATGCAATTCCGAAATTGGAGGGAGCTTAAAATCTCAATAAGCATACACAATAAGCCACCTTAACCGGAACTTTAAGCAACTCAAAATAAAACTTAAATTTGACAACTTTTGAAAACGTAAACCATGAACTTAATGAAAAGAACTTTTATAAGACTAAAACTTATGTGAAATCCGAAAATAATAAGCTTGAACAAGGAATAGGCCAATAAACATGGAGAGCTTATAACCTATTCGTGAGAGAGCTTAAAGAGAAACAAGAAAAATCAAACTTTTAACACGAGCTCATTCACCAAATACAAATCGTATGAAGTGATACAATCGGATCAAAGATCTTGACAAATCAAGAAAAGTAGAAGAAAATTAAAGAACTTGAAAGCTTAACTAAAATAAGATAGATGAAATCCCAAATACAAAGATTAAAGGAAGCTTGAATTAAAAGATGAAAAACAAAGAAAAAGTTTAGTGAGAGAAAGTATGGAACTTTCTCTCTCTAGAAACTAGAGAAAAATGAAAAAAAAAATAAAGAATAGCTAAGCTAAGTGTGTGAAAATTTGTGTGGTAAGGCCTTTATATAGGCGTGTGTATGGGCTTGTGAATGGGCTTCGGTATCGGGCTTCTTTTCTTCTTTCTTCCTTGGTCTTCACGCTTCTTTTAACTAACCGTTTTCGACTTAGGATTTTTAGAAGTGTCGGTGAATAATTCCAACTCGTCTTATAATCTTTTGTTTAATAGACTCGAGTTCTTCGACATATATGAATCTCCCATCTTTGGCTCTATTCTTCGACAAATCTTCAAATAGGCACAATGACTTCAAATCTTTTGCATCTCTTGGACAATAGACTTCGTCTTGAGTCTTTTTCTTCGATAGAACCCATGCAATCCCATGTTTTCTTCAATATTCTCCCGGTTGACTCTGAAAACACAATAAACACAAAAACCACGCATAATTCCAAACAAATGATATTTAATACGTGTTTTGGTCTTGTTTTAGTCAGAATTAAGTGGTAAAAGGATGGGTGTTTTCACACCTATCAAACTCTAATCCATACAGAGCAACTTTTAAACGATCTTGGGCTAGAAGCTAAGTAACTTTTCAAATCGTACAACCTTATTTATTGTAGATAAATTTATTAGCAGGCGATGGGAGAACAGGCTTATAATTAACTCACATAAATTCCCGAAAGAATACCGAACTTATAATTAGCTCTATCATCTCTCGTTCTTCACAGTTTAAAATCTCAAGTAATGAGACTCGTGGATGCTTAGCCTATTAAATCAAAGTTTTGGGTTTTCGAGTCGCCTATAGGATCTTGCAAATTCTTAGACTTTTTCAAGTTTAGAAATCGCATTTTAAAGTTCCCTTGATAAATGACTCTCTAGGATCAATTATAGGAACTTGCGAAAAGTTCTTGTTCTTAACCCGTGAGAGTTAAGACTTTCGCGTTTTATAGCTCCCTATATAAAAGCCTAGCAAAACTTGATTTAAACACGTTAAGGATACTAGCTAGAGTAACTTAGATAAGTAAACTCGGGTTGAGTCAAAAGATTCACAACGTTTGAAAATTTAAAACCACTTTATTAAAGATTTATTCTAGCAAAGAAAGAAAATAACTATTCAAAGGATAAAACTAATAGGCCAAAATAGATCAAAAATTTTGAAAAATGTCGAAAAATTGATTTTCCGGTTAAAATGAGGACAAATACAAGGAAAAGAGCCACTTAACTTAGATAGAAGTCCCCCCTACACTTAATATAAACATTGTCCTCAATGTTTAAGCATGTGGGAGTAAACTCCCCTACACTTAGGACATTGTGCACGTTGTTTAAATCTCGCTAAGGAAGAGACAACTAAAGAGATTCCTATTTTAATATTGAGAAAATATAAAATAGTGAATCGAAAAGAGATTAGGATAGAACCGGGAAAATGGACACGGAATCACGGGTCGTCAAGAATCATCAAGAGTGGATCATTGAAGCTCGAGTCCCTGATTATAAGAAGAGAGGAGAGGAAATAGCAAACACCAACGGGTCTCCCCTATACTTAGGATAAAGAAAGCTAAAAGATAGATGCATGGGTTGCCTCCCAAGAAGCGCTTGGTTTTTGTTTATCGAGTCGTGAGCCTGACTCGACCTTGATTACCATAGGAAGAAGCATGAAACATATCCACCAGGATCAAAGACATAGTTTTCGTCCATCAAATAGCACAAGCTTAAGGCGAACAAGGCAAGCCAAAGAAGAGTAGGCGAGGTTCCCTTAAGCAGCGATGGAGCACGGTGGAAGCAAGGGTGAAGTGGTGCAAGCAGATTTCCATAAGTTCCAAAAATATTTCCTTTTATTTCATCAGGTGGATACTGAGATGGCTTAAAGATTTCAATACCGGGGTCGAACACCTTTTCCTTTACGGGAAAATAGCACTCAGGCTCAGCATAATGGGAAGAAGATCCGTGAAGAAGCACAACCTCGTCCTCATAAGGGGGACAAAGAGGTGTTAACTCATACGTGCTGCGGATATTGGTGTCGACCGCTTTCTTCTCCTTTGAAAGAATGTTCTTCAAATCCAAAGTAGGATCGAGACGATAATCTTCAAAGTCATAAGGAGGGGCATCACTCTCATGAGGGAAGTAAGTGTTGAGAAACGTAGAGAAGTCTTCCTCAAATGAGTAATCGCCCAAAGTAGGATCAAGTGATGGCGGAGGGTCTTCATCATGTGAAGAATCGCTCGAAAGAGAATCAGCCTCATCGAAATCATCATACGTGGGCAGGTCGGGATACTCGGAAGTAAGGTCATCATAATCATCCGAATCTGAGCTAGACTCATCATCATAAGCATCAAAGACCGGTGGAGAATCATAAATGGGAGAAGGTTCCATATTGGAGAGAGAATCATCCACATCATCTTGAAAAAGTGGATTATCAATGGAAGAATCGAATAGAGGATTGTTGTAGACGACAAAATCATCAAGCACATTAATCATATTCACTGATTCTCGGCCTCCAAAGGATTTACTTGTAAGCTTCCCCATTTTAAAAACTTGTGAATCATTCCCGACTTTTAAGATTAACTCACCTTCGGCAACATCAACTAGAGCTCGTCCGGTTCTCAAGAATGGCCGACCAAGTATTAAAGGAATACGAGGGTCCATTTCTAAATCAACTACCACAAAATCGACCGGGAAAGTAAATGTGCCAACTTTGATGAACACATCTTTGGCAATACCAACAGGGTAAGCGAGAGTGCGATTTGCAAGTTCAAGAGTCATCTTTGTTGGAGTGAGGTCGGGCAATGATAGTGTTTTCCAAACACTCAAAGGCATAAGATTAATACTAGCCCCGAGATCAGTAAGGGCAGTAAATTCTTCTATTTTGTTGAAAATGCACGGCAACACAAAACGACCGGGATCTCCAAGCTTTTCCCAAAGTTCTTTAAGAATAACTGCAGAGCAGTTTTCATTTAATCGTGTGTTGGCGAGCTCAATCAACTTCTCCTTTTTGTTAAGCAATTCCTTGAATGCTTTCACAAATTTCGGCATGTGGACAAGTGCTTCAACAAGGCTAATGTTGATGTTCATTTGAGAGAGCATCTTCACATAGCTCTGCACTTGACAGTCATTCTTGGTTAGCTCGTTGGTTTTGCCTAAGCGAGAAGGATATGGGATATTGGGTTTGGGTGGTGAAGGTGAAGGTGTAGGTAAAGGTTGAGATGTTGAAGGGTCCTTCCTAGGTACATCGTCATGACGAGGCGAAGACGGTAATGGTGCACTAATGCTAGGTGTAGGAGGAGTAGGTATAAATGGTGGTGGAGGAGGTGTAGATGATGGGGGTAGGATCGGTGGTCCTACGATGGTAACTCCACTACGGGTAGTAATAGTACTCACATTTGCTCGCGGATTGGTGACGGTGTTTGAAGGTAGAGAACTTGAAGTAGAAGGTTGAGCTGCGGGCAAGAAACTAGCAAGCATATTCTTCAAATCATTTGTTTGATTGCTGAAGGAAGATTGGATATTATCTCGAAGCTTGGATCTTATCTCATTCCCTTGCTTTGTGATATCTCCTTTAAGATTTATAATTTGGCTCTACAGATTCTTGATTTGCTCACCTTAGGTTCTCATGATGGCTTCAACATCAGGGTTAATGGGTGGGGTTTGTTGAGCGGGTGGGTGATAAGGATTAGAAGCTCTTGGTGGGATTTGGTTTCTTCTAGTGTAGTTGTTGGCGGGGTTTTGGTTTTGAGGAGAAAAACCGGGTGAAAGGTAGTTGTTTGACCGGTAGCTCAGCAAATTTCTATCCCCTTGAGGTCGAGATTGGTAATTTTCCGGTGAATAATTACCATAAGCTGCATACACATTTTCCGGATTTCCTTGAGTCGAAGGACAATCGGTGTATGAGTGAGGACCGCCGCATGTTTCACAAGCAGGTGCAACCGCTTTAACTTGTTGTTGTTGTTGGTTTGAAGCGAGAAGCGTGATTTTGCTCATTTCAGTCATCATGCGGGTGAGTTCGGTCATATCAGGGTTTGCTGAAGTGGAAGAGACATTGACTCTCGGATTGTTCCTTGAAGAAGCAGAGGAATCCCAGTTTTTGTGGTGAGTAGTCATGTTCTCAATTAATTATCTACACTCCTCGGGTCTCCTTTTCATGAATGTGCCACCGGCGGCTGCATTAATCGTATCACGATCACGAAAAGTCAAACCGTTGTAGAAAGTATCAATTAAGGTCACAGGGAGCATGTTGTGGTTTTGACAACGATCAATCAAGACATTATATCTTTCCCAAGCATCAAAAAGAGATTCATCAGGATCTTGCATGAAACCGCTGATTTGATTGCGAAGGCTCGTGACCATGGATGGTGGAAAGTAGCGCGACAAAAAGCGTTGAGTCATGTCATCCCAAGTGTGAATAGAATTCTTCAGGAGACGATCAAACCATTTCTCGGCATGATGTGATAAAGTATGTGGAAAGAGTTGTAGGCGAAGAACATCCATTGTGGCACCAGACAACTTCATGCTTTGGGTGATTGTAATGAACTTGTCGAGGTGTTTGTTGGCATCATCATCAGGCATTCCTCTAAAAGGATTTGTTTGCACTTGCTGAATCATGTGGTGCTTCAACGAAAACTCCGGAGCGTTGATTTGCATCGGCGCAATCGGTCCTCCTCGTCCAAACATGGTAGGTTGACAAAGCTCCTCCATTGTCCGAAGATCGGGCTGTGGAAGAACATTGTTGTTATTGTTGAGGTGCGGTGGATTATTGTTGTTGTTAACACCTGACATACTTAAATCTTCTTGAGTCTCGGGCTCTTGATAATTAGAAGATCTAGTACGCATACACCTGAAAATGCAAAAGAAAAAGAAACCAAACACAAAGACAATATATATACACAATAAAGATAAAATCTTTTTGGATTTTTGAAATTTTTAATTTTTATGAATTTTTAGCAATTTTTAATTTTTATGATTTTTTGAATTTTTTATGCAAGAAAAATAACGCTCACAAGTGAACGGATCCCAAAAAGCAACGCGTCTTTCACAGAAAACCGTTAATCTTTACGAAAAGAGCCGGCAGCGGCGCCATTTAATACAAGAGATTTTTGCCTAATTAAAAAGATTTTTTGTCGTGTGTCTAATCGAATTGATCTGGTTTATCTATGCGACTCAGCTGTTCTTGGTGAAACAAATAGTTGTCGTTGTAGTATATTAAAAAGTGCAAAATAATTAATGTAAATGACGTAAAGTAAAATGACTTAAAATAAAATGGCGTTTAAAAAATAAATCTAAGTCTAATTAAAAGAAAGGTGCAAAATTTAAAATTTTGAAAAGTAAATGACGAGAAATTAAGTGACTTAAAGTTAAAGCGTGACGAGAATTAAAATTTGACAAAGTATTAAAATGAGAAAAAGTTAAACAAGACAAAACATAAAAAAATTACCCTAATCGGAATATATTCCGATCAGGCTTACCATCGGAATGTACACAATCCTCCCAATCGGAATGTTGATCGGAACCCCAAGATCGGAAAGTTTGTCACCTACCTCTGATCGAAATAACCAAAACACCCTGATCGGAATGTGGACTTACCCTTCTGGTCGGAATATTGATCTCGTCGGAATAAAAAATGGACCCTGGTCGGAATGTTGATCGGAACCCCTAATCGGAATAATGTCACCTCTTCTGATCGGAATAACCAAATGAACACCTCGATCGGAATGTGTAGAACCAACCCTGATCGGAATAAGGAGTGAAATACCAATCGGAATACTGTCACTATACCTGATCGGAATGTCGCACTTACCTTTGATCGGAATAGTTTAAACCCTTTTCCGAACAAGCCAAGGAGCGCTGGTCGGAATGTGAAACCCTTATCCGATCAGTCAGATCGGAATACAGTAAAGATAACCAAAAATAAGCTAAACTAATAAGCTATAAATCAAATAAGCACACACCTAAAATCCTAATGAAAACCGTATAAGAAAAAGCTAATAAACTGAAATTTAAAGACTTTTGAAACACGAAAAGGAAAAGGTTTACGAAAAACAAACTTTTATATAAAAATAACTTTTATAAAAACTTTATAAACTTAAAGATAAACACAATAAGCTATAAAAATCAATGATCTAAAACAATCAAAAGCACAAAAACATAACCTTTAATCACATAAGCAAGACAATAAGCATGTAAACAAAGATTAAAGAATAGAAAGAAAGGTAGAATGAGAGATTAAAACAAGAAAATTAAAGAACACTTACTTGGAAATTAAAGGTATTAAAATTGCAAGATAAGTATTTAAATTGACATGTATTTAAAGAGCAAGTAAATAAAGGTGGAAGAACTAGTGTCACTCTAGCCAACAAAGAAAAAATGAAACTAGATGGTCCTATTTATAGTAGATTAGGGAGATGGTTAGAGGAAACTTCCTCCCCTCCTTCCTTTCTTCTTAATTGCACCCTTAAGTCCTTCCCTTCTTAATCTTTTGTTAATCTTGGACTTTAATGACTTTGGGCTCGGGATTTCTTTAAACTCGTCTTTTAATTCTTCAATAAATAAGACTTGAGTTCTTCGGCTTTTAGTAAACTTCCGTCTTTTGACTTTTTCTTCGATAAATCTTCAGAATTGGTCTTGGACTTCCATTCTTTTTGCACTCTTGACTTCTCGACTTCATCTTTCGTATTTTTCTTCAATAAAAGCCCGTGAATGCCGTGTTTTCTCCACTTTTCACAATTTCGTCCTAAATCACAACAAAAACACAAACCACGCATAATTCCGACATAAAAGACATAAAATACACGTTTTGGCTCGGTTATTATTGTAATTAAGTGGTAAAAAGGATGGGTGTTTACACACCTATCAGGTATCAATAAAGAACCGCCCACAGTGGGTTGAGTTTGGTGATGATGGAGGATTTTCCAATTCAGCAAATCCTATTTTTCTAGTCTAACTAATCATGGGGATATGCTAAGAAGCAAAGATAGACAAAGAAAACATAAAAAATCACACCAAACAAGGTTTAGACCAAAATACATAGATTTTTTAATGAAATCAATGTAGGACGTGTGTTAATCTAGACACAAGGTCATGACACAATGATCCTCCATAGTTCTATTTTGTTCTTGTTATATTTGAGAGACCCATACATATGAATTATGTAAGCTCATTATGAATAGCAAGAAGCTATGAAAAACGTTTTTAGATTGAATTAACAATGCAAAAACATTTCTCGACCATTTTCGAAAGAATTTTGAGAATATTGAAAAAGAAGAGAAGTTTTCCAAAAAGAGTTTATTAAACTTACTCAAAGAACGAAAAGACTCAAAAGATAAAAGATAATAAGAATGCACAATTAAGGAATATGTTCTATTAAGCCTAGACCTAGACACGAGTAATTAAAAGGTTCCCTCTTAAGTGGCTTAGTGAAGATATCGGCTAAGTTTTCTACCGAGGGTACATTCTCTATCGAAATGTTCCCCTTTTGAACATTATCCCTAAGAAAATGGTGGCGAATCTCTATGTGCTTAGTTCGCGAATGTTGCACGGGATTCTTGCTAAGGTCTATTACACCCTTGTTGCCGCACATGATGGGAACATCATCAAGAGAAATCTCGTGATCAATAAGCGCTTGCTTCATCCATAGAGCTTGTTGACAAGCTTTACCGGCACTCACATACTCGGCTTCCGTGGTGGATATAGCAAGAGCGGTTTGTTTCTTGGAGAACCAAGAAGTTAAACAACAACCCATGAAGGTACAAACTCCACTAGTGTTTTTCCGGTCCACATAGTCTCCCGCATGATCCGAGTCCCCGTAGACAATGGTTTCTACGCCGGTCCCTTTAGGATACCATAATCCTAAATGTATAGTGCCCTTAATGTATCGAAAGATACGCTTAACCGCTTCAAGGTGAGAGGTTTTGGGAGCCTCTTGGAAGCGAGCACAAAGGCAAACACTAAACATGATATCCAGTTGACTTAATGTTAGGTACAACAAACTACCAATCATACCTCTATATTTGGTGTTGTCTACCGACTCACAATCATCATCTACGGTGAGTTTAGTATCCGAGGCCATAGGGATCTTCATTGGTCTAGAGTCTTCTAATCTAAATTTCTTTAGCATTTCTTTAACATACTTGGATTGATTAAAGAAAATACCATCGTCCATTTGTTTAATTTAGAGTCCTAAAAAGAAGTTAAGTTCTCCCATCATACTCATTTCAAACTCGCCATGCATGATTTTGGCAAAGTCATCATACAATGATTGACAAGTTGAACCAAATATAATGTCATCAACATATATTTATACGATAATGAGATAAGAACCTTTCTTCTTTGTAAATAGTGTATTGTCTACCATCCTCATGGTATACTCATGTTTTATAAGAAACGCTTTAAGTCTATCATACCAAGCTTTGGGTGCTTGTTTGAGACCATAAAGAGCTTTCTTAAGCTTGTAAACATGGTCCGGTTTCTCAAAATCAATGAAGCAGGGAGGTTGAGCCACATATACCTCCTCATTGATCAAACCGTTAAGAAATGCACTCTTTACATCCATTTGTTGATGCTTAAAGTCTAAAGCACAAGCGTAAGCTAAGAGGATTCTAATAGATTCTAATCTAGCTACGGGTGCGTATGTCTCGTCATAATCAATACCTTCTTGTTGATTATAGCCTTGAGATACAAGTCTAGCCTTGTTACGAGACACAACACCATTCTCATCTAACTTATTCCTATATACCCTTTTGGTTCCTATGATGGTCGAAATTCTAGGCGGAGGAACAAGTTCCCAAACGTCATTAGCAATGAACTGATTCAATTCTTTTTGCATAGCGATGACTCAACTCTCATCCATCAAAGCTTCTTTAACATTCTTTGGTTCAATCAAGGAGACAAAAAAAAAGAAATTACTTTGATTTTGGACTTGAGATCTTAGGGTCATTTGATTTAATTCGCCTATGACGTTATCAAGAGCATGATCCTTAGTTCCTTAATGTTTACTCCTTTTTCAACACTAAGGTATTCAACTCCTATGTTTCTAACATCTTTGGCATTAACTATGTCTATTTCATCTAAGTCATCATCTACTAAAGGTGGTGTCTTAGATGAAGGCAGAGTTTCATCAAATGTCATGTTAAGCGATTCTTCAATTACACCAGAGGTTCTATTGAGGACTATGTAGGCTTTGCTAGTTTGAGAATAACCTAAAAAGATACCTTCGTAAGACTTTGGGTCAAACTTTGTAAGGTAATCTTTGGTGTTGAGAATGAAGCACTTGCTTCCAAACACCCTAAAATATTATAATGAGGGCTTCTTACCTTTAAGAATCTCATAGGGGGTCATTCCTAGAAAAGGTCGAATAAGAATTCGGTTGAGAATGTAAGTCGATGTGTCCACGACATTGCACCAAAATTTTTGAGGCAAAGATTGCTCATTTAACATCGTCCTACTCATCTCTTGGATGGTCCTATTCTTCCTTTCAACTATCCCATTTGATTGTGGAGTGCGAGGAGCCAAAAAGTTATGGGTAATACCATGAGCTTCACAAAAGGCACCAAATTGCACTTCATTATCAAATTCCCTACCATGATCCGTCCTAATAGAGACAATTGAACATCCTAGTTGATTTTGAATTCTTCGACTAAAGGTTTCGAAGTGATCGAAAGCTTCATTCTTAGACGCCAAAAATCTAGTCCAAGTGAATCTAGAGTAGTCGTAAACTATAACTAGGGTATAAAGGTTACCTACATAACTCCGTATGGCGGAAGGTTCAAATAGATCCATATGTAGGAGCTCTAAACATCGAGAGGTCGAAACCAAATTCTTGGCTTTGTAACTTGAGTGAACTTGCTTCCCAATTTTGCAAGCATCACAAAAGTGACTATCAAACTTCATATTGGGGGGATGTCTTACCAACTCCTTAGAGACTAAAGATTGAATTAAACGCATATTAGCGTAACCTAATCTCCTATGCCAAAGAGTAGAACTATCATCTAAAGTCGCTAGACATAAAGCCCATGCTTTCTAACACATTTTCCAATGACTCTTCCATCTTTTACGATTTCACTGTCATATTCTGAAAAGATGACCTTACACTTATTGTCACAAATTTGACATATACTTAGAAGGTTAAAACCTAAGTTATCTACGTGATCTACGTTTTCTATAGTCATAGAGTTAGAGAGAGACCGTACCTTTGCCAATGATATTACCACGTCTATTACTTACGAAGGTAACATTACCTCCATCATATGCTTTGTAGTGTGAGAACAAACTTCGATTACCCGTCATGTGTTTAGAACAACCACTATGTTTAATCCACTCGTCGGGCTCTAGATCGATTCCCAAGCATATCTCTTTAGAAGTGTGAGCCATGAGACACTTCTCATCTTTGGGGTTGTCATCAACATCTTCACCGCTATCGCTCCATGAACCTCCAACGAACGCAGTGTGGTTCTTGTCGCGTGAAGGCTTAGGACAATCATCAATGAAATGATTTGGATCACCACATCTAAAGCATTTCCTATCACCTTTATAATCTTTGGCAAAGCCTTTTTTGGAGAAGGGTCTCTTGTTGTTGTTTGGTTGCCTCACGTATTGACCTTGTCTTTTGAAGAACTTCTTAATGTCTCTGACCGCCAAAGCATATTCCTCATCATCACTATCTGAGGAGCTTTCATGGTCACTTTGTGCCTTCTTGGCTTTGAGTGCAAGAGACTTTCTTTCACTCTTAGTTTTCACCATTTTCGAGTCCTTCAAAATTATCATCTCATGGACCTTCAAGTTACCAATGAGTTCATCGAGTGATAATTTGGCGAGATCCTTTGATTCTTCGATCACCGTGATTTTAGCTCTCCATTTGGGATGCAATGCCCTAAAAAACTTCCTAACATTGTTCTTGCTAGAAAAACCTTCATCAAGTGCTTTTAGACTAGTAATAATAGTGTTAAATCTAGCAAATGCACTATCTATGGTTTCATCTTCTAAGATGACAAATTGTTCATATTGTTGAACAAGAAGATCAATTTTACTTTCTTTGACTTAGCTATTACCTTGGTGGGTTACTAAAAGAGTATTCCAAATGTCTTTAGCGGTTTCACACATAAAAATCCTTTCGTACTCTTTCTTTGGTAAAGCATTATAAGTCACCATTTTAGCCTCATTATTTTTAGCAAGTTTTCTTTTAATATCATCATTAGCTTTATCAAAATTAACTATCTTCTTACTTTTAGAAACTTCATTATATTGAAATGGCAAAAAGTCACCATTGGTAATAACATGCCAAAGATCTAAATCTTTTGATTTCATATAAGTCTCAAACCTATTTTTCCAATAAATAAAACTATCGGTTTCAAAAATAGGTGGTCTCTGCATGGATTGCCCTTCTAGATACTTGTTGGAATCCATAGATAGATTCAAGTTTTAAAATACAATATATTTTAAAAAGTCTTGAGCAACCACGCTCTGATACCAATTGTAGAAACTAGAAGGGGGGGGGGGTTGAATACTTTCTTAAATTTACTTGTTAAAGGTTGGTTTTAAAAAATCCTTTTTCAAAAACTTAAGCTTGAGTATTTATGTGAAACCTTCTTATACATAATATGAACAAGGTATAGTGCAACTAACTAATAATCACAAGTATAAAGAATAATGAATGTATGATGCAACTAACTAATAATCACAAGTATAAAGAATAAAGAATGTAAAGAGATAAGGGAAGGAAATATCAAACCAAACACCAAGGATTTATAGTGGTTCGGTAACGAAGCTCACTCCTCGTTCCCACTCCACTCTTCGAGTACTCCTTACTCGAGAGTTCACTAATCAACAAGCTCCTTAAGGTGGAGAAACCGTACACAATGTCGCTTAACCAATTTCCAACTCTAAGCTAAAAGTCGAGCCCTAATCTTAGCTAGGACCAATCTACACCAATATACTTTGAGGACTAAGTATTAACCCTAATACATACACAACTTCCAAATAGACACAACTACTTGGATCTTCACAACATTGACACAACAATGAATAAATAAGTTTGGATCTTCAATGGATCTTTGAGGTAGACACAACACTTCAACAATGATAGTGTTCTTCTCTTTGCACTTTGAGAGGAAAAGATGGGAGGAGAAAGACTCACTTCTAAACAAGTAGTAATCAAACAAATGATCAAGGATTTGAGTGATTTAAGAAGTATGTAAGAATCTGAAAATTTATGTGCAAAAGAGGTGAATTGAAAGTCTAAGAATGGTCCACTATTTATAAGACAAATGTCCAACGGCTATATCTGCCCGCAGTTCCTTATTGGAGCCCGCGGTTCCTTATCGATAAGGAACCGCCGTAGGCGCTAAGGAACTGTCGGCGTAGAGTCCGCTAGCTTTTATCTTTTAGTGGGTTGGTTCGAATCTTGGGATTAAAATATCCCGAAAGGATATTCCAAACCAAGATATAATATGCCATTTTCAAATTTCAAACTTTCAAATAATTAATTTAATAAAATATTTTCTTAAAAAGAAAGTTTAATAATAAAACTTTGTCACACCTAATAAAAAGTGAGTTTAAAACAAAGATTAAATCCTTGATCACTTAATTAGTATAATTACTTGTTTGTTTATACCTTAAGTGATAATGGTTGAAATGAAAAATACTTGAACTCAAGAATTCGTTTTTCATTGTTTTCGTAAATGCTTGTTTTTACATATTGTCTTAATCAAAACAAAGCGAGACCGAAAAATGCAAGTAACGTTTTTAGGCATCATTGCATTAACAAACATGTTTAAGGTATATGGAACTGCTATACAAGATATAATGTCATGCATATGAAAAAAATAACATATATAGTTATGATAGCACTAAGTTCATGACAATGAAACTAATGACAAGTATACACCAATGAAGCACGCATGAAATATAAGATTAACCCACATAGGTGTCTAACCCGAGACCACTTAGCAACAACCAAATGGTATACGTCCGTTTGGCATGACGATGTATTTGAACACCCGGACGGGAGTTGCCAAACTCCAATAGATCTATCGAGAATGATGTGATTGACAAGATCATTAGTAAAGAGCAATCGACATTTATAGTTGGCCGTCAAATTCTTAATGGTCCTTTAATTCTTGCCGAGATTATAGAATAGTACAAAATAAGGAAAAAGAAGCATCTTATTTTCAAAGTGGAATTCGAAAAAGCTTTTGACTCTATAAGTTGAAAATTCTTGGATCACATCTTAGTCAAGCTTGGTTTTGGTAAAAAACGGTGTTCATGGATTAAAGCTTTCCTTGTTTCTTCAAGAGCTTCGATCCTTGTGAACAAAAGCCCCACTTCCGAGTTCTCCACTAATTAGGGCCTAAGACAAGGAGATCCTTTATCTCCTTTTCTCTTCATTTTGATTATGGAAGGACTTCACGATGCTCTTGCCGATGTTGTGACTAAAGGTTTGATAAGTGGTGTTACTCATAATAATTCTAGCATAAACATTTCCCACCTTTTTATGCAGATGATGTCATTATTACTTCTGAGATACTAGAGACTTGGAGAACATTATTTGGGTTCTTCACATCTTCTACCTTGCTTGGGGTCTCAAAATCAAAATTCACAAGTCCAATGTTTATGGTATTGGGGTCAATGATGAAGATATTTCTAGTATGGCTCACCATATGGGTCTCCCTATTTGATCTAACATGAATTCCATTTCTAGCTGGAAGATGGTTATTGATCGTTTTCAATCCAGGCTTTCATTTTGAAAAGCTAACCTTTTATCTTTTAGAGAGCGATTGACTCTTGTTAAATTGGTGTTAGGGAGCCGTGGTGTATATTACTTCTCTATTTTTAGAGCTATGCAAACAGTTCTTCGCGACTTAGAAAGATTCGATCCAGTTTCTTATAGGGAGGTAACAAAGACACTAAGAAAATGGCATGGGTCAAATGGTCTAATAACATTGCTTCCTTAGATAAAGGTTGTTTAGATATCAACATTTTATAATTTTACTTCAAAAATGGCGTTGGAGGTTTCTCTCCGCTCCAAATTCTTTATGGGTTAAGGTAATTAAAGTGTTTCATGGTCAAGAAGGTGGCTTCGATACTTATGGTTGTAAATTCAAGGGTACCTGGGCAAATATTGTTGGTTCGTCAAATTTTCTTCATTCGAAATGTATTATCCCTTCTAATTCTTTTAAATTTAAAGCAGGTTGCGGATCTCGGATTCGATTTTAGAAGGACATGTGGCTTGGTGACACCCCCTTTGTTATAGATTTGATAGACTTTATCGTCTGGACATCAACAAAGATTGCCTCATTAAAGACAAAATCGAAATGAGAATTGGAATTGGAATTGTTCTAGAACGAATCTTGGATACTTTCGTGTATGTTGAAGGAGATTGGTTATGTCAACATCCATGTTGCAGAAGACACTTGTTATTGGTCCTTGGTTTCAATGGTATTTTCACAGTCAAAGAGGCTCGGCAAATCATTGATCTTAAAACTTTCCCCTCTCTTGATCGTCAAACTACTTGGGACAAAGTGCTACCTCGAAAAGTTAATATCTTTATGTGGAGAATGTCTTTAGACCATTTACCTCACAGACTCAACCTTTCTTCCCGAGGTATGGAGATCACGGCTATATCTTGTTCTTCTTGCAATGCATACGTTGAATCTGCAAATCACATCTTTTTTAATGCAACACGGCTGTAGAAGTTTGGAGGCTTGTGAATAATTGGTGTGAGATTTCTCTTCCTCAAGTTACTTCTTATGAAGAGTATCAAACCCGTTATTCTTCGTGGAATGTCGCTAAGAACATTAAGAACAAGTTCTATGTCATTTCTGCTTGGGTGCTTTGGTGGTTATGGAGAAATCGGAATTGTGTTGATTTCAATTCCATACCGTGAGGAAGAGTGACATTTTTGACAATGCTTGTTCCTCTTCTTTTTCATGGCTTAATAATAGAGGAAATATGAACTTTTCTTGGACGGAGTGGCTTAAGTCTCCTCTCTTTATCACGTGACCGCACAATGGATAGGTTCTCGAGTGGCTTGTTTCTTTGGTTCGCCTCTCTCTCGGGGCATGTTTGGGGTCTCATCAAAAACCATCCCAGAGAAAACCGATGGCTCAACCTTCGTGATGAGGGGTTTTTCTTTTGTCAGAGTAAAACCGATTTTTCGGCCTTTGTCACAAAATTTCTTTATTCCTTTTGATTCCCTCGCAGTAAAAGTTCCGAGATGTTTATTATCTTATATTTATATTATAATTTTTGATACTTTATGTTTCTAGCTTTTTGCTAAACTTTCTTTTAATAAACTAGACGTATACCCGCGCATAGCTGCGGAATTGCCTAGCGGCATATAGTTAAGATATACTAATTGATCCGTTGATTGAACCGGTAACCTGACTCGACTGTGTTGACCCGATGGTCAAACCAATAACCTCGTGACTCGATTAGGTTGACCTGGTGGTCGAATCTATGACCTGGTGACACGACTGGGTTGACCTGGTAGTCAAACCAGTGCACCGGTAACTCGACCGGGTTGACGCGATGGTCGAACCCATGACCCAGACATCGATCGAGCTTACCTGATCGTCGAACCCGTGACCCGATGACTCGACCTGATTCACTCAGTGATCAATTTCGCAATTCAGTGACCCGATCGTGTTGATCTGATGTCGAACCTATGATCCTATAATATTGTGTAGGAAGACAATACTAAAAATTTATATTAAGAAATGTTGAAATTTTTCAATATTTTTAACGTTTTCAATAATCAGGTATATAATATATAGTAAGTATAGAAATAAAAATATATCAAGAGTAAAATGAATCAGAATCATACCTTAAATGAACATGATTTGGGGTCAAAATAATGGTGGCAAGTTAATATTTTTAAAGTAAAATATCGAAAGTAAAAGCAAAATGAATCATACCTTAAATCAACATGATGTGAGGTCAAAATAATGGTGGCAAATTGCATTACTCCAATGAGCGTGTCGTCAAGGTTAATTACATAAAGCCACTATTAATAATTACATGAACTCTCATATCCCAATCAAACCTAAAATTGAAAACTGAGTTTGTATGTGAAACCCCCTTACATCATATTACAAATTTTATTATTTTATTTATTTATCAGGTGTAAACATAATTTAAGAACCCATAGTTTAAAATGGATATTTTACCAATAAAGTAACGCTACACTTGTCTTGCAATGAAGCACGAAATGCATAAATTTCATCAGAACATATATCTTGCATGCATTGAGTATGGGAAGACAAGGGTCGTGAATTACTTGGCTTTTTTATTTTTTTGTGCCCCTTTGTGTAACCATACATATATGTTTTTAATGACATTAGGATAGTATTGAACAATTCAAGTAAACAAGGATGCGTAAAGGAAGTCAAGGTCGAATGTGTCGATTATAGGTCGCATGCGGGGTACAACTAACGAAGAAGAAAATCCGGTGACGGAGAAGGTTTGAAGTTACTCATGTGCTCGATTCAAAGGGTGAAGATCTTGCTCCATGAGTTGCAATACATATATGCAATAAAAATAATAGCAAGTTGTATTAGGAACACCAAAATGCATCAGCAACAGTAGCCATAAAATTCGGCATTAGCAACCCGGCATAAGCAACCAAGAATTAGCAACACGCAGTCATCATCAACCTGGCATGAGAAGCAATGTTTATTAGCAATCTGGTGATGATGCAAAGCTCTAGTTATAATGTGATTGTAATGAAAAGTGAAGCAATAGATTCCATGTTAATTTAGAGACTTTTGATTAACTCTCATTTTATAGTGTGCCCCTAATGTGAGTTATTTGTAAATCTAGATCAATATTGTGATCTACATCTGACATTTAAGAATGTTAAGGATTTGGTTTGTTCTCACACATATACTCTTAGCTTTAAATCCACATCAGTGTTTGTACCTAATTGAGACAGTTTTATAAGGTTATCCTTGTATCTTTTTTGTTACATGGAATTGGTTTTAGTTGTCACACTAACATATTGTATCTGTATGGAATTACATTACTCGCCAATGACTCCTCTTATGCCTCAGCTTCCATTAAGCAAGATAATTGAAGTAATGAGTTTTGGATGTTCATCATCAAAAAGACTTTTGTATAAATAATCTTAATAAATAAGTTATTATGGATTGTGAATTGCATTTGAGCTTTTAATATTAATTAATTATAGTATTATTACATAAGATATGCAAAACGTTAAAAAAAGATATGCCAAGATTGACCAAAAACCATAACGTGCAAAGATTGAAGAAAAACCAAGCTAACATCATTAAAACATTAAACTTTAGCAAGTTAGTTGTAAAAAACTATAAACTCATAGGACAATTATTAATTGAACAAAATGCCACCAAATTCATGAAAACAAGCAAAAAAAATTGTAAGAAACAAAAGTCTTCATATCTTCATTTACATCAGCAATTCGGCTTCCCGCATAATAGGGTCATACTCTACACTTGTCAACTCTGTGTCAACCAACATGTTCACTGTGAATACACGGATATGACGACGATTAGAGAAAACATACAAATGAAGTAGTGTTTGTAAATTGTAAGTATTATAATGGAGTTAATTAAGTATATATATGTTTCTGTTTTGACGTGCATAACAGGGGTTAAGAATACACTTCCTTGATCTTGTATAACCCGAGAGAACAAGGAGCTTCATTTTCGCTCCTCTATAAGAATTCAATATTTGTCACGTCAGATTACAAAATAATAAATGTAAAACGTACAACAACAGAGATACCTACGTCAAATCGTTCAACCACAATTTACATGAGGAGTAACGTGCGTGTTTTTTCAAACCTCCTCTCATCATGCTTCCAACAGTAGATATATAGAAATTTTAAAAAAAATATTATGAATACGTGATATTAGTTCAGCTCTAGAAAGAATTGAAGAAAGGAATAGGGTGTAAACAAACATAACAAACCTCGATATCAGCATCTTCGTTTCTTTCATTTTATAATTCTATTGCTTGTATGTGAATGTGAATGATTTCAATTTCATTATGCTTCTTTATATAGGCAAGTAGTTACAAGCTTGAATTTAAAATGTTTTGAATTCTTTTACGGAGTATTTCCAACACTATATATTCACATACCATGTTTACAATAATCAACATTGCCAGTACCATGACAGCTATAAAATTTAAACATTGCCTTAGGCATTCACGTTTTGAAAAGTTCTAAATCAAAATGTTATGTGATTCAACATTTCCATTTTAAGATGATGTTAAAAATTCTACATATATGGCTATGTTTGGCAAGAGCTTTTTTAAAGCTTTTTCAGAGCTGTTAGCTTTTTTGTTAAAAAAATAATCTAATAGCTCTGTTTGGTACAAAAATTTTTAAAAGCTGTTAGCTTTTTATTTTCACCAAGTAGCTCTTAAATAAAAAGCTGTCTGGTACAGCTTTTTAAATTGTCAAGAGCTGTTAAAGCTGTAGATTACTGATATACCCTCCAACTATATTATAATTTATTTAAATATGTCTTTTTAAGTCATTTTACATTATAATTTTTACAGTTAACAGCTAATATACCAAACACTTCTATTAAAAATAGAGCTTTTTAGTAAACAGCTTACAGCTAACAGCTTACAGTTAACAGCTTTCAGTTAACAGCTTACAGCTAATTTTACCAAACATAGCCATAGTAACATTTTTCAACATATTCATAGAGCTTTTATAAAGTGCTAAATAAGGAAATGTTGAGACAATTCTCGTATTGATGTGTTTCCGAAATAAAGTGTATATTCATACATATCTTGTGGGTTGACTTGTGATGTGCTTCTCAAATTACTGTATTAATTTAGTAGTAGAGTTGTATTAATTTTTTCAACAATTTTAAAAATAAAAAGGTTTTCAACATTCAAGATTTTTGCTAATTTACATTATATGTAGTAGAGATAGAGATTAGTATTTAGTTACAAGATTAATGTGTATAATACCCCGCCTTCCAAGAACCAAGAATGTAATTTATCGTAAATATAATAATGGATAAATAGATAAGGCAGTTAACGTTTCACGTGATTCCAAAGAACATTGTAGCTTTAAATTATGTTAAAACAGATCTAGATGCACCTAACATGGTCTTTAACCACAAAGTTAACTTACATATAACATTGAATTGATGGTGGTTTTCTCGTACGTTTGTATTATGCATTAAAAATTAAAACAGTGCCTATACGGCTATACTGGATATGCTCTATCCCGACAAAACAATTTTTTTTGGAAAATTATTAAAAAGATCCATTTCTCTTTCTAAAAAAAACTAAATTTTTTGTTTGAAAAGGATTATTTTTTTGGGAATATAGGGTAACTGGGTGCAGAATGCACCACGTGTCCTCTGTTACCCTATCTTTTGGGGCAATCTGTCAGAATTACTCTTTTTTTGGACACTTGTCAAAATTTGAACGGTTGTTACCTATATTATTTGTTGCCCTGGACCGTATAAGAAAAAACATGTTTTTTTAACCCTTTGAAGAATTATCTAAAAATGAAGAACTCTTTTAATAATTTTATTTTTCTTTTACAAGTATACAGCGGCTTAGATGAGGATGCAGTGTGCGAGATGCCTTATCACACAGAGCCTCAAATTTCTAAGAACTTCAAAATACACTTCTCGTTACTTGCTGTAACTTTTTCTTAAATTTGAAGCTACAACTTTGAAATACAGAAAACATGTTTAGCAATATCATTTTTCAATATTTTTCAAAATTTACAAAATTTTCATTTTTTAAATTTATATAGAAAATTAGAAAACTTCATTTTACCCTTTTCTAAATTTTCACCTCATACCCACCATTGTTTTATTTAACCCATTTTAATAACACGTTACTATTCAGTATTCACCGTTCATCATTATTTTAACGTTTTCGTCAGAAAATTTACGTTTTCGTAAGTAAATTTACGCTTTCGTCTGTAAATTTACGATTTCGTCTGTAAACTTACGTTTTCGTCAGTAAATTTACGTTTTCGTCAGAAAATTTAAGTTTTCGTCAGAAATTTACTTTTTTGTCAGAAAATTTACGTTTTCGTCAGTAATTTTACGTTTTCGTCAGTAATTTTACGTTTTCGTCAGAAAATTTACGTTTTCTTCAGAAAATTTACGTTTTCGCCAGTAAATTTAGGTTTTCGTCAGAAAATTTACGTTTTCGTCTGTAAATTTACGTTTTCGTCTGTAAATTTACGTTTTTGTCTGAAAATTTACGTTTTTGTCAGAAAATTTACGTTTTCGTCAGTATTTTACGTTTTCGTCAGTAATTTTACTCGCCAAAAAATTTACGTATTCGTTAGAAAATTTACGTTTTCGTCAGAAAATTTACGTTTTCGTCAGAAAATTTACGTTTTCGCTAGTAAATTTAGGTTTTCGTCAGAAAATTTACGTTCTCGTCAGAAAATTTACGTTTTCGTCTGTAAATTTACGTTTTCGTCAGTTATTTTACGTTTTCGTCAGTAATTTTACGTTTTCGTCAGGAAATTTACGTTTTCGTCAGAAAATTTACGATTTCGTCAGAAAATTTACGTTTTCGCCAGTAAATTTAGGTTTTCGTCAGAAAATTTACGTTTTCGTCAGAAAATTTACGTTTTCGTCTGTAAATTTACGTTTTCGTCTGTAAATTTACGTTTTCGTCAGTAAATTTACGTTTTCATTGGTAATTTTACGTTTTCGTCAGTAATATTACGTTTTCGTCAGAAAATTTACGTTTTCGTCTATAAATTTACTTTTTCGTTAGAAAATTTACGTTTTCGTCAAAAATTTACGTTTCCGTCAGTACGTTTACGTTTTCGTCAGTAAATTTACGTTTTCGTCGGTAAATTTATGTTTTCGTCAGTAAATTAACGTTTTCGTCAGTAAATTTATGTTTTCGTCTATAAATTTACGTTTTCGTCAGTAAATTTAAATTTAAAATTTTATGTCGAAAACGTAAATTTACAGACGAAAACGTAAATTTAATTTTTCTGACAAAAAAGTAAATTTACTGACGAAAACGTGAATTTACAGACGAAAACGTATACTTACTGACGAAAATGTATACTTACTGACGAAAACGTAAATTTAACTGACGAAAACGTAAATGTACTGACGGAAACGTAAATTTTTGACAAAAACGTAAATTTTCTGTCGAAAACGTAAATTTACCGACGAAAACGTAAAATTATTGACAAAAATGTAAATTTACAGACGAAAAAGTAAATTTTTGACGAAAACGTATATTTACAGACGAAAACGTAAAATTACTGACAAAAACGTAAATTTACTGACAAAAAAAGTAAATTTTTGACGAAAACGTAATTTACTTACGAAAACGTAAATTTACAGACGATAACGTAAATTTACAGACGAAAAAGTAAAATTTTGACGAAAACGTATATTTACAGACGAAAACGTAAAATTAATGACAAAAACGTAAATTTAATGACAAAAAAGTAAATTTTTGACGAAAACGTAAATTTACAGACGAGAACGTAAAATTACTGACGAAAACGTAAATTCACTGACGAAAACGTAAATTTACTGACAGGAACGTAAATTTTTGACGAAAACGTAAATTTACTGACGAAAATTTAAATTTACAGACGAAAACGTAAATTTACTGACGAAAACCTAAATTTACAGACGAGAACGTAAAATTACTGACGAAAACATAAATTTACTGACGGAAACATAATTTTTTTACGAAAACGTAAAATTTTCTGACGAAAACCTAAATTTACAGACGAGAACGTAAATTTAGAGGCGAAAACATAAATTTACTGACGAAAACGTAAATTTACTGACGAAAACGTAAATTTACTGGCGAAAACGTAAATTTATAGAAAAAAAATGTAAAATTACTGACGAAAACGTAAATTTACTGACGAAAACGTAAATATACTGACGAAAACGTAAATTTATAGAATAAAACGTAATAATACTGATAAAAAGGTAAAAAAACTAATTAAAACGTAAAAAAAATTACGAAAATATGAAAAAACAATACGGGAAGAAACAGACGAAAACGTAAAAAAAAACTAGCAAAAACATGAAAAAAAAAGTTGATCATGAAAAAAATGGTTGAAAATAGTTTCGTTTAAACATTGTTTATCTTTTTAGAAAATGAAAAATATCATCTAAACAAGTTTTCAAAATTCTCAACTCTTTTCTAGAAAAGAAAAGTCTTTTCTTTTCTAGAAAATTAAAAACAGAAAATTATGAAAAATTTTCCACAACTAAACAACCCCTATGTTTTTTGTTTCAACTTTCAACAATAGGTACCAAACTCAAACTGAATTAAATCGATCCCAGAATCAAGTTTGAATTTGGTTTGATTTTACCGGCATAACCCAAATTACAGAATTCATATTGTTTCACTTAATGATACATAATTTTAGCAAAAAAAAATAATAATTTCAAGCTAAATTGGTTATGGGTATGTTTGGCATCCTTAGAAGTTGGAGCGGGTTACTGAAGCTGGATGCCGAATTATGTGACTTGAGCTTTTCTTACATGATACTTTAACTATCATGCTATTTAGGAGTTTATTCTTTTAACAAGCTCCCTCAAACTTTGTTAGCCAAACGAGACTTATTTTTAATAGTAGCTTATTTTTGAAAAACAATAAGCTCATGCTACGATAAGCTCTGATAAGCTCACGTGCCAAACATACCCCATATATATACTAGATAACCTATTTTAAGGTTTTTGTTTATATAGGTATGTAAATTATGTATATTTATGTGAACTCGGTTTTTAGATCGGTTTCGATTTTCATTTTATTCGAATATTACAGGATGTACGAACACGCTTACTTAGAGTTTTGAGAGCGGTTGGGCTCCAAAAGTGGTGTCAAAGACGACACGTAAGATTTTGGGACTTTGGCATTAGAATCTTTTGGCGCCATATTTACTAGGGTAACCTTTAGGCAAAAAATGTGATGCCAAACTAATTTAAAAAAAAACAACAACAAAATAACTTAAATAAAAACTTAATAAAAAAAAACATTACATTTCAATAAAAAAATACATTAATTTAAAAAACATAAAAAACATAATAAAAAAATCAGAACGAAAAATACATGAAAATAAATAAACTAGTTATGGAAAGGGGCATATATGCGCGAGTCAGATCTTTTTATTCTCGATAATTGTCGTGTCTGACGAACGCATCATGGATGTGTCGATTTGAAGAATTTTAAAGTCCTCGGCCACCTTATGCATGTTGAAGTAATTAATTTTTGCGGTCGCCTTACATTCCATGATATCCAATTTTGACTTGTGGTCTAACTCGTATTGTTCGTTTATCATTTATTGTTACGCTTTCGGGTTTGAACCGAAACTAATCAATGAGTTGGTGGAACGTCGACTTTTAGCAATACGATGCATCCCGGCGGGCCGTGGCACCTCGTCGGGACCGAAGAACTCGGGACCGTCCTAGGTAAAACGAAGACGATTTCGTCTTTCTAGAGTCGAATCAGGATTCCTCCACTTATGCTTATCCTTCAAAAATTTTCAAGTGGCATTGTACTTAAAAGTCAACCCCATTAATATTTTATACGCGAGCTCAACCCAAGTCATAAACCCCTCGCCGTTCTCCCCACTCATCACTTGCATCGCGTCTAAAAGATCGTTAAACTTTTGATTTCACGATTTAACGGGGTCCACTTTCCCGTCAACATGTTCTTGTTGTGAATCGGTAATTTTTTTTGTTCTCGCAACCGCATTGTATGCGTTGGTTACCTTGACCCAAAAAGTATATTTTTTTACCCGCACCAACATTAGCGTCCTCGGAAATTTGTATGTAACATCCGGCCAATAGATACCCCTCCACATTGGTCTACAAATTCTAAGTACCTGGATCGATTTTCAGTTCAACGTTCTTCTTAGCCTTGAGCTTCCTACGACTACCTTTCTTCGACGTTGGCGTTGGGATACTTTCTTCGTCATCTTCATCTAGTACATCTAGTAGGTGATATGATTGTTAGTCAGATTGTGGTTGTGAACCGATTTGGTTTGAAAATTGTTGTTGTTGAAATTTCAAAAATTGTTCAGGTAGAAATTTCTAAAATGATTCATTTGATTGGGATAAAGTGGCATATTGAAGAATTGAGGTTGAGAAGAGGAACCAGGATTCGAAGACTATCCGGGATTGAAATTCAGAAATTGGTTGGGGGTCATTAAGCATGTTATTTGTCCAATTGAGATCCATTTTAGATGAGTAAATATGGAAAGGATTATAGAAAAATGAGATACAAAATATAAGAAATGTGTATAAAAAATTGGGTAAAAAGAGGTATAATTTATAAAGTTTTTGGGGGTTAGTTTTTGAAAAAAGAGAAAAAAATTTGGAAAAGGTGGCTATAATTTGAAATCTCAACGGCTAGTAAATTTTTTGGAAAAAAAAGGTGGAAAATTTACCAGCCGAGTTGGTGAAAACGACAAGAGAAGATTTGACGCGAGCACTAAAACGATGCGTCAACCATCATCTGACGCCAAAAACATAAAAACCATATGACCAGCAATCGTTCCTCGAGCTTTTAGAATTATTCCGTATGGAAAATACGTAAAAATAGGGATGCGTATTTTGATCCGAATCTGAACCGTACCTGAAACCGTACCGATTTTCGATGCTCAAATCCCGTTCGGTACGAGACCGGGACTACGAAAAAAGGTGAGAAAAATCCAGGACCATTAATTCGGTACGGGACCGGTACCAAATCGGAAAATTCCCGAAAAAAAACGGAAAAATTCCGATTACCCGATACCGGTATCGATACCCGTACCGATATCGATGCCCGAATCCTATTCGATACGAGATAAGCACATAACTTTTTAGGTTGAGAAAAAATCGAGAACATTAAATCAAGATGAGTTTCGAGACGAGATCGGTCACGAGCTCATCCTACTTAATAACATTTCTTAGAAACTAAAGAAGAGAAGGTTGACTTGAAGAGGTAAACTAAAGGCTCCAATAGGTTGACTTCACGGTAAACTGATTTGTTTGTTTAATTTTTGTATTAAGTCTTGTAAAACTAAAGTGACTGTTCAAATATATGATGTCTGATTATAGATAAATATATAATTGTTTGTTTTAGATACTGAATAAAATGTCTGAATTTGAGAAAATTACTATTTTATCCTAAAAAGAAGTTACATGAAAATCACAAGTGAGGAATGAAAGGTTAAATATGTAAAATTATAAAATAAGTCATTGACTTATTATAGAGACCCTCTTTCACCTGACTTATTCTAGAAAGACATGTGTTTATTTTAAGCAAAAACAAACAAACTTTAACTGACTTAATTTACTCACTTGTTTTTCAGTTAAGACCTATTAAGTTCTTATCAAACACCACCTAAAGGCTCTTAAATTTTACCTATCGTCCATGCAACACACAACTCAATTGTTTTTATGTGAGTTTTCTTTTCCAGTTCCGTTAACGATAGCAGTGGTGATGAGCAATGTTACATCCAATTTTCTAATTTTTTTACAAAATGATGTTATTCAATTGTTCATATAATAATTTGAAACTAAAATGTAAAAGGTAATAATTTGAAACTAGTACAGATATGATATATAATCAAATCACAAATAAACTATTTTTAAGTAACTTAATAATTTTTTTTTATCATATTAAGTTATTATGAAACACGACTAAAATCATACAGGAACGGAGCCAGAACAAAATATGATCGATGACACAAATATTTTTAAACCTTATAGCGTAATAGAGTTCAATTTTTATAAATATAGTACTAAATATGACCGGAAACTCATTTCAAATCACCGAGTGCATTTAAGATATATTTGAAAAAATCGGTGTGTTTTTTTTTTTAAATTAATGCTAAATCGAAAAAATTCATAAATGTCATGTACACCCACGGGACATCCCTAACTCCGTTCTTGAAATCATGTGTAGTTCTGTGAACATATATTTTAATCTAATTTAAGAAAATAAAATAAACTTTCTGTTAATTTGTGCATTCTACAAACTTATATAAGATAATTATCTGTTAAAAATTCAAGCTGCCGAAAGTTATCTTTTACCCTATGTCCAAGTACAAATGAAGTGTCATGAGGTCATGGATCATGCTAGCAAAATTGTTTAACCAATTATTACTAGTGTTATTCTTTTTTGTTAAAAAAAAAGTCATTATTCTCTCTTGGAAAATATAAAAAGGTGAATAATTGAAGGTCGGTTATGAATTGAAACTTGAAATATTGGTTCAGGAATTTGCATAACTGCACCTTATTTTTTAGATGTGACATCTAAGCCCTTTATATACATGTTTGCATTATTGGGATGGCTTTTGGACCTTTGGTTGCTTTTTTGTTGCTGTAGAGTGAATTTTTTTTTGGACCTGGTTATGAAAGGAACACCGAAGCGATGGTTATGCATAAACTTGCGGTTATCAGACCATTAGTGATGAACTTATGATATATGTCAAAACAAGTTTATAACTTAATAAGTATAAATATTTAGTAGTTTGTGAATAAAAATAGATGACAGGAACTATATCCTTGAATTCAATCTATTGGCCGAGATTGGATTTTTTTTTATAAACATTGTACGATTTTTCTTTGAAAACACAGAGAGTTTTTTGTCTAAACCATAGTTGCATAAAAAATATCGAAAGTAGCACACAAATGCCATCAAATAGTTTATGTACAATTAATAAAAAAACAGTTATCAGTTTCATGATTTAATCAAAGCTAACTTGTGGTACACCCGACACCCTATTCTCTATGTGATCTAATTTTTCAAATTATAGTTAAGGATAAAGTTCATGTCAATGAAATATGATAGGCATATTTTGTACACTTGACATATATGTAAGGATGTTTATAGTAGAAAACTAGAAATAGAATAGTTTCATTTTGCTAATAACAAATGTGCATTATTGAGTGATGATGACAGTGTAGTTGTAAGATCCGAATATTATAATATTCCATCAGGACATTGAATATTCCCCTTCCAGTTACGGTAGGTTGATACATTTTTTTAATTCATTTTTAAATAAAAAAGATCAATTATCAAATGCCAAGTCAATAGTTCATTATAAAATTTAGCAATTTTCAACACTTCATCAGTCCGGGAGGTGTTATACGATTAAATAATGAAATCATCGGTATACTATCAATATCTTTATAAGACAGTTTCTATAATATATTGTAGGGAGATATAGAGTTATAAGTGTTTTGTAAATAAACTTGGCAATTTTGTCTAAAGAAACAATCTTGAGGATTATGGAGCATGTTTTAGTACATACAGGGGCGGACCAGAATTGTTAGTTAAAGGAGTCTAATTATACTTAACATAATAAGTTATAGATGTTAGGGAGGTTTAATGTAAAAAATAGTAAAAAAATAACTTGTAATACACATAAATTATCAATGAAATAGGTTGATTAGGAGATGTTTAGCACACACTAATCTTCTACTAGCTCCGCCTCTGAATACATAATATTAAGATTCTGTGTCACTGTGTGTTTATTTGGAGTCCCCGTTTATACGACTTAAGTGTCAAGTGAGATATAAGTAAATGATGACATGTGAATAATTGCCACAAAATCTGAAAAGATTTAACATTGTTGTAGAATGTAGATATTGAATTTGACTAGTTGGTTTCAGTGTTTCACTTATTACTTGTAGTTGGACTTAAAAACAAAAAGAGAGGAAGGCATGATAAGCTATAAAATATTTAGGTGCAATGTTCTTCTCAATTATCAAAAGTCACATGCCTTATCAGCTAATCACATGGTCGCTTTCACGGATCGTTAATAATTAGCCTAACTTATTGTACTTATTAAATCTAAGATGCAAAAAATACCACTATAGATTCACATTATCGGTATTTTCTACTTCCAAAGAAATTGTCTATCTAGGCTGTTTTTAACAATATGTTTATTTAGGTTCGTCTATACTTGTAAAAAAAATTGTTTCTTCTATTAAAATAACTCGGCAGCAATAAAAAAACACACAATCTGATTTTTTTTTATTTATTTATTAATTTCTACATATAAAGTAACAGTTTTACATAACTAATAAATTGATAAATTAACATAACTAAAAAATTAACATTGAATTTTAAAGTTTGTAATAATAAAATAAAGTGACAGTGTTATATAAAGTCGCTCAAATTTCTCTATGTGTTTTCGCAGTGACAATTAATTTTAAACAACTAAAAAAAACGTTAATTTTTTTTTGAGAATCAAATATGCAAAATTCGTTGTATTTTCAGACATTTACCTACTAATATTTTTTAGTATAAAATACATTATTTTATCATAAAATTTTTACCTACTATAGGTAAAGATACAATATCTACTAAAAATAAGAGTAAGAAAATATTTTGACCTTTTCTTTATAACTAAAAAATGAGTAAGGATAGACCTCTAGTGCTCCCCTTTGACTTACTCTTTTCTTTTTTTATTAACTCATACTCAAAGAAGAGTCGGTTTATTATACAAACTTGTATTTTCATAGAAACTAAGGGACTCATCTTGGCCATTGATTAGATGAGACCAGATCTTAGGATAAAAAAAACGGAAGGACTAATGTTGTAAATAATCAAAACTAATCGGGGACTAAATTGCAAATATTATGTATTCTACAATAACCGCTCTAAAACTCATTTTCCCCGTATCTATCTCTCTCTAAACACATACATCATCTGTCTAAAAATCCAAACCCTAAAACTTATATTCAACTCGATGCCGCTAACAAAAAGACCAAATGTTGAAACAAAAGAAGATCTGAAACACGGTATGATCCTTTAATAACGATTTTTTTTAACTTTTTTTTTTCGATTTTGACCTAATCATTCTAAGAATCAGACATTATTGTCGATAATGTGGATTTAATTGATATTAATTTTATGATTTTTGAATTGATTTTATAATTGTTGAATTTATTTTATAATTGTTGATTTAATTTTATGATGTATAAAACCTCTTTGATGAAATGTTTGAACTAATTTTAAGATGAATGTTATATCTAGATATATAATGATATAAAGTAGCTTGCATAGTGGATAGTACTTACGCTTATGGTTTCTTAAGTAGCCTGGGTAGTGGATATAGAGTAGCGTAGATCTTGCTCTGTGTAAACCATGGTTGGTGAGCAGATAAAAAGCAAATTATATCCATATATAGTTGATATATATCTGGATATAATCTTAAAAAAACATGAAGATGATGTGTGTTGATTGACAGCGTATATTATTAGGGTGAATGAGGAATAGGGTTGATGTGTGTTGATTGACATAGATAAAGCAAACTTATTACTATAAATTAATAACAAAATGGGCTATGTGAAGTTGAGCTTGGGTTCCAATAGGTAATTGAAGTGAGATTCGATTGAGGCGACTTGTGAGATATCAATTCTGCTTGATTTAGGTGAAGTTGAGCTCAGGTTCCAATAGGTTAAAAAAGGAAGAACATGATAAGTTAACTGGTTATTATCATACAAGAATTAGTATTGAGTTAGAAGCCAAAATATTCCATTATAAGAAACATTATAAGCCAAGTGATCACAAGTAGATAATATATTCATGAGATACTTAAGATTGGCTTGGTTTAAGTGTAGTCGAGCTCAAATATTGACTTGGATAAACAAATGCATATTTAACCTTAAAATGATGGAATTCCTATTTGAAGCAGTCGTTATGATTTGTCTTCTTCTCGTACAGAAGTTGTTTATGGTCAAAGAATGAGACCACTAACGACAACTTACACCAGGTTTGATGATTATCAACTGTCACCATCATTCTCTCCATCTGCTTCTCGATCTTCGCCAACATACATCTCCGGTGGGAATTACTTGCAATCTCGGCTGCGCTCCGAGACTAGTGCCCCTGTTACTATACCTAATAATGCCATGTGGGCCAGAAGCCCGCGATACCTTTCTCCTATTAACATGTCTGATCCTAATCGACATTCTTTTCCACCCCCATCGAAAGGTAAATTCATCTAAAACTGAATGTATCTAATCCACAAATTTGCGTTCTTGTGATTCTGATTGTGATTTTGCTTGTGATTTAGTTTTACAATTGGTTTTAAACATATTGTTTGTTAAATTGAAGGTTGGTTAGTAGGTAGGTAGCTTCGTGGTTGGGCGTAAATGTTGGTGTGAATATTATTTTTTTTCGTTAACATGTTAAAGGTTAAGTATAGTCGTTATAATGTGTTTTGATTTGTTGAATTACACTGTGTTGGATGTTAAAATTTGAAGTACTCGATCGGTGTATGTAGTTGCGTAATGTTTTTATTCTGTGTTGTTAGGCCGTTTACGATGTTCTGTGTTGTTGTTATGGACTGTGATGATTTTGTGATTTTTCTGGTGATTTGATGTTTGTCTTGGTGTATGTGTTGGATCAATATACCTGAAAATATATCTTGATATACCTGAAAATATATCTTGATATATCTGGAAATATATCTTGATATATTTTCAGGTATATCAAGATATATTTTCAGATATATTCAGATATATTTGAAGTATATCTTGAATATACCTGAAAATATATCTTGATATACCTGAAATATATCTTGATATATTTTCAGGTATATTAAGATATATTTTCAGATATATTCAGATATATTTGAAGTATATCTTGATATACTTGAAATATAAAATATATTAATAAAACAAACATTTGAAGTACTCGATCGATGTATGTAGTTGCGTAATGTTTTATTCTGTGCTGTTAGGCCGTTTACGATGTTCTGTGTTGTTATTATGGACTGTGATGATTTTGTGATTTGATGTTTGTGTTGGTGTATGTGTTGGATCAAGATACCTGAAAATATATCTTGATATACCTGAAAATATATCTTGATATATTTTCAGGTATATCAAGATATATTTTCAGATATATTCAGATATATTTGAAGTATATCTTGAATATACCTGAAAATATATCTTGATATACCTGAAAATATATCTTGATATACCTGAAATATATCTTGATATATTTTCAGGTATATCAAGATATATTTTCAGATATATTCATTGTTTACGACCAAACAACATTCCTGAATGGACTGTGTTGTTAGGCCGTTTACGAAGTTCTGTGTTGTTGTTATGGACTGTGATGATTTTGTGATTTGATGTTTGTGTTGGTGTATGTGTTGGAAAAGATACCTGAAAAAATATCTTGATATACCTGAAAATATCTTGATATACCTGAAAATATATCAAGATATATTTTCAGGTATATCAAGATATATTTTCAGATATATTCAGATATATTTGAAGTATATCTTGAATATACCTGAAAATATATCTAGATATACCTGAAAATATATCTTGATATACCTGAAATATATCTTGATATATTTTCAGGTATATCAAGATATATTTTCAGATATATTCAAATATATTTGAAGTATATCTTGATATACTTGAAATATAAAATATATTAATAAAACAAACATTTGAAGTACTCGATCGATGTATGTAGTTGCGTAATGTTTTATTCTGTGCTGTTAGGCCGTTTACGATGTTCTGTGTTGTTGTTATTGACTGTGATGATTTTTTGATTTGATGTTTGTGTTGGTGTATGTGTTGGATCAAAATACCTGAAAATATATCTTGATATACCTGAAAATATATCTTGATATATTTTCAGGTATATCAAGATATATTTTCAGATATATTCAGATATATTTAAAGTATATCTTGAATATACCTGAAAATATATCTTGATATACCTGAAAATATATCTTGATATACCTGAAATATATCTTGATATATTTTCAGGTATATCAAGATATATTTTCAGATATATTCAGATATATTTGAAGTATATCTTGATATACTTGAAATATAAAATATATTAATAAAATAAACATTTGAAGTACTCGATCGATGTATGTAGTTGCGTAATGTTTTTATTCTGTGTTGTTAGGCCGTTTACGATGTTCTGTGTTGTTGTTATGGACTGTGATGATTTTGTGATTTGATGTTTGTGTTGGTGTATATGTTGGTGTATGTGTTGGATCAAGATACCTGAAAATATATCTTGATATACCTGAAAATATATCTTGATATACCTGAAAATATATCTTGATATATTTTCAGGTATATCAAGATATATTTTCAGATATATTCAGATATATTTGAAGTATATCTTGAATATACCTGAAAATATATCTTGAAATACCTGAAAATATATCTTGATATACCTGAAATATATCTTGATATATTTTCAAGTATATCAAGATATATTTTCAGATATATTCAGATATATTTGAAGTATATCTTGATATACTTGAAATATATAATATATTAATAAAACAAACATTTGAAGTACTCGATCGATGAATGTAGTTGCGTAATGTTTTTATTCTGTGCTGTTAGGCCGTTTACAATGTTCTGTGTTGTTATGGACTGTGATGATTTTGTGATTTTTGTGGTGATTTGATGTTTGTGTTGGTGTATGTGTTGGATCAAGATACCTGAAAATATATCTTGATATACCTGAAAATATATCTTGATATACCTGAAAATATAACTTGAAATATTTTCAGATATATTCAGATATATTTGAAGTATATCTTGAATATACCTGAAAATATATCTTGATATACCTGAAAATATATCTTGATATACCTGTAATATATCTTGATATATTTTCAGGTATATCAAGATATATTTTCAGATATATCCAGATATATTTGAAGTATATATTGATATACTTGAAATATAAAATATATTAATAAAACAAACATTTACTTCAATTTTCTTTTTATACTGATGCTTCACTTTTCTTTGTTTAAGTACTGATACTTAAAATATATAGTAACTAACAGTTTTTATAACATATACTGATGCAGAAAAGAGTAACTATCAATTAAAGAAAAGAAAGCCCCCACCGGCCAAAAACATAAAACAAAGAAAAGTGACAGAGGATGAAGAAACTGATAACGACATAGAAGATACTGATGAGGAGGAACCAAGAAATAAATCAGTACTTACTCAAAGAAAAGTGAAGTCAAGTTCAAGCAGAAGGAAAGAAGCTGAGGAAAAACTGATAACGACATAGAAGATACTGACGAAGGAAGCTTAAAAGAGAAGGAGAACGGGAATTCGATGATCCCTTCCTAAGAGATTGGAAACAACAATTTAAGAATGTCAACCAGATCACAATAAAAGCTTTATCGGAAGTTATAATAGAAATAAAGAAAGCGGATTACATGTTCAGAATGAACATCTTGACATTAATTTTAAATTGTTTGGGAAGCTGCGACAACAACTCAACGATCAAGTTCACGGTTTTAAAAAATGTATTTGTAGGCGATGATGCTAACGATATCGATTGGTGTACACACATACTTGAATGTGCAAGCGTGTCAAAACTAGCATGGCACACTACAAATAACCTTGAGTACTATGGTCCAGTGGCGTTCTTGATGGTAAAATAAATCATAGATTTAAAATTTTATATAAAATAAGTCATATAGCATGCTATGGTCCAGAGAGCGTGATGAAGATAGTACAATTGCTTTACCAATTCGTGATCAATATAAAATAAGTCATAGATTTAAAATTTTATATCTAGATATAAAATTGTTATATCTAGATATAAATTTTTATATCTAGATATAAAATAAGTCATAGTTTTAAATTGTTATATCTAGATATAAATTTTTATATTGATAGCATGTTTATATCTAGAAATAAAACAGGTATATCTAGAAATAAAAATTATATTGATAGCATGTTTATATCTAGATATAAATAAAAAGTCAACACAAATGACTGTAAAAATCACGAATTAAACACAAAAATAAAACAAGGAAATATTCAATCAATCACGAATTAAAGTCAAAGAAGGTAAACTTATGTTGGTAAGACAAATAAAAAAAAAGTAAAAAAAAATATTGATATGCTTTTATCTCTAGATATATAATATAAAGGAGGTTGGAAGAGCCAAAATATCCTTGGAGACCTAACATGCTCTCTGGGAGCGGGGAGTATGAAGAGCCACAAAATCTGATTTAGGTTCACCTGCATTCAGTTACCACTTCATAAATCGAAAGTACATTAACCAACTAGTTATAATTCTGGCTAGAGAGACTCATATGGTACCTGAAACAGTTGGAGCTTTTGACTGAGATGTTACATTAGTGGTGACTAACATCATATTATCTAAGTAGTTAATATTAATACATTCTGGCTCTTCTTCATGCTAGCATCTCGATGTAAGATCCACACCTTCTTCCAAGGAGAATGCGTGCAGAAATTTCTCAGCACGTGTTTCTGAGATGTTTTGGCTACTGCTGAAATGTAAGAACATGAGAACTTGAGTTTGTGTAGATATATGTAGTTATTATTGAAATGAACCAATTTTTAGAATTTTATGAAATTCATTCTCATTAATCACGACTAGATTACAATGTAATATCTAGATATACTTTATATATATATATATCTGATCATAATTATTAAATTGACCCTTATATCTGGATATAAAGTGACATTAAAAAAGTTAAAAATGTATATCTAGATATACTTTATATATATCCAGATATACATTATATATATATCTGGATATACTTTTTATATATCTAGATATACTTTGTATATATCTAGATATACTTTATATATATCTGATCATAATTATTAAGTTAGCCCTTAATTCTGGATATAAAGTGACATTAAAAAAGTTAAAAAGGTATATCTGGATATACTTTATATATATCTAGATATACTTTATATATATCTAGATAAACTTTATATCTGATCAGAACATCTTCGTTTATTCGTCATAGCGGAACATTTCAAAACTTAAACATCAAACAATTGTTCAACGGAGAAACCAAAACTATATGTAAAAGTAAAACTAAACATAGTGAACGGGCATGAAATGACTAGAGGTTCTAAAAACATTCAAACTTAGGTCGAGTTAGTTTAAATTTTACATGCACGACCCCAACGATCAACCCCAACAGTTCAGTCTTGCAGACCAGCACTAACATGAACAAAGAGCTTCAGCCGGTCTGTGAGGATTTCGCCATGAGGACCACATCCAATCTTCTCTGAAGTCATCTCCAGACCCAAATATGTCGACTTGAAGCCAACATCGAACCCTTGACCGTCTCAGCAAGTGAACAAGTACAAACCAAAACTTATCCACACCCTCATCATCATATTACCTTCCACATAACGACACATTAGAACCGATCACAAAAGATGCTAAGAAAACGTCTTCATGATTTACACCTCTGTCATACAAGAGTTCCCACTCAGGTATCTTTACACCTCTCGACTGGTTCATGATTTAGCAAAATAAGTAATGCCCCTTCAGTTTCAGAAAGTCGTAGGATGCTTGATTTTAGATCTTTTATAGCACCAGAAAAAGAAAGATTGTTCTCCTTTTCTTTTGAAGCCCATCCGTTGCGGTTGTCCAGCTGAGACAAAAAAAGTAAACTTAAAAGATGTTCCTCATCTTATCTGAAACAAAAAAATAAAACATAAAGAAATGAAATGTCTACATGGAATTTATAAGTTAACATGAAGATGGGATCAGATGGTAAAGGAAGCACCAACAAACCAATACTTATCACTTCGATTTACAAGGCCAAAGTTATATGTTTGTCGGCTTTCATTTCAGATATTAGCTGATCCTTCTCTCTTAGCCAATCAAAACTCATTTATGAAACAAAGTCCCATGCTTCATCATAAGTTATGGATATTTACTACTATTTCTTAAATGACAGATTATTTCACACTCAATATCAACAAAAAAAAATCAATAAATTTGTTTGAATTCAAATCAATATGAATTACTTCATTAGTGTTCGAGGTTGAAGCTTCATTTTCTAGAAATGATTCTTGAAGACCGTTCATCCAACCAAGGTTAATAGCTAAAACTTCCAATGCTACCCCTAAGTGGCATACTCCTAGCTAACCTATTGACTCTAATTAACATGTTCAAATGTTGCTATTGACACAACTGAGCCGAATAACCCATTGACTGTGATTATTGAAATTTCAATATATAGCATTCCCTATCGACATTGTGAAACCATCAAATCCATTCAACTTCTTAATCAAGCCTCAGTTTGAATTTCATGATGACTTTGTAGGAGCATCACTAAGTTTCTAATTGTTTTTATGCTGACATAACATGAAGCACAAAGAATTCCGTGAATTTTTTTACCTTCGAGTTTATTTGTATACTACATACAAATATGCATTTATGTACTAGAAAGTATTATACTAATATACAGCTTGCCATAAAAACAATTGAAATTAGTTACACTAGACGAGTACCCGCGCATAGCGGCGGAAATTGTCTAGCAACAGATAATTAAAACGATGCGATATTGTGGTAAGTGTTTCGGTGAAGTTCAAAATATAACGTCAAAAGATTAAACTTTTATTTCAAAGCGTTGTAACATGTTATAATTCAAAATATCTTATAAGTATGTTTCAATTGGATGAAAGGGTGCCATTTGTTTAATTAACGAAAGTTTATATCTTTTTTAATGAATAAGATTTGCATGTAGTAGTTTTTAATGGGACCCACATTTTTCAAGCATTCAACATTTTCAATTTTCAACCAAAGGGATACATCATTTATAATGTAATATAAATATACATTAGTGGGACCCACATTTTTCCAGCATTCAACATTTTCAACTTTCAACCAAAGGATACACCCTTTATAATGTAGTATAGATATAGATTAGTGAGACCCACATTTTTCAACCATTCAACATTTTCAACTTTCAACCAAAGGGATACACCCTTTATAATGTAGTATAGATAGTACTAGTATATTTAATGCCTTCTGTTGTACTATGAAAAAAAATGATGCTAATATACAACCCGATACCTCGACTTATCGGAAAACAATATAAGCCATAAGCCCGCTATATAAGACAAAATAAAGTTCATAAATAAAGTTCACAGGGTGCAGGTGCCATGGATTATGAATCAACAAATAAAGTTCACAGACCTTGCACATAATTTGGTTCGGGCATTTCATCAAACAGCTGATAAGCATAATAAAATTGAATCAGTTTGTTGCAATGACTGTGATAAAACTATTAACTAAACAATTATTAGAAGCAATATTCGATCTGAACGCTGACTACTAATATGTGAATGATGAAAGTGTAAAATTGAACAAGCCAAATTTAACATAATAACCTTTAAATTAGTGATAGAATGGTGCTGCTATGGCAATGGCGACGATTGGTCCTTCAATGGCAGTTTGTACTATAGTTGGTTGGTGTAGTGGTGGTTTGAACGCCGGTGATCGGTGGTTGTGTTGGCAATGTAGTTTTCGCTAATCGGTGCACCGAGAGGATGTATTTGTTTTTTACACAGGTGTGTGTTTAAAGTAAAAGAAACCCGACAAAAAAATAGATTTTTACAAATTAAATCTTAGATTAATCTGAGCCTTTAGATCAAAACTAAATAGAAGGCTTGGACCCTCAAAGAATAAGAGTAAGCAAAAAAAGAGAGCACTAAAGGTTTATCCTTACTTATTTTTTAGTCACTAAAAAGGTCAAAATTTTTCCTTACTCTTATTTTTAGTAAATATTGTATTTTTACCTACTCTTATTTAGAGACTTTAATAGATAAAAGTTTTATAATAAAATAATGTTTTTTATACTAAAAAGATATTAGTAGAGAAATATCTAAACTTTTGTAGTGATTTGTTGGTATCCTCCTATCCTATACATCTATAAATCTTATTTATAAAACTTTTATACCACATGGAAACACATTTTGTTGTATCTTTCTTTGTTGGTTATAAGTTCAAAACGAGCATGAAGATTGCTCAAGTTTATTAAACCCCGGTATATTCTCCATTGACAAAATGATGATAAGTTAAAAAAGGGTTGATGAAAATATCTAAAAGTAAAATATTGGGGGGTTCCATGATTCGTGCCACGATGTGCTGCCTGCCATGAGGCATGCAACCGTACCTTGTATCTAGGGTGGGTGAATATAATTTGTACCACCCATGCACCATCCATCCTCGATCAGATCTATTTATGATTACTATGTAGTGTAATTGTTTACTAAAAAAATGGCTTCTTGATCCATTTCCATGTATATACAACAATATTTTATCAGTTTGATCATAAATCAAGAAGCGATCTATAAATAGTGTGGTTAAAAATAGAGACTTGGTCGTGTCTAGCTTGTTCAGGCAAGACGCGAGGCTGGTGGTAACATTAACCTTCATGACGGTCACCAACTTAGGCTAGATGAAATGGCGAGTGAATGACCTACCGCTACGTCAGCGTCATATTAGTTTCTCTTTTCACTCATTCAATTTATCTTTCAACCTTACTCAAGGTGAAAAACTCACCGTTACGTTATTACTCATTCAATACCCAACCCACTAAAAAACTATTAAAATAAACTAAAAAAACGGCCCCATATGTTTTTAATTCACTCAGATGAGATCTTCACCTTTGCAACAAGAAATCACGTGTAACTTTTATAAGCGAAGTAACAACTCACTCGTGAGTGTGAGTTTGCCACTCACCGTATAATCTCACTATCATTTCATCCGGCCTTAAGGCCCCATCATAGTTCGAAATAGGGTTGAACATCGGTCCGGGACCGGACCGAGGACTGAAATGGTCCGAAACCCGGACCGAGACCGGGAAGTCCGGTCCGTTCGGTCCTTGGTCCGGTCTTATCCTATTAGGCATAATCGAAGAGATTTTGGTAAGACCGAATCGGACCGACCAGACCGACGATCGAATTCATCAAAAACCCTGGATCGAGGACCGGAACGAAATTGTTCGGTCCGGTCTGATTTTCCGATCCGGATCAATTTTAGGTCTGCAATGCTCAACCCTAGTTTGAAAGCCATCAATATGATCTGATTATATATAACAAGAAAATCACCAATCAATCGATCACAAAGAATCTAAGATGGTTCTAGCTAGTCACATGCGGATTGCCATAGGCCTCCATGGGCGGATGGGCTTAAATCATACGAATATTGGAAGCCCATGGGCTGATGGGCCTTAGCCCTGAAATGATACTCCGCAAAAAACCAATGACTACAACATATCAAACTTACATGCTACTGCAACATCAGGCGTCACATCTATTAAGTTAGCAACTTAGCATGTAACACGAATCTCAAACTAGAGTTCCCCTCTAAGAACAACTAGTGAACTTATTTACGGTATCTAATAAGTTAATTAACTAGCTACTACTAAAGTCACATAAGAACTCTATATGTAGTAACATCATAACACCGAAAAGTTGGTGTGAACTAAAGAGTGTTATCGGATTGAGTTATAGGATTATCGGATCTTGTCGAGCCGGGGTGAATCGGGTTTTAATTTTTAAAAATTCACTCGCAACTCGACTATAAATTCTGGTTATCGGGTCGGGTGATTCAGGTTATCGGGTGATTCAGGTTATCGGGTGATAACAATTCAAATAAAAGTAACGTATTTACAAAATGAAGGCTGGTTAAATAGACACTACCAATAATTTTTCTAATTGTTTCACGAAGCTTGTTTTTTTCCCTAAGTACAATCCTAAACACTCTTGTGTTACTGTACCTCGACACGGAATATCAAATAGAGGCTGGTTAATTCTTTGAAAATACTTAGAGCTTGAATTCGCAACAAAACTAGAAGGGGGCTCATCGACAATTATCATGTGTGCTAGAGCTTTCTTGTTTTTTATTTATTTATCAAACTTTCATGATATCATCTTTTTTTATCACCACCCTCAAAAAGCAATATTAGTTTGAGACATACTTTGTTTGCTAAGTGTGATTTGCATGTTAATAAATGATTTTTAAGATTTGATATATTATGCTTTCTAGAATGACATAAGTATTTTCTATTGCAATGTTTACACTTAGCTTTCTTGTCGAGAAGCGTCTCATTTTTTTTAAGCTTTAGTTCTACAAAATTGATCCATACAAGTGATGTTTTTATACAACCCTTTGGTTGTTCTACCTCCTGTTCCTCTATGTTAGTGTCATTGCTCTCAACTTCAACGGGTGTTTGATTCAGAGAGGTTGATTGCAATGTCATCTAACAATAAAGCAAAATAAATATCAACTAATCAGTTACATGCTTATATTATGGCAAAATTTCAACAAAAATTAAAACAATAAACAATTATCTCTTCTTTAAATGATGATGATCTTTTTAGGAACAAATGACATGGACAAATGATAATTAGTAGATGCATTTTGAAAGATTTAGGAGAATAAAGAGAGTGTTTTTATCGACTTCTATGATACAAGATTTAGAAGTTCTTGAAACCTCTGTAAATGTGTAATGGGTTAACCAAACGTTCATGCATATTTATAGTAAATGGTATTAGGCTTATAAATAATTATTACTTAAAAAGGTTAATTTTGATAATCGGGTTTTGTTAGGTTGACCCGTTAACCCGTTAAAAAATTATGCAACCCTAACCCGACCTGATAACACTAACGGGTTATCAGGTCGGATCAAAACAACCGATAAATTCTTTTAACCCGACCCAATTAAGCTTAATCGGGTTCAGGTTCGGGTCGAATCAACCCGACCCTACTCACACCCTTCGTGTGAACATCACATAACACCAAAATAACAACAACTACTCTTATCACAACATCAAATAACACAATTTTCCTTTATTTTTCATAAACCCCCCTTAACCAAATAATATATTTAAATTGATTCAATAAAAATACACATTACAAATATTTAATGCAAAAACCCTTTAAAAAATAAAATAAAATTAAAATATAAGTTTTGTTAGTTTTGAGCTTTTAAATAAATACATACTACATATATAAAAACACTTAGGTCTCATATACAAACTAATTTATCTATTTTTAGTTTTAAAAATACATACTATACATGGTATGGTTGCATCATTAAATGCATAAAATTGACGATCGTTAGTTAGATCATAAGGTCGTTAGTTAACGTTTGTTTTTTAACGGTCATTAATTTGCGACCGTTTTATGTTTTTTTAAACTTTAACATAAGGTAACGGTCGTTAATTAAACATCAGTTTTTTTTTCTTTAATATTACATTTTTGTAATACAACAAAAATGCTATACGGTTGGTCTATGATATTACGTGCCCATTGCAAAGTTAGTCCTTATGGATTAACTTAACAACATAACGGTAACTTAAAAACTATTTTCGTACAAAAAATCAAAAACAATTTACGAAATACCCCTTGGATTATTGGTCCGATACAGAGTTACTCCGCCCTCAACCCCGGCCTCTAACCCCGCAACAAAGCGCGTGTTTTCATCCTCGTTCCTAAATATTGTGAGGTTGTTTGTTCGTGTGAACATTCATTGCAAATAAAGGCATATAAGAATTGAGCTAAACAATTTTGGATTGGGCTGAATGGATTTACCAGCCATGCAGTTGGGCTCACTTGTGCCTCTCTAAAAACTGGAGCCTTGAGCAAAATAATTCCGATTTAAGTTACTTAACCCGCTTAGTTTTACCGTGAAAGAGCAAGGTGCAATTGCATCTTATAACGTGTTATAACTTATAAGTGCAATCAAATTAAACTTTTATCAAGTAATTCGAGCTTGATTCGATTAAACCCATATTTTATTAAGCTTTAACCCAAGCTCAAACTCAAAAGTAGCTCAAAACATATATCAAGTTTCTACTCAAATTTTTTATAGCTCAGCTCGATATTTTATCAAAAATTTTTAAGCTTTAATATAAATATGTTTTCATGATGAATCATAGCTCTTATCTTTCTTATTTATTCTCACTTTATAAACCGGGCCATAACCAACTAAACCTACAAGTTTTTCTTATCAAATCAATTTCAAGCCCTATTAAACTCGAAATCGGCTTAACTTGATTACATCTATAATTATAATGTTGTTATTTGAATACACAGTCTATAACGTTATACTAACTAAAAATAACCTTTTTAATAATAAATAAATAAATAAAACCATGTAATATTCGTCGTCTCTATAGCTATGAGAAAAACAACACCAACCATGGTTCAAGTTTGAATGACATAGCTCTTTCATAGGTCACCAAAATACTTATAACGTGCGATCGAGAGACGACATTAAGACATCTAAGAATATATTTGGAGCAAAGCATTTGAGAGCGTTTTGAACTAGCGACAAACAATTTACAGTTTAAATATAATGCTTGTTTGACAACGAGTAACTAACGGATAAATCGTGTAACTATTTATTTAAAACGTTTCATCAAGAAACACTTAAATCTAACAGCTAATGCTTTGGCTCTCAAATTACACGCATGCCCATTTGATTTATTCAAAGATTTTGTATGTAAACATATCTACTTGTTTTTACGTAATTATACACTAGTTACAACTACGTTACCAAAAAACTATAGCTAATTACTACAACTGCTATGCTTCTGATGTCGTTAAGTCTCGCAAACACAACCTAAGAGTGAAGGGTGCAATCCGTTATACACCCTCGCTATAGCATTTTTTGGGCTATAATGGCAAGATCACTGCGCCGCTTTCCATCGATATAGCTTCTTGGTCCTATGTTGCACGGAGACGGATACGGAAACGGAGACGGGTACGAGGACGGGTACTTAGAAACGCTAATGTCTCAAAATCAATGAAACGGGTACAGCTGGAAACGTTTTTGTATTTATCTATATTTATTAATAAATTAAATAAACATGACTTTTTAACTCATAAAGCAAGAAAAAATAAATACTGATAGTGAAACATAATATATTCTTAACATTAAACAAATACTGTTAGTCAATTTTTAGAGATTTGTTAGAAGATATGGCAACCTTTTATATGTATATACAATATAAATGGACCAAAAAATGTTTCATGGCCCAAAAACTAGCCCAAAAACGTGTTAAAATCCAAAGAAACGTTTTCCTTCGCGTTTCTGCTAGAGCTTTGGCGTTTCCTATCTTCAGGAAACGTTTCCCTTTTGAGGAAACGTTTCCGCCGCGTTTCCGGGCGTTTCCAGCCATTTCCCGTTTCCGGGACGAGCACGGCATCCGAGAGACGTTTCCGTGCAACATAGTCTTCGTCAACCCCAACACTATCGTTTTCTTTAGCAAGTGAGGTACTTAGATGCGTGTTACATAAACTTTATGGTTTATGGTTTTCTTTATGGTTTATGCGTGTTACTCAAATTGGCAAACCTCGTTTGAAATAAAAAAAAATTGCGAAACGAATCTTGAAACATCATCACCAACAGGTATAAAAAAAGAACATAGAGATCTTTGACCAGATGACCATAACTAGGTTTAGTATTATAAAATGAAAGTCAAAATTAGACGGTGATCAAGTTAAAGCTGTGGTCACGAATGACGACTCACGGGCCGGGTTCCGTGGTGCCAACCAGTATTGCACTAGCCAATGGTTTTGCTGTCATCTTTTCTATTTTACTGTCACAAAAGTTTATACTCTCTTTTGTACATAGTATAGTAATACTATATCAAAAAAATAAAAAAATAAAAAAATAAATAAATATGTTTCGTATGTATTTACAAAATCAGTTGTATTTTATATTTTTTACTTTTTTAATGTGTGACTATAATTTCTTCTCATCTTTCTTATTTTGTTTTTTTCATTCTTATTAAATACTACATCCGTCCCATATTAATAGTCTATATTACTATTTTTGGACGTCCTAAATTAATAGTCAAGTCTAAAAATAGATAAGAAATGTAGATTAAGTTTACCACCATATTATCCTCACTTGAAGGTATTATTACAAACAATAAAGAAGTTATAAATTAAATGGTTAAGGATAAAATTGTCATTGCGTAAAAAGTAAGAGAGAGAAAGCTGAAAAAGTGATGTTTTTATTAATATGCGTGTTTTTGGTCGATGGACTATTAATATGGGACGGAGGGAGTAGCTAATCTATTTGTACTAATTTTTTCAAATATTTTATATATAAAAAGCAGAAAAAAAAGTAGTAGATAAAAAGTATAAAATTTACAAAAAAAAGTAATACTGTAAAACATAAAAAATACAAAGCTAAAGACTCTATCTTATTACTACCTCCATCCTATATTAAAGGGGTGTTTCTTTTTCTTGTTGTGACTCTTAGTGGGAAGAGTTGTGGGCCCAAATCCCTTTCAACCACTTGTTCCATACTCACATAAAACACTCCCTCTTCCCACTAAGAGCCTAATTAAGAGGCTTATATAGCACCCTTTAAAAAAGTAAACAAGCCCTAAGTGTCCACAATGAAATATTTTAAGTCTTTATTATTGAACATTGACCATAAATTTTTTTATTTTTGTTACATAATACTTGATGAAAGTTATACGAATAGATTCGTTTATAAAATGTATTTTCATTAATATAATTTTCATCAAATATTATATAACACAAATAAAAATACTTATATTCAAAGTAAGATAAAAAAAGACTTAAAAGGGTAAAAGCTATACAATACCATCATACTTATCAAAATGTATCGACTTTAAACACTTACAATTTAATTAATCGCTAGACATTACCAATATACTTTTAAATTTATTGTACACTTTACCAATATAACCCTGAAATCACTGTATTACTATTGTCTTCTTTAACATTTTATATTATATAAAAAAAACTCAGATTAAAAAAAAACTCAGATCCAAAAGTCACGTTTCAAATGAAAACTACAACAAAATTTATAACGTGGGCTCTATCAAATTGGTTCATATCCAATTCATGAACCAAGGACCAAGATGCTACCCAATCCATGTAGTAAACATTTTCCTAGAAATGACGCAGAGACAATCATTAAGGATTGTTAGCTTTTCTGCCCTCGTACTTGGTTTTGGCGACTAAATTGTCCCAAAAACACGACTGCGTAAATTAAAGGTCAAATCATACGTTCATGAACGTTTGATGTTTCAGTTGCCATCCAATGCAAGACTTCGTTAAAAAAAATTGCACCTGACATCACAGAAAAAACTGTTCCGGTAGGAAATTGATTTCACTCCAAGAGTTTGTCTTTAAGGAGTAAATAAACGCAGTGTGTACTTTTGCATCATATAATATACCCACAATGTTGTAATCGTTAATGAAGGGTTGCAACCAAACCCTAAGGATGCTGCGTCGGCTCTCAGAAAATGAGGATCAGGAATTGTTACTTCACGTCTAATTGAAAGATTCCACAAATTAAAACCACGTTCTCTTGCATAAAAACATTCATCTCTATGCAAACAGATAATTCCATTACATGATCCAATAACGTCGATAGATGAGAAACGGGAAAATCGGACTGTTGTTGCATCCGTGTACCCACGTACCGGACCCAATGGTAGTTTGTCTTCAGAATGTAATGTACATATGAATTCTCTGACACGGCGTGTAGTTACTTTGCAAGTTGCGTGTTGGATGAGGACTTTATCAGGAGTATTCATCAATCAGAATAGCGAACATACGGATGAAAGCAGGGCTAGCAATACGAGAGTACCATGATTTAGACAATGATCTGAAGTTCTGAACACGCATGGGCCATGCTTTAGCACGACAAAAATACAGGTTTATAGATTGATGTTGTAGAGTGGCAATATATGTAATTATGTAAAAAAAGAAAAGGGTAATACAGTCATTTCAGGGTTATATTGGTAAAGTATATAATCAATTTGAAAGTTCATTGGTAATGTCTAATGATTAAACTCTAAGTGTTTAAAGTTGGTACATTTAGATAAATACAATGGTATTATATAACTTTTACCCGACTTAAAAAGTCAAAACTGGACACTTAATATGGGACGGAGGGAGTAGTAATTAGTTGGTAAAAATATCAAAAGATATATAAATACTAGCCGAGTACCCGCGTAATGCGGCGGATACTCGGTGACTAATTTTGTAGCGGGCATATATTTTTTCGTTTATATATTTTAGCAGCGAATAATTTCTACTGTAGTTGTACCGTTATAAAATCTTTCTCGAAAATGGATGTATAAATAAATTAATTATAATATAAGAAATCTTTAAAAACTTGCAAAGAAATAGAAAACTATTTGTGTATGCTTCTGTTTCATGTAAGTTTGGTTAGAGTGTAAAAAGCTATGACTTTGATAAGTCATTAACCTTACGCTAGAATATGAGCTCATTTTAAGATGTCGGATTTAGTTAAATGTGTGGAAATGATTCATTGCTGAATGTCAAATATTGAATGCTTTAAACCTTAAAATGTTACAGGCTGACATTAAAGTATTAAAATTAATCGATATTAAATACTCTTAACCCTAAAAACTTAATTCACATCCTCCATCTCTCACTTTCACTTGTATACAAAAAGTTACTACGTATATCATCTCCACCACAACTACCAAAATAAAGCTACCACCACATGCTAACAACATAAGTTAGGAGCTTCCATTATTAGACAAAATATGTGCCGCCACTTCCAAAATACGCCGAAGAATCCTCACAAAACCTAATATTTATGCAACCCATTCGAAACCCAAAGATCCATTTGCAGCCCCCGTCACATCTAGTTATTGCCACCAAACGCTAAGAATGTTTGGTGAAACACCACTAAAACCACAAGTGTATCGAAATATCGGTAAAACACACGAATTTCGGTGTACTAGAGTCTACTGTTTCTGGTCCGATATGTACATGGTGAAAACCCACAGATTTTGATAAACAATTATGTATGCATAAGATATATTTATGTATCACATTCTGGGTAAAACCCATGGATTCCGGTGTAACCAGAACCTACAGTTGTGCAGGATGGATTGTTTTTTATTCACATAGTTTCTTATAAAGTGTCGTTTGGCTTAAAATCTGGAATGACTATTTAACCGTTAAAAATACAAAATTAATTGGTAGTATTCTAGATTTTATGATCCTAACCGTTACAAAGATTATTTGACTTAATTTTAATGTTAGAGTTGAAAATTGTTACGAAGTTACAAAATTAAATAATCTTTATATCTCATTTATATTGAAAAAATGTATGAATTAAATCTGGAAAAAAACGTATGTATTAAATCTGACTTTTTTTTAAAAAAATGGTCAATATTGGCTAGTGATTTGTATGTAGATTACTTAATAAAGAAATGTTTGAGGCGTAAAATTTTAAGATTTCTTTATTTAGTGTTGGTCCCTTGTAATTCGTTATTACTTATCAACTTAAGTAATAATCTTTACTTCGACTCAAGTGTGTTGTTTAAACAATAGATAAGAACTACGAAGAATTAAAACAACAATACCAATATACTTTTTAACGTATAGACATTTATTAGAATCAAATAAAGAATCTATAACCCATTTTGTTTGCGGAATAACAAAGTGGTTGAATGACAATGGGTTGTGATCTCCTCCACTTAAACGTCTAACCAAAGTTAAAGTCTAAGCTCCAATCTAAACGTTCATATGCATCTTCGCTATATGGTTTAGTTGGTATCGAGAGAGAAAGGTTTTCCAGAGTTTAAGCTCTTGTATTGGTTAACCCTTTCTCTCCCAATGTACACTCCTTATATAAGCAGTGTAAACTAGGGTTTGTATTTTGCATGTTTCAATGCATGGGTTTATCCAGTGGGTGGTTGATGCCCATGTTGGATAAACAATACAAAGTACATATTAAACTATTCTAGAAAAGATAAAGGTTGTACTTATATCTAAGTATACAAGCAACCTACTTTGACTTAAAGTTATCTTTTCCCGCCTAATGCAAACCATCAAAATACTGAAGAGTCTTCAGTATCCTAGAGGAGATCGACATCATTCAGTTTTGTATTGTCAAACCAAACTGAACTGAAAGCCCTTCTTCAGTCCTTGTTCTTCAACAACTAGACCGCCTAGTATTTGAAGCGAAGACTCCTTTGTCTTCTAAGTTAACTGGAAGGGGAGTGCTGAACTTTCTTCAGCTATAAAGTCTTCAGTAGGAACTTTGTTCCTCTGGTCATCCTTCAGCAGACTGGCCTTACTGCTGAGCATGAAACACTTAGGGGGATTTTATATTCAAATCCTAGAGTTGCTTCAGGGTCAGTAAATACTGACCCAACAATCTCCACCTATTTGGATATACAAATAGCCTAAGTCTAATGTCAGTAGTAAGTGAGCATAACAACTTCTTCTTAATTGCACTGAACAATTAATAACTTATAAATATCTAATAATCATTAATTCATGAAACATTACAAATTACAGCAAAAATATTACAAATGATTATTCAATTCTTTTTAGGCCTAAGTTCTTCAGTTATGGAAGTCTGGGTTAATGGATCTGAGTTACTGTGGTCCAATATAGCAAGCAAGCACGTGCTGAAGGTTTTAGCAGCATCAGTAAGTCCTGGACCACCATGAAGAGAGTAAAAGATCCTTTGAACATTCGAGAGAAGTTCATTGTTCATTTTGTTAGTGCAAACATGACGATGTTTTGTCGATATAATCTTTTTGTGTTTTCTTGATGACAAACGTATAATTCGCAATACATTATATAAAATGTTAAGGTACTCGTAATCACTCAAGAATACATTTGTATACTTCTCTCGACACCTCCAAGATCGCATTTGGCATGAATCACTCAAGGTATGAATATACATGTCATTAACCTAACTAAGTGATCAAGGATTAATATTTTCTTAAAAATCACATTTAATCAAATGTGACAAAAGATTTTAATAAACTTTATTTTTAAGAAAATGTTTTATTAAAAAAGAAAATGGAAATTTGAATTTGGAATATTCCAAAGAATATTCTCTAAGCTATATTCCAAAGAATATTCTATAATTTGAATTTGGCATATTCCAAATGCCGAAGGAATATCCTTTGAGGGTATAAATGGTATTTCCCCACTAAAGGACAAAAATGCACGATCTCCAAGCCGGAGGTTCCTTAAAGGAACCCGCGGTTCCTTATTGATAAGGAACCGCGGGGGCATTTAAGGAACCACTGGTCTTTATAGCCGTTGCATTGTTGTCCTATAAATAGTGGATCATTTCCAGCTTTTCTTTCAACCATTTTTGCACAGTTTCTTTAAAAACATCTTTAAACTCCTTGATTAGTTAGTTTAGATTAATCTTGTTTAAGATGTGATTCTATCCTTCAATCCTCTCATCCTCTCAAGTGCAAAGAGAAGAACACTTTCATTACCATGAAGTGTTGGGTTCACAACATGATGAAGATATCTCCTTCTAGATTAATTCATTGTTTTCCTACTATGTATATGTAGAAGATCCAAGTGTTGGATTCACTTGGATGTGTTTGTAAAGGTAGCATATCTAAGTGATGGGTATCATTGGATTAGGTGTTAGTTGTGTAGATCCAAGTTTGTTAATACTTGGATATAGTGTTAGAGTCATAGATCTAAGTGGTGAGTACTTAAATCTATATGGTTTATGTGTTTATGCCATAAAACACAAGGTTTGTTATGTTGGGCCATAAAATATAACTAGGATGAAGAGTTGTGTAGGTGTGTAGTTGTGAAGAGTGGTGTAGTTATGTAGTTGTGAAGAGTTGTGTAGTTGTGTAGATCCAAATTGGTGTGTCAATTTGGAAGTTGTGTAGATGGGTGTAGATTGGTCCTACCTAAGATTAGGACTCGACATATAGCCTTATGTCAGAAAATGGTGAAGTGGGTGACGTTGTGCAGATTGGTCCTACCTAAGATTAGGACTCGACTTTTAGCTTAGAGTCGGAAATTGGATAAGCGACGTTGTGTATGGTTTATCCACCTTAAGGAGTTTGTTGACTAGTGAAGTAACTCTCGAGTAAGGTGTACTCGAGGAGTGGAGTAGGGCGAAGAGGAGCTTCATGACCGAACCACTATAAATCATCGTGTCAGTACTTTCATTTACATTTATGTCTTTACCTTTTTAGATGTATTTATAGTTGCATACTTGTTGTTGTGTGTTGTGTGCATCTCATAATCTAAACATCTAAGTTGCGGAAAAGCTAAGGCTTAGTACGTGTGTGCTTCATGTTTAGATTATGGTCAAGTGTACATCACTTATTCTAAACATCCTAGTTGCGGAAAAGCTTATGCTTAGTACGTGTGTGCTTAGTGTTTAGACTATTGCTTGATGTACTCTTGATTTGATGTGTTTGTGTGTTTCCTTACTTATAGTTATTATCTATTACAAACACATCTCATACTTAGTCAAGCTTGATCAAGAATTTGATAAAAGTATTGTTAAAGTTTAACATGTAATAAATGGCATCGTCCACTGTAGGCGGTTCCTTAAAGGGACACGCGGTTCGTTAGTGATAAGGAACCGCGGGTATGTTTAAAGAACCGCGCACAGTGGGTTTATGCGAAATGTTTTGAAAAGTAACTAGAAACTATTCACCCCCTTCTTGTTTGTACAATTGGTATCAGAGTGTGGTTATTCAAGATCTTTGAAGTATATTGTACTTTAAATCTTGGATCGATCTTTTCTCTCTTTTTCAAAACAAAAGGTTTTTAAAAAATGAAAACGGTTTTTAAAATTAGAGACGATCTTTGTATCAAATTGTTCATGAAGAGTGATTACTTATGAAATGTGTTTTGTTGTTTCATTCGTACAAGTTTTGGTGTTAAATAAACTTCGTATAATAGCTTGATAACAAATCTTTTCATGTTTGGAAGTATAAAAATCTTTTGTGTCATAATTAACTCTAAAATACGAGTTATATGTGTCTAAAATGATTTTTTAGAGTACTAAGTCCTTCCAAAATGTTACCAAATGATTTTGGCCGAAAACTCAATTCTTGTCCACTGTCCGCGGTTCTTTATCTCTTCCCCGAGGTTGCATATCAATAAGGAACCGCGGTCAGCCCGACTCAGATTTTTGAAAACTTTAAAAAATCATATAAAATCAATCGTAAGTCCGTAGAAGCCGTGTCACCCGTTATTTCGAGCGTAACGGAATTTCCTTTCTATTAAAAATGCTTCCAAACCTTTATTCAAACTTTAAAATTTGGATGTTTTTTAAGTTCTATACTTTGTCCAAAGTATTGAGCGTCGGTTTGTCATAAAACTTGTGTTTTACTCTTTTCTATTAAGTTGAACATCTCTTGTTGATATATCTTTGAAAATTGATATATTTATAAAGTGTTGAACCTAATTAAATTTTGAAATGGGTCGAAAACTATTTTCAAATAAAATCAAGCTATGTATACTTTGGTGTATCTAACACTCAAAACAAAGACCGCCTATAGATATAGATGGGAGGTAGGCGGGGCTAGCTTGCTTCTCTTCCCCTAGGCTACCTGCACATCTTATGTGCGAATAAAAGGACGAATGCTTTTGTACTTTTTCTTTTGTTTTTGGTCATTCTTAAGTGCTCATTACTATTAGTAGTAGTGTTACTTAGTTGTCTATTTATGTGTGCATTGCATATAGGATTAACATCTCTTGGTTTACAAATGTTATATAAACATCTTGTATGCCTCGACTTTTTCTTTAACACTATTAGGTTTGAAAGCTTCGTGAGCTTGTCAAATCTATTGATGTGGGTCGTCTTACTCGATCATTGTGTTATTAGTTCAAGTAGATTAATGTCTCACTATAAAACATGAAACACCCTTTGAAAATCATTGCTATTTTCTCTTAAAGGAGTGTTTATGGGAATCAAGAAAGATTTCAATTAAATATCAATTCATTATTCAAACTATGATTGGTATCATTATCGAATCTAATTGACATGTTTTTAAGTGTAGACATAAATGTTGTTTATTAATAATATACATTGGATCATAACTCACACTTGTATTGATGATGGTATATTGAATCTACTTGTTCAAATTATTAGACATATTTGTTTAATAATTGCTTATAATGCACAATGGAGTCGGTTTGACAAGTTGGATGTTTCATCCGAAATACTCAAGTAATTTACATTGCAATGCAATTTGTAAATGTGTCATTTACGAAAGACCAATCAAGAGTGTTCCTTTGTGTTGTGTAAACGTTGTTTATACACTTCAAAGTTATTGGCCTAAAGTTCTATTAAGGTAAATAACCTTAACTAGACTTATTTGACAAGATATGCAATGGTGCATTCTTTACCCTCATTAGGTTGTGAATTGTGTCGTCATACACTTTTCATCCTTGCTACACTTTATTAGACAAATGTAGGAATTACATTTTGTCTAACTTAAGAATGACTACTAGAGAATTTATGCACTAGATTCTTAATTTGACCTAACGGTTGAATTACTTTCATGTGGGAAGATGGGTTATTATATAACTCGTAAAACCGATCATGCTTAACCTTGATTGAGCACCTCTAGTGATAATCTCATACCCATTCTCTAAATGGGCTAAATGGCTCTTCCTAAATATGACTAATGATAGTTTACTTTGATGAACTTTGTATGTCATTAGGAGTCTTTTTCTTTTGTAGCCATTAGATTTTTCTTAGCCTTCTTCCTACGTACTAATTGAACCTATGTGTTTTTCGCTTGTGTGTGTTCTAGTTTTTATTGCTCTTTAGCATAACTTTATGATAAGTTAGACTAGAACATTAGGATTTGCCGAATTGGAAAAGTTACCTTATCCTCCAAAACACACCCTCTGTGGGCGGTTGTTTATAGAAACCGCGGCTCCATATCGATATGGAACCGCCGGTGGAGAAAAGGAACCGCGGGCAGACACATATAAAAACGGGTTTTCCAAAATTTCCCAATTGTTCCATCACCCTTTGGAATCCTTGTTTCAAACCTTTGGTCACTCCTAAAATATCTTGTGCTTTCTCTTCTTAACCCAAAGCATTTTGAAATCTCTTTCACACCAAAGCAAAATGTATTTTTTCACAAATGAAAGCCTTGATTATCCACTATTTTCTAAAATCTATTTCAATCCAAATTCACCAAAAAATACGCCAAATTAAATCTTTTCTCCTTCTAAGGATATTGATTTTGGAAACTATCTTTTTCCACCACTTCCCTTTTGTGTTCTTACTCCATCACATGATTATGTCATGCATCATGGAACATATTGTCTTTGTTGTCAATATCAACATCTTGTCATGTCTATGATGAGTTGAATTACAAGATTATCACCAAGCCTTTTCCACCAAATTCCGCCACCACCTTGTCTTTCATTTAAGCATGTGGATTGCTTATTGCTAAAACATCCAATTTAAGCATATCTTAGAATTCTAGTGTAACTAAGATTAAAATTATGCTTAAGTTTTAGGCTTGTGTTTCATACATCTTTGTATGATCTTTATTCTCTTGTATTTCCTTTCATGTTTTTTTTCAGCATGATTTGTCTTTGGGTCTTGGATCTCGTTTTCCTTGTGATCTTTCTTTTCTTCTTTATTTTTTCACTCGGTTGTCAAGGAAGGTTAGAATTAACTCTAATTCCTCTCCTAGTAAGATTGACAACTTAAATATTTCTTTTGAAATATTCAAGTAATTTTAACTTGCAAGTGTAATTGTTAAAAGTCATATCCGAAGCATTGACTTTCAAGCCATTTAGCATCTTATGTTAAATTGTTTGACCAAGTGATTTTCTTTTGAGTCTATAATCATTTTTGGACACCCATTGTTCACGGTTCCTCAAATAACATAGCGGATCATTATTTATAATGAACCGCGGACCTATTTAAAGAGCTGTGGCCAGTGAGTCCCTTTGTTCGTTTTTGGTGTATCTCTTTCTCTTTGACGAGTTTTCTTGAAGATTCCCTCTTTTCTTCTCTGGTTTTCCTTCAAGACTTCACTATCACCTAATAAGGTATAGTATTCTTGAATTATTTTGTGAAGTTATCCTTAACTTCTTTGTTGAGTCTCTTTCTATTTATTTTAATCATGCCTCTCTAAGTTGAGTCTCTCTCTTCTATCCTTTCTAAACTAAGTCGAGTCTAGCCTCACCCTTTCCTCGTCATTTAATTGTTCTTTGAACATTTACAATGATTGAGAAGAGCTACAAAACTTTGAGCATGTAGTTTATCATATGCTAAACACCATCCATCTTGGTTTTTCTATTCTTTGACTTATTTGATCTCTTTCTCTATATCATTGAGTCATCTTTTTGGTGTCGACATTCATAATCATCCTTGCCTATAATGTCTTATATCTAGTATTTTTCTTAAGTGTCAATTTATCCTCGCTTTTGGTTTTTCTTTATTTTTGTACCTTGATTCCCGACTTAAAGCTTTTGGAGCTTTCTAAATGAATTATTTTTAAGGTCAAAAATGTCTTCGAGTTGAGATTTTTTGTCTTTCTCATTGTTGAGAGTTGATTGTGGTTAAAATTTACAATTGGATTGGTTGATTCCAACAATTCTAAGTTTTTAACCTTTTGAGAGGATTTTGGTTAAATCTTGAATTTTCTTGGGTGATTCTAAAAATTCTAAGCTTTTTACCCTTTGACATATTATCATTACAATTGGTATGGATGTTTCTTCTCTACCTCTATTCCAATAATTGTGAATTGATCTTGTCAAGATCCTCTCCTTCGACTTGTCTTTGGATTGATAGCATCATGTGCACACTTCTTTCTCCAATGCTTGTCATTGTTTGTGCAAACGACTTGTTTATCATCCTCGTTTTTGCGTTTCCTCATAGTCATTCTTCCTCTTTTTTCGACTATGCGGAATTGTTTTATTGTCCTTGTCATACTCTCTTTATTTCGGTATTCGTGCCAATATGTTAAAGTGGAGTATGTCCTCTCGACAATAATTTTTTTTAATTGGACATCTCTTTTCTATCTTAGTCCTCTTTATATATTTTTTGGTGTCACCAAAATAAGTTGGGTTCTCTTTTCTACCTAATAGCCCTCTTATTTTTCTTAACTTGTCATATTTTGGACACTTCTAAAAGTTAAGAGTGTTTTAGCTTTCTCTTGAGTCCCTCTCTTTGTACTTCAGATGCTTAAAGCTAATTTCGTTTGGGTGACATTGCTATACATATATGCTCTTGTCCACTAACTTTGTTTTGTAGGACTTTTCTAACCCTTATTTGTAGCTTGTTACTATCCTTGCTTCATTGGTGCCTCAAGCAAGGGGGAGCTCATATCAAGGGGGAGCATTTACTTCACTAGGATGACACAAGCTCAATATCTTTAGATGATGTGTCCTTGGTTTATAAATGCGTTTTGCGATCCATTGCGCTAAAGGTCCCAAAAGCTATTGCGTAATGCGTGATGCGATTGCGAGCGCAATTTGGATGCGATGCGTTTAGTATAAAATAAAGTAAAAAAATTATTTAGAAATAGTATAGTTTATCAAGTAAGAAGTATGTGAAATAAAGTTACAAAATAAGTTACTAATATATTGAGATTCATCCTATAATCCCTTTGTAACACAAATAAGTCGAAAGTAAAGCTTGAAAAAAAACACTTAGTATATGCAAGGTACTATATTTTCGTTATAGTGTTTGTTTTAGATTTTTTAACAAGTTTTATCTTTAACGATCCATTAAAATACGTAGGTATCTTTTATATGCTTAAAATTTGACAAAAATGACATAAGTACTAGATTGCGACAATTGCTACCATTGCTAGCATTACACAAATGCGGTAAATTGCGGTTAAGTGCGAACGCAATCTGGGATGGCAATGTATTAGGCACCTCGTTGCGAAATTTTAAATGCAATGCATTAATGCGTGCAATTTGCGCAATGATGCGCGCATTTTTAAACCAAGGATGTGTCTACGGTTTGGATTCTCGCTTCTCAACCGACAACCACAAGGGATGATTAGCTTTTTGGATGCATGTCCTATCGAAGTCGATCCTCTTCTTCTACAAATAAAGACTACATTTCAGATGCAAGCTCTCGTGACGTCAATTCTACTCTTCTTCAAATGACGTGTTATCGATGATTACCACATTGGATGTGTGCTCTCTCGACGTTGATTCTTCTCTTCTTCAAAGACGTTGACTACCTTTTTGTTTCGACAAAAGGGGGAGAAGTAAGTGTAAACGAGTAACTTATACATTTTAATATGCGCTGTGGTTTACTTGTTTGTCATCATAAAAAAGGGGGAGATTGTTAGTGCAAACATTACGATGTTTTGTTGATATAATCTCTTTGTGCTTTGTTGATGACAAACGTATAATTCGTAATACATTATATAAAATGTTAAGGTACTCGTAATCACTCAAGAATACATTTGTATACTTCTCTCGACACCTCCAAGATCGCATTAGGCATGAATCACTCAAGGTATGAATAAACATGTCATTAACCTAACTAAGTGATCAAGGATTAATATTTTCTTAAAACTCACATTTAATCAAATGTGACAAAAGATTTTAATAAACTTTATATTTAAGAAAATGTTTTATTAAAAAGAAAATGGAAATTTGAATTTGGAATATTCCAAAGAATATTCTCTAAGGTATATTACACAAAATATTATTTAATTTGAATTTGGTATATTCTAATGCCAAAGGAATATCCTTTGAGTGTATAAATGGTATTTCCCCACTAAAGGACAAAAATGCACGGTCTCCAAGCCGGAGGTTCCTTAAAGGAACCTGCGGTTCCTTATTGATAAGGAACCGCGGGTCTTTATAGCCGTTGCATTGTTGTCCTAGAAATAGTGGATCATTTCTAACTTTTCTTTCAACCCTTTTTGCACAGTTTCTTCAAAAACATCTTTAAACTCCTTGATTAGTTAGTTTAGATTAATCTTGTTTAAGATGTGATTCTCTCCTTCAATCCTCTCATCCTCTCAAGTGCAAAGAGAAGAACACTTTCATTACCATGAAGTGTTGGGTTTACAACATGATGAAGATATCTCCTTCTAGATCAAGTCACTGTTTTCCTACTATGTATATGTAGAAGATCCAAGTGTTGGGTTCACTTGGATGTGTTTGTAAAGGTAGAATATCTAAGTGATGGGTATCCTTGGATTAGGTGCTAGTTGTGTAGATCCAAGTTTGTTAATACTTGGATATAGTGTTAGAGTCACAGATCTAAGTGGTGAATACTTAGATCTATATGGTTTATGTGTTTATGCCATAAAACACAAGGTTTGTTATGTTGGGTCATAAAACATAACTAGGATGAAGAGTTGTGTAGGTGTGTAGTTGTGAAGAGTGGTGTAGTTGTATAGTTGTGAAGAGTGGTGTAGTTGTGAAGAGTTGTGTAGTGTGTAGATCAAAATTGGTGTGTCAATTTGGAAGTTATGTAGATGGGTGTAGATTGGTCCTACCTAAGATTAGGACTCGACTTTTAGCTTAGAGTCAGAAATTGGATAAGCGACGTTGTGTATGGTTTCTCCACCTTAAGGAGTTTGTTGACTAGTGAAGTAACTCTCGAGTAAGGTGTACTCAAGGAGTGGAGTAGGGCGAAGAGGAGCTTCGTGACCGAACCACTATAAATCATCGTGTCGATACTTTCATTTACATTTATGTCTTTACCTTTTAGATGTATTTATAGTTGCATACTTGTTGTTGTGTGTTGTGTGCATCTCATAATTTAAGCATATAAGTTGCGGAAAAGCTAAGGCTTAGTACGTGTGTGCTTCATGTTTAGATTATGGTCAAGTGTACATCACTTAGTCTAAACATCCTAGTTGCAGAAAAGCTTATGCTTAGTACGTGTGTGCTTAGTGTTTAGACTATTGCTTGATGTACTCTTGATTTGATGTTTTGTGTGTTTCCTTACTTATAGTTATTATCTATTACAAACACATCTCATACTTAGTCAAGCTTGATCAAGAATATGATACAAAGTATTGTTAAAGTTTAACATGTAACAAATGGCATCGTCTACTGTAGGCGGTTCCTTAAAGGGACACGCGGTTCATTAGTGATAGGGAACCGCGCACAATGGGTTTATGCGAAATGTTTTGAAAAGTAACTAGAAACTATTCAACCCCCCCTTCTAGTTTCTACACATTTCATCAAGATCACTTATGCCCACAAAGTCTTGACGTTCTTGATGATTGAACATAATCATTCCTAGTTCTGGTTCGTCCAGTACATAACCAGGGAGATGATTTTGAAACTGAACAAAGCCTTTGTATTTCTTTGTAGTGACAAAGATGTCACCCACTTCAGGTTGTATCAGATTTGCTCTTTTCTTCAACTCCAGTATTGGATCTTGATCTTCCAGAGAAACTTGAGTGTTGATGTTCAGAATCTCACCTAGTCTTTCAAGATTTCTCATATAGTGCTCGATTCTGGTGCGAACTTCATCCCATCTCTTGGATTTTCTTTTCTCGATCCTCACACTCATTTCAATCCATTCAGTGTAAGAAAGTTCTTTTCCTTGAAAGTTTTCAAGTATCTCATCAGTTCCATCACCCCTATAGAACTTGAGATGGATGTCACCTTTGCTGGTCAGCATATCAACATTGGTGATTGGTGAGATATTTCTTCTGTTAAGCCTTGTTATACAAAACTTTTCATATAACACTTTCTTCTTGAAAACACTTTCTACTTCAACTTTCCCAATTTGTTCATACAAGCTTAGCTTCAGATCTCTTAGCTTTTCTTCTTGCTGAAGCTTGTATAACTTGTCAAGTTCTTCCTGATTGGCCACTCCAGCTCTGATCAAACGATCATTCAGAGTAAGGTCTCCTTTATTTTTGGGTATAAGGGGAGGTGAACCACTATCAGTTGTTTCCCCACTTGTGGCCAGCCCTTGCATATGATCATCTTTGGCTGATGACTCCCCCTTACCCTTTGCTGGGCTCTTTTCAATGATAAATGACTCATAGACAATGGATTGTTTATGAGCCATCTTTTGGACATGTTTCTGAAAGAGCTGCTAGATTGTATTTTTCTCCCCCTCAGCAGAAGACTGCCCAGCAGCTTCTAATGACCCACCAGCAGGGAAGAGGCCACAAAGATGATTAAGAGTGGTAGTTACCTTGGCCAGCATGACTGGAACAGTTTTAAGGGCTTGTAGCTTCTGCTGAACCTCATCAGATATGGTCAACTTTTGTTTCTCCAGCAACGCCACTCTATCTTTGATCTTTAACACAGAATCACACAAAGTATTAACTTGGCCAGGAACTGGTGTGAATTCTGGTGGAAACTCTATGGAAGCACCGTTGATGGAGTCCATAATCGAGGACATCTCTTGCCTTAAGAAAGTGGTGGTGGCCACATCTTGGACTAAAGGCTTCAAAGCAGCAATGATGACATCCTTGATTTGTTCAGCAGAAGGAGGAATTGGTCTTGCTTTGAGAGTGGAGATTTCAGTGTCAGCAAGCACCTTTTCTTCCTTCAGTCTGGCCACCTGTGATTGAAGAATCAACACTTGATTTGTTAATTCTTTTACCTGTTCAGTTCTGGGGGAAGGTGGCTTTTGTGTTGCATCAACAGTCACTTCATCATTGTCATCTAGATTGACTGGAATTCTTTCACTGAACCCTAGTTCTTTTTCCAAATCATCTCCAGACATGCTGACAACAAATGTAGGCAAGTGTCCCACCTTGGATCCAGTGGCGAGATTCACTTCCTTGGGAATCTTTTGAGCATCATCGTTAGTGTGTGGATCAGTTTCAAGCCCTTCACCACCAGGGTTGGTTTGACTTGATGGATCCTGAGAAAGAGTCCCTGATAAGTTTAGATCAATGATAATGTTTTTGGTTCCTTTAGTAGAACCCTGTTGTGGGGGAGCTACATCATTAGAAACAGATAGGGCAGGGTCAGCGTCAGCTGTTGGATTTGCTGACACATCATTCCCTGATGCAGACTCAGAGTGACAAGTGATAGAAATTGGTAATGAAGTATGACTTGTATTCAGAATGAAAGTACTTACCAATGCTGACTCCACACTATTGAGCTGATGGTGAGCTCCATCTTCACCCTTCTATCCTAAAGAAGTTGAGAGAGGGGTTGCCTTCTGGGCCTCTGTATGCATATCACCTCCAGCAGAGACTGAAGATGACGGCTGGCTAGGGTTCTTGTCCTTGGCCAGGGACTTGGCCTTATTCAAAGCATGGCCTTGGGAATCATCATCAATCTTCTTTGAGGAAGATTGTGTGAGGGTTTTCCTCTTTCTGGACTCATGTCTAAGCTTCTTGGTATTAATTGACGTTTGCTTTTGACGAGGTCCAGATGAAGCTCCAGGCTTTTTGCCTTTTAGATCCCCTTCTCCAGTTGGAGAAGTGTCCTTGGGAGCTTTGTACACTACTGGACCATCTGCTGAACAGATGTCCAGCATGGGTTGTGTAAGAGGAGGATCAATGGTGCTGACTGGAATGTTCCAGCGAGTGAGATCAAAGGTCTTAAAAATTAGTTTCTCTCTATTGATTTTTGAAAAGCCATTTCCAAGATGGTCAGCAAAGAGGAGAGATAGAAATCTGGTGTAAACAACCATTTTCTCTCTAGTCTTTTTCTCCAGCTTCCCATGGAGATCTTAAAAAATAAGCCTCCTAAAATCAGCTTTAACACCCTTGGTTAGACAATATAAAATAATAGCATCTTTTTGGTTGATCTGGTCAAGGCCTCCAGTTTCCCCCCCAAACATTCAATGAGAATGGACATCAGCAATTTCCATCTTGGTGGCAAAGAACTTCTTTTTAACCCTCCCCTTTTCAGTAATTTCTTCAGTATACCCAATCTCTTTAAAGAAATTTTTGACAACCATAAAATCATCAGGTACAGCTTCATAATCATTAGGGTTTTTCAAATAATCTAAGCCCAAAACTTTTCTAAATAACTTTAACCCAAATCTACCATGAATTCCAACCGTGGTAGAATCAAACTTAATGGACTTCTTGTTGTTAGAAGCCTCTGTTGTGAACCAAAATTCTTTTAGTACCTTAAAACACTTTTGGATAGATAAGTCAAAACTTGTTCCCTAGGAACAGACTTAATGGATTCAGGTTTGAGTAAGGTGATGTTGTTGGGTTTGAAAAAGATTTCATCAATGGGATTGTTAACATGAGTGGATGGGTTGAGAGTGATCTTGGCAATCTTTGGAGTGGAAGATGATTCAGCCATTGATGTTTCTGTGCGTGTTTTGAAAGAGAGAGAGTTTGTGTGAGTTTTTTAAATGAAAAGATTTGTAAGCGTGGAATGAAATCCAATTGTTAGGGATTATATAAAAACTTTAACTGATTTGTAAAAAGTTTTTAAAACCATTTGAAAAAATTATAAATCTTTTAGGGTTTCTTTTGAACATTTGGCACAAACTTTCTCATTAATTTTCTGCAAAAAGGTATGATTTTCTATTGCTTTGAATAGTGAAACGCCCCATGTGTCAGGGAGTTGTTGACTGTGGATGTAGACGTTTGAAATTTCCTTAATTAACAAATGACAACTTTTTGAAAGAATGTTTGTTTTATTCACAAGACATTTAATGCCATTAACTCTTTTAAATCACATGATTGATAGGTTTTAAATGTTGTTGCTCAGATATGCTGAAGCTGATGGCAATACTTGTGAGCTTCAGTGCGTCAATTGAGGCGACAAAATCCCATATACATGTTCACATAAGTGAACAAGACATATGACATTGCACGCTCCTCTACTCAGGCCTAGCTACTTAGTTGTATGAAAATTTTGTTCAACATTGCTGAAGGAACCTTTTGAACCTTTTGATGACTGGTGATTATTTGTTCAGCTTCAGTGAATCAGATAAGGAGACAAAACATCATATACACAATCATATAAAGTGAAATAGACACATGACATTGCACACTCCTTTACTCAGACAATGCTACTGAACATTAATAAAAAACTTTTATGAAATGCTGAACCTTTAATCTTTTTCAATGAATGCTGAAGGTTCAGGTTTTGTATCATCAATGTTTAACATACCAAGCTCCATTTTCAATCTTTTGAAAATTGGTTCATTCAATGGTTTGGTGAAGATATCTGCCAGTTGGTATTGAGTGGGGATGAAATATAATTCAATGTCCCCTTTCACAATGTGATCTCTGATAAAGTGATATCTGATATCAATGTGTTTTGTTCTTGAGTGGAGGAATGGATTGTTGGATATTGCAATAGCACTAGTGTTATCACAAAATATTGGTACCTTTTCATATTCTATGTCATAATCAGCCAGTTGGCTTTTCATCCAAAGAACATTGGCACAACATCCAACATCTGCCACGTATTCTGCCTCTGCTGAAGACATGACAACTGTTTGTTGCTTTTTAGCACTCCAACACACAAGTTTGCCACCTAGCAATTGGCAGGCACCAGAAGCGCTTTTTCTGTCCAAATTGCATCCAGCATAGTCAGCATCTGAATACCCCTTTAGGTCAAAACCTGAGGATTTAGGGTACCAAAGACCTAGACTTGGTGTACCTTTTAGGTATCTGAAGATTCTCTTTACAACAGTAAGGTGTGATTCCTTTGGATCTGCTTGGTATCTTGCACAAAGGCATGTAGAGAATTGAATGTCAGGCCTGCTTGCAGTTAAGTACATGAGTGACCTAATCATACCTCTATACTGAGTCTCATTGACTGATTTTCCATTGAGAGCAGGTCCTAAGTTGTTAGGGGGTACTATTGGAGTCTTCACTGAAGCACAATTGATATCATACTTCTTCAGCAGATCCTTGACATATTTTTCTTGATTGATGGAGATGCCTTGGTCAAATTGTTTAATCTGAAGACCAAGGAAGTATGTGAGTTCTCCCATCATACTCATCTCAAACTTGCTGGTCATAAGCTTGGCAAATTGTTTGCAAAGTTTCAAGCTTGTAGAACCAAAGATTATGTCATCCACATAAATTTGTACCAGAATGGTGTCAGTTTTAGATTTATAGATAAACAAGGTGCTATCTATTTTTCCTCTAACAAATTTATGTTCAATGAGAAATGTTGAGAGAGTTTCATACCATGCTCTTGGAGCTTGCTTCAGTCCATACAAAGCTTTGTAAAGCTTGTAGACATGATTTGGGTATTTACTACTCTCAAAGCCAGGAGGCTGAGTAACATAAACTTCTTCTTTTAGGTCACCATTTAGGAATGCATTTTTGACATCCATTTGGTAGATGATGGATTTCATGTACGTGGCATAAGCAAGGAAGATTCTTATGGCTTCCATACATGCAACTGGAGCAAAGGTTTGATCAAAATCAACACCAGGCTCTTGATTGACTCCTTGGGCCACCAGCCTAGCTTTATTTTTGGTCACTGCATTGGTTTCATCTCTTTTGAGTTTGTAAACCCATTTGGTGCCAGTGGTTGATTTACCATATGGAGGAGGAACCAATTTCCAGAATTTGTTTCTTTCAAATTGATTGGGTTCCTCTTGCATGGCATCCATGCATCCAGGGTGTGTGAGTGCTTCAAAAACCTTTGTAGGTTTAATTTCTGAGAGAAAGTTTTCATAGAGGCATTCTCTAGATGAAGCAGCACTCAGTTTCTTTACCATAGATCTAGTGACTCTACCTTCACCAGGATTGCCTATTATGTTCACCAACTGTATGTGACTATTTTGAGTCCAAGATTTTTGTGGAGCTGGAGAATAGGTACTGGTATCATGATTAGAGCTAGAGCTTGGAAGTCCATGACATGGACTTGGACTTGGATTATCTCTAGTGTCTACTGAAGGATATTCAGTGGACAAAGGTTCAATCAATGGTGGGCTTCCTTCTTGGTCAGAAGCAACATATCCGAGACCTAATTCCCTAGAGATGGTAGGAGAGCTTTGAGCAAGGGGCTCAGATTGTTCATCAGCAGCTGCATATGATTGATCATTTTGATCATGTGTGTCAGCATGCTGATTGTTTTGAGACTGACCATTTTGGTCATTTGTGTTGCCTTGCTGATCATTTTGATCATTTTGAGATTGATCATTATTTGATTGACAGCCATCAATATGTGATACTGAAGGATTTCCTTTTGTAGGACTTGTCATATCTTCAAATGGATCAATATGAGGGACTGAGTTGCTTGTTTGATATTTTTGAGAAGGCTCATAATGTTGAAATTCATCAGATGGATAATTGTGAGATTCATGAATATGAAGTTCATCATCTGATGGATTTGTTAAAGTGAGAGCTTCAGAACTTTCATTGAAGGTGATGTGATAGGTTTCTTTAATACATTGTCTTCTTGTGTTGAAGACTCTGTATGCTTTAGATACTATAGGGTATCCAAGGAAGTAGCCATCATCAGATTTTTCATCAAACTTTCCAAGGTGATCCTTGTGATTGTGAATGAATACTGGACACCCAAACACACGTAAGAATGAAATGTTTGGAATTCTCCCCCTGAAGACTTTATAGGGAGTCTTCATGTGTCTCTTCACAATGATGGATCTATTTTGAGTGTAGCAAGCAGTGGCTACAATATCAGTCCAGAAATGCTTAGAGAGAGCAGATCTAGCAAGCATTGTCCTTGCTGCTTCAATCAAAAGTCTGTTCCTTCTTTCAGCCACACCATTTTGTTCAGGTGTGTAAGGAGATGAGAAATTTTGGGAAATTCCTTTGTCACCACAGAATTTGATCAGTGTGTGATTTCTGAATTCAGTGCCATTGTCAATTCTGAGTTGTTTGACATGAGTGTCATTTTGATTTTCAACTCTTTTGATGAATAACATAATGGCATCTGGTGCATGGCTTTTCATTGTCAGAAAATATACCCAGGTGTACCTAGAATACTCATCAACAATGACAAGTGTATAATTTTCATGACAGATGGCCCTAGGTGATACTGGGCCAAATAAGTCCATGTGAAGCAAATGAAGACTTTCTTTGATTGAGAAAGTTTTCTTTGTTTTGAAACTGGCCCTATGGTGCTTCCCTTTTTCACATGCTGAGCATGGTTTGTCCTTGGAATAGACAAGTGAAGGAAGACCAATAACAAGATTTTGTTTTGCCAGCAGAGTTATTGTTTTGAAATTGAGATGGGAGAGCCTCTTATGCCAAAGTCAGTTGGTAATATTGGAGGCTTTAGCAAAGAAGCATGTCTCTTGAGTAGAGTTCATGTTCATGACATAAACATCTTTGACTCTGGGAGAAATCATCACAATTTCATGATTGGAGTTGAAGATTATACCTTTTTTGTCATCAAACAACACAAGATACTTTGCATCACAAAGTTGACTTATACTGATGAGGTTGTGCTTCAATTCATTGACATATGCTACCCTTGAGAAAACTATACCATTGCATTTTACTAAACCAAATCCTTCAGTAGTAGCTGATGAGTTATCATCAAAAACAACTTTAGGACCTTGTTCCTCTTTATACTTGTGTAGATAACTTTTGGTGCCAGTCATATGCCTTGAGCAGCCACTATCTAGGTACCAAATAGGCTTCCTGAGATCACACTACACAAGTTAAGGAAATGGTCAGTTTTGTTTTGAAACCCACCTTTGTTGGGTGGGGGTTTTAGATCTGGAAGGTGTTCTAGATCTGAAGGGTCCTCTTGTAGAGGGTATGTGTGATTGCTCAGAAGAAGAAGAGGTCTGAACAGATTTTGCTTTCTTAGCCTGGAGGGCTTCACCTCTTTTGAACCACTCTATATGGTTGTGATCAGATGTAGTGTAGACATCGCTTCCACAAGTTTCACAACATTTAGTAATAGAGTTTGGGTTTCTTGGTTTAATACCTCTTCTGAGTGAGATGATACGATTATTTCCATGAGTGTCATGGTCATAACTTCCACAAATATTACAAAAGGGTAATAGTGGCAGTCATCTTAGTGATGATTGCCCATACCACAATGAATGCATGGTGGGAAAGGCATATTTTGCCTGGAATGAGATGCTTCAGTTTTGTGAGAATCAGCACTTGTTTTGGCCAGCATATACTGAGTGTGTTCACAAGTGTGATGATCAGTCCTTTCATATTTAGTACAATAAATCACTCTTAGACAAGTTTTAGTGAGATGGTTGTTTAGACCACATAAATCACAAGCTTTTTTAATATGTGTCTTGTACTTGAAATGAAGAGAGTCTGAAGGTTCATCTCTGAACCGTGTTGGAGTTTGCTGTTGCCTGATTTGCAATTTAAGATCATTGATCTCTCGCATGATAAGAGACATTCTCTCATCTTCCTCAGATCTAGCATTCTTCAGTTTATTTGTTGAAACTGAAGAGGTAGTTCCCATAAGTGATCCTTCAGCAGGAGCTGAGAGTTCTTTGAAGTGTCAATTTTGACATGTTTGGAAGAACTACCTTTGAGTGTGGTGTGTGACTTGATGATAGACTGGATTGATTTTGGTCCAGTAGAGGGTTCAGCACCAACCAGCTTCTCCAAAGGAGGAAGTGGGGTACTTACTTCATTCTCTATATCATCATCTGAGTCATCCTCAGCAACTGAGGACTCAACTGGCGCTGAAGTGTCAGCATTTGCTTGGAACTCAGGAAGACGGATTCGTCCAATGTCATGATTGGGTAAATTCTCTTCACCTGACCTTTCAATGTCAGGGATCGAGCTACCATCCTCATTTGAGGCTTTGAAAAAGACAATAGATTTGGTACAGGAGGATCCTTCAACACCAAGCATTTTCATTTTTTGAGCAGGAATTTGTTCATTGTTGCATTGATTTACCCTATCAGAATTTCTAAGTCAAGATTTTACAATGTCTTTTGCTTCTTTTAGTTCAACTCTTAGGGAGTTATTTTCATCAAGAATCTCTTTGTTCAATTGTTGAAAAGTAAGAATATCAAGTTTAGCTTCTTTTAGCTCTATCTGCTTACTTTCAAAATCTTCAAGTTTTAGAACAAGTTTGTGAAATTTTTCAAGCAAATTGTTTCTTTGTTCTTCAACAAATTTTAGATCAATACACAGGTAATCAAAGACAAATTTAATGTCATCTTTATCTTCTAATTCAAGAAGAGTTTGTACCTTTTTAATTGTGATATTGACCCATTCACCATTTCTGGCACTTTCTCTGGCCACAACATTTGAATTATCCCCTTCATCATCAGCAAGTGCCATCAGCACTTTCACATTAACCATTTCATCATCATCTGAAGAAACATCTTCTTCATCTCATTCATAGGATTCAACAACAAGCCCTTTGTTCTTGTCTTGCTTGGGAGTCTTGGATGAGGAGCTTTCAGTATTCATTAAGGCCAATCTTGCCTTGATTTCTCTGTATTTGGCCTCGAAGTATTTTGTTGGTCTGAGTTCAACCCTGTTTTGTTGAAATGAAGTAGAAACAATTTGTTTTGGTTGAAATGATGATTGACCAGATGGTCTTGATTGATCTGGTGAGGAATATGAAGGGAAAGATGTTTTTGAATAACAATCCCTAGCATAGTGACCAGTCTTCCCACATTTGTAGCATTCAGTGTCAACTGAAGCTTTTGTGGAGCTAGAGAACTTGCCTCCTTTCTTAAAGAACCTTATAGACTTGGCCAGAAGTGCCCTTTCATGAAATTTCTCTTTGAGGTCATTCAGATATTCCTCACTAGATCTAGTGTCTTCCTCATCATCAGGACTATCTTGGTAGTCTTGAATGACAGCCTCACTGAAGAAGGTTGTGGACAAGGGTGTAGCAATGGTTAATGCTTTACTCTTGCTTGAGCCTTCATAAATTCTATCAACTAGGTTTTCTTCATATTTGAGTTTCCTAAAAAGAGAGGCTAGATCACAATCTTTAAAGTGATTAGCATTTCTCAAGCTTTGGCAGAAACTGAGCCACTTCTTTGGCAATGCATTAACAAAAAATGTGTTGATTTAAAGTTTTGAAAGCTTAACACCATCATTCACAAGTTCATTCATCAATGCTTTGTCTCCGGTGAATGTCTGTGTAAGGGTTTCCCCTTATTTGTGCTTGAAGGTGTTGTATTGAAGCTTTAAATCTATGATTCTGGTTTCTTTTACATCAGAGGGTCCCTCATGGTATAGAATAAGGTCCTCCCATGTAGCTTTGGCTGTTTTGCAATTTACGACAGAATTCATTTGGTCATCTGGGAGCACAGACATGCTGAGACTTTTGAGACGCTGATCTAGGTTAGAAGCTTTTCTCTCATCAGCAGTCCATTGTGCTTCAGGTTTTCTATTGTCCCCAACCATGGGAACAAAAGGACCATTTTCATTGATTCCAAGGAATTGAGGTTCAATTCCAACCATGTGGACAAGAAACCTCTTCTTCCAATTTGTAAAATTGCCTACCTCTAATACAGGAGCAGCATTGAGTTGGCCACCCCTATATTCTAGGGTTTGTGGTATAACTTGAGCCATTTTGGATCTTGATTTGAAAACTTTTAAATGAGCAGTTTAATAAAATAAGAGTTTAGCTAATCAAACTGCCCTGATACTACTTGTTGGTCCCTTGTAATTCGTTATTACTTATCAACTTAAATAATAACTCTTTACTTCGACTCAAGTGTGATGTTTTAACAATAGATAAGAACTATGAAGAATTAAAACAACAATACCAATATACTTTTCAACGTATAGACTTTTATTAGAATCAAATAAAGAATGTATAACCCACTTTGTTTGTGGAATAACAAAGTGGTTGAATGAAGATGGGTTGTGATCTGCTCTACTTAAACGTCTTACCAAAGTTAAAGTCTAAGATCCAATCTAAACGTTCATAATGCATCTTGGCTATATGGTTTAGTTGGTATCGAGAAAGAAAGATTTTCCAGAGTTTAAGCTCTTGTATTGGTTAACCCTTTCTCTCCCAATGTACACTCCTTATATAGGCAGTGTAAACTAGGATTTGCATTTTGCATGTTTCAATGCATGGGTTTATTCAGTGGGTGGTTGACGCCCATGTTGGATAAACAGTACAAAGTACATATTAAACTATTCTAGAAAAGATAGAGGTTGTACTTATATCTAAGTATACAAGCAACCTACTTTGACTTAAAGTTATCTTTTCCCGCCTAATTTAAACCATCAGAATACTGAAGAGTCTTCAGTATCCTAGAGGAGATCGACATCATTCAGTTTGGTATTGTCAAACCAAACTGAACTGAAAGCCTTTCTTCAGTCCTTGTTCTTCAGCAACTAGACCGCCTAGTATTTGAAGCGAAGACTCCTTTGTCTTCTAAGTTAACTGGAAGTGGAGTGTTGAACTTTCTTCAGCTATAAAGTCTTCAGTAGGAACTTTGTTCCTCTGGTCATCCTTCAGCAGACTCGCCTTACTGCTGAGCATAAATCACTCAGGGGGATTTTATATTCAAATCCTAGAGTTGCTTCAGGGTCAGTAAATACTGACCCAACATTTAGAAAGGATGTAAATGTTTTATAAAGTAGTATAGATATTATATAGTATAAAGTTTGATAAATAGACTACAGTTAAAAACGAAATATGTGAAACAAGAATAGGTAGAAAAATTGTTTTTTCTGTCAGTTAGAAGGGTGAAAGATAGAATAGGATGATTGAGAGTGTTTTCAATGGTAGCACTAAATGCATGTTTAGCAAGAGATTTTTTTAAAAAGTCGTTAGTTTTTTGTTTTAAAAATATCTCTTTTAAAATAACTAGCTTTGTTTGGTGCAACAACTTTTTGAAACTATTAGTTTTTTTATTTCAAACAAATAGCTCTTAAATGCAAAGCTAATTTATATAGATTTTTAAATAACTAGCTCTGTAAAAGCTGTAAATCACTAAAATACCCTCCAAACATATTAATTTTACAATTAACAACTAATTTACCAAATATTTTTATTAAAAAACAATACAACTTATAGCTAATGTTAAGAGCCTTATAATTAACAGATTACAACTTACAGTTAACAACTTACAGCTTACAACTAATTTTACCAAATATAGCGTTAGTGTAAAAAAAGTAGAAAATAGTAAAAGTAACTATTCATGTTACTACCATACAATACCACTAAAATTACATTATAAGACTTCACAATAAAGAAAAAGGTTAAGTCTATAAAATAGAAATATATTTTTTGAAATTTACAATTTTGGTAAACGAATTTATTTTATTACCAATTTAATCATTTGAAATTGTTGTAACCAGTTAATATTTCTATTACTACCCATTGATTATCCACATAATTATTAGTTAAATTGTAAATTAAATAATTTATTAAATTTACTAAAATACTCTTATTGATAACATAAGAAGTAAAGCCTTCAAAGGCGGTTTTTGTCATTTTACATGCAATTTTATAAGAACAAAAGACTCTTCTTTTCTTTGATCTTTGCCATGGGTGTATGTTCGGCCCTAAAGAACCGAAAACCAGTTTATACAACAACACCATATTTTTTTTCATAAAATTCACTTCCCAAATCTCAAAATTTTGACATGATGATTCCATCCTCCGATCTAGCAATTCACGATTTCAACATTGACTAGTTAATTCACGAAATGAAGAATTATAAACTATCAGGTTAATTGACGGTGGATCTTGTGTGTAACAACTAAATGCCCCCTGAGTCGAATATGGTATTTGACGGTGATAGAAGCTTTTTTTAATTAATTGAGTTTTTTAGTGAAGTACTAAGTGCTAATTAGTAATATTTGGTTTTAGACTTTTAGAGTAAAAAGATGATGGCAGGATCACCTCCATCAAAAGTGAAATGGAGTTCGTCACTGTATATTTTTTTATAACTTGATGTAATGATAATGGTGTTTAGTGTCTACAAAGTTTGAATCTTGATTGTGCGCAGTTGGTTATGACTATTTATTTTAGTTATTTAGGATAAATTTAGTGATTGTGAAATGTCTTGAATCAAAATTAAAAAAAAGATGAAGAAGAAGAATGTAATAAAAAGTTATTTATTTATATTAAGCGGTAACTTGCTCAACAAATAACAAGTCATAAATAGTACGGAGTATATTGTAACAAATTAGAAAGTTTGATTACTTATATAGTTCAATAAAAAAGTTCATTACTTAGAATTGTAAACTTTGAAAAGTATGTTTCTATTTTATGAACTTAACCCTAAAGAAAAAAGTGACTAAGTTGGGTCTTCAATGACTCACCCCACCCTAATGCATTGGTTCTTTAGCGACACGTCCTCAAAGGATGAATTGGAGATATTGGTCGGCTAGACGACTTAGTTGTGTATCTTGTGTTCTATGTGTGTTTTTGTATAGGTGTATTTTTTGTTGTGTCAGATTTTTTATTACATTAACTCAATCGCAAAGTAATTTTAAAAAAAAGCAATGTGATGATAAATGGTGTTGATCGTCTTACGTGTTTATTAGCAAAAGTTCAAAGTATACCATCTTATTAGAATAAACTTAAACAACTAATTTTAATCATCTATTTTTCATATAACAAAAGAACCCACTTTCATTTTTATTAAATTAAATATTTTACAAACCGTTAATCATTAAGCAAAACGAAACATACCATCACGACGAGAGTTTAATCATTTTTATAGAGTGCACATGTATAAACTTTTGACGGATTTATTTTTTCTGAGAAAATCATATATGATTCGTATCACGAATCATCTATGATTTGTATCGCGAATCATACATGATTCGTATATGATTTTCCAAAATTATCATGATTTTCTGAAATCATATATGATTTTAGAAATTCATATATGATTTTAGAAAATCATATATAATTCGTGTAAAAATCATATATCTCGGGCAAACAAAAAAAGTTCATTAAAAGTTTATACATGCGTCCCTGTATAAAAAGATGATTTAATTCTCGTTGTAATGGTGTATTTTTTGTCGCTTGACGATTTACCATTTTTGAGATATTTAGTTTTACAAAAAAAAGTGGAAAGTTGGTTTGGGTGAATATTTGATTGGTTGATTGAGTATATGTTAAATTAACGGTGTACATTGATTTCAACTTCATGTTTATTATGTGTAGCCTAAGTCCATGAGTCATTTTCACGAAGATTATTTGTAAAACTTTTGTGGATATAATATTTTCCTTTCTGACAGCATTATGTATTCACAGGTGTTTTCGCTCGTATCAAAGGTATGTAATTTTACGTCATCACGTTTTTATAATACCATAATTCGTCATAACACTAAAAACACCTTTTCTTTCTATAACATCACAAAATGTTGAAAAAAATAAAAAACTTAAAATTCAAAAACACCAAAATGTCATAACACGGCACACGATATCCTTGTCGTGTCATCACTTGACGCTTTTTTACGTTTTCACAGACAATTAGTGTGATAGTGGTAGCTCGCCACTCGAAAAAATAGATGCAGGTTGAAACTTGAATTATCAATTGAAATTTTTGATAGGATTTATATGATGAACCACACAAATGATGTGGGCATATCTTTCGTTATATAATTTAACAAGATACAAGAAACACCATTTACAATGAATAGAAGAATACAAAAGGTTTACAATGAACGCATGAATACAAAACATTTATCTAATATCCCCCCTCAAATGTTAAAAGTTTTCGAAAGGTTTCAAATTAAAGTCTTGGATGACTTTTTGTGAAGATGTCTGAAACCTGAAGTGTGGTAGGAATATAAGCCATGCGAAGTTTTCTCGATGCTACTAACTCGCGAATAAAATGGTAGTCCAGATCGATGTGTTTAGCACGTTTGTGTGATACCGGATTTTGAGATAAAAATAAGGCACTTTTATTGTCCCACAAGAGTGTGGGACGCTCGTATGGTAAAACATGAAGTTCCCGAAGCAAATGAGTGATCCATATTATCTCAGCAGCCGTGTTGGCCATGGCACGTTATTCAGACTCACAACTGGATCGAGAAACAGTGGGTTGTTTCTTTGCACTCCATGAAACAAGATTTCCACCAAGAAAGATTGAATAACCATAGGTGGAGCGTCGTGTCTCAATGCACGTACCCCAATCGGCATCAGAACAACCAATGAGTGATGTTTTCATGGACCTAGTAAAATTGAGACCAAGTGAGACTGTGCCTTTTATTTATCTATGAATCCTCTTTACTTGCTCATAATGTTCAATTGTTAATTTTTGCAAAAATTGGCTCACTTGATTGACAACATAAGAAATATTCGGGTGAGTAATGGTGAGATATTGTAGAGCACCAACAATAGAGCGATATTGAGTGACATATGAATAAGGATCACCATCTGACACGAACATCGTGTTAGGGGACAAAGGTCTGGAGGCAGGTTTAGTGTAAAACCCGGATAAAATATTCATGGGCATTAAATGCATGAAAACCCGATTAAATTAAAACTTAAATATTTATTAATATACGACACGTGTAACGAACATTTAATATGAGTATTACGTATATTATTATTACTCGAGAAGTGTTTACGTAAAATACTTAAAACATTACAAGAATTAAAACACGAGAATTTAAAACACAAACCTACACGAGATTTATTAAAATACGAAAAACCAGAAAAGTACAAAAAAGGTCCACTTATCAAAGTGGGGACTTACAATTATGGTATCAGAGCCCAAGGTTTCGACCTGTGGGCTCTTAAAAAAATCGACCTGTGACTAGTGGGTAGTCACCAGCGTCTTCCTAAACTGACAGTTGATTTTCATTTATTCATTTCATGTATCATTGCTTTCTGCTAAGTTTTTGACTAAGTAATGGTTGGGACATGACTGGCCATATTTAATCGCATGTTCTTTTCATTCGAATTTCATTTTATGAACCGACCCATAGGCGTTCACACTTGCTCATGTCAAATTTCATGTTTTTCAATTCGAATTTTGTTTTGTGAACCACCCATAGGCGTTCACCCTTTGCTCATTTAAATTTTGTGTTGTGAACCGACCCATAGGCGTTAACCCTTGCTCATGTCAGATTTTCGTCGGCTATGCCTTCATAAACTATTTCATGCATCTCTTATGTTTATCCTATGTTTCTAACAGATTAATCATTTTTCGTTGTTCCTCTTTTAAACTGTCAGATGACTGTATAATAGGCATATTCCATTGAAGTTTTGACTAGTATGGATTGGACCCCAGCTATCCATATTTAATCCCATGATTTAAATTCTATCTATGATATCTTTACCTTAGAATTTGACAAGTATGGATTGAACCATAATCATCCATACTTAGTCACATGTTTTTCTTCGAATTTTGTGGACTTAACCATAGCAGTCCACACCATCCTGTTGGAAATACGTTTTACGTATTAGAAAGTCTCGGTCACTCCAACAATGTAGTTATAGGCTCGTAGTAGTGTTTAGTTTCATTTATTAAATAGCCCGACCCATGAGCATGTTCATGGGCCGAAGGCCCAAGTCCATTAAGGACTTGGGTATTTAAACCTCTTTCCACCATGGAAAGAGGTGTTGGTTGTTCATTTATTACTTTTCATAATACAAGTTTCTTTCACTTCTCTCTCTAAGTTTCTCTCTCTAGAAAAACATCAACCCTCTTGATTCATAAAGATTATCATTGTTTTACAATTGGTATCAAGAGCTATGGGATGAAATAAAGATTGGTTTTGTGTTGTTCATACTTTTCTAAGTGTGTTCATGTGTTTTTGATTGATTTTTCCAAAAGTTACAAAATGTTTTCGTGTTCTTTGATTCCAAGTGATCTACATATCTTCTAAATAGTTCTAGTAACGATTTGGTGATATTCGTTTGGTTAGAATCACGTTTTTCAAGGTAAAAATCCTTTCTTTCTTGGTGATCTTAAGTCTCGGACTATTTTCAGGGGTACGATCTGACTGTGTGTTTGCATAAACCCTGGGGGTTTCTACTTGCGATCCATAGTCACGATCCATTGTTACGATCTAACTGCGATCATAACTTAGATCCACGCTACGATCCACCAGTACGATCCACAAGTACGATCCAAAGTACGATCCAGAATCCATTGCTTAGTACGATCCATCAGCACGATCCAAAGTACGATCTAGACTTCGATTGCTTAGTACGATCCATCAGTACGATCCAAGTACGATCCAGACTTCGATTGCTTAGTACGATCAGGTTCTACGATCAGGGTACGATCAGGTTCACTACGATCAGGGTACGATTGTGCAGTACGATAGCTCACTAGGATAGGGGAGTACGATCGCAATACGATCTGGTTGTCCGGTCAGAGTACGATCAGCCATAGTTTTTCAATACTTAGAGGATTTTCCATCTTTGTTTTTTTGGAGACATTAACAAAAACACACAATCAAAAGATCTTAATATCTTTATTTAAACAACATTAAAACACATAATTTTATTTCATTGCTCGATCATTTTTGATAATCTTTTTTCAAGGGATCACAAAATGAATTCACATTCATATATGCCAACTATGACTTTACTTACCGATATCTCGATCATTTCGGGTTCCGATACTCGCCCACCTTTGCTCATCAAAGATTTGTTTGAAGCATGGCAAGGTCGTATGAGAACGTACATCATGGGCAAACAAAGTGGCCGACTTATGCTTCAATCAATTGATAAAGGACCATTAGATTGGGGAGAGGTTACCGTCAACAATGTGACAAGGCCAAGGGAGTATCATGAGTTAACCGATGCCAACAAAATCATTGCAGATGCCGATGAAAGGGCTGTTCAGACAATTCTTCAAGCCCTTCCACCTGATATCTTTAGAATGGTAAGTGAACATAAGGTGGCAAAAGATCTTTGGATCGACTTGCGGTTTTGTTACAAGGGACATCTCTCACTAAGCAGGAACGCGAGTGTCAACTGTATGATTTGTTTGATAGGTTCAAATACATTCCAGGGGAGACTCTTCATGATTTTTACTGGCATTTTACCACTTTGATGAATGACATGAACGTCTATAATCTTAGGATTGAACAGTTTCAGTTAAACACCAAGTTTTTGAACACATTACCCCCTGAATGGAGTCAATATGTCACTGATGTCAAGATGATTCGCGATTTACACAAGTCCAATTTAGATCAACTCTATGCTTTCTTATAACAACACGAGAAGCATGTGATCCAAAACCGAATCTCTCAGGGATCTTATCATGAACCAATGGCATTATTGGCAAACCATCCTACACTGTCATACCACAACTCTCAGCTTGCTTTAGGACACAAATCTTCATATCAACCTGTGTATCAAACACCAAGCTTCCCACAGTACTCGATTCTGCCACCGCCGCCTACATCTTATCATCAACCAGCAACATCATCATCACAAGGAGATTCACACCCATTACCTTATGCTTCACACCAGTATTCACCGTATCAACCTCCAACAAACCTTGCTTGTACCTATCCACAACTTGAGGCTCCTCAACCTCATTACTCACAACAAGTCAGTGCTCCATCCAAACAGATTGTAGCTCAAGCAGCACCAGTATTCTACTGTGAAGATGACATCCCTATTCTTGAATTTAGACAAGGAGATAGCCCTACTGATATCCTTGCTCAGATGTCTGCTTATTTAAGTCAAACATTGAACAAACGAAGTTACAGAGGTCTAGCAACAACTAACAATCAGTTAAGGAACTCGTCTAACTCTCGACAACAGTCAACAATTCAGGACGGAAGAGTTATGGTGCAACCACTTCAAGGGAGATCTAATTCGTCTACTGCTGGTGCACGATCATCGAATACTACTGCTACAAGAGCAAACGGTACTGGTAAAATGAAGATGGTTATTTGCTACAACTGCAAAGGGGAAGGGCACATGGCCCGAGAGTGCAAGCAGCCTAAGAGGAAAAGGGACGGCACATGGTTTCAGGAGAATATTTACCTGGTGAATGCTCAAGCCCAAGGTCATGAGCTTGATGAAGAAGAATTGGCATTCCTTGCAGATCCGGGAGTAGCGGAAACTGATGGTCTCACAACAGTCATCACCAACAATGCCGCATATCAATGTGATGATTTGGATGCATACGACTCTGATTGTGATGATCTTAACACCGCCAAAGCAGTTCTCATGGCAAAGCTTTCACTATATGGAGCTGATACAATTTCTGAGGTACCACATACTGCTACAGATACTAGTATTGTACCTTATCAAGTTGAGCAAATGTCTGAGTATTCGGAACAGCCTCCGGTGGTTAGTAGCTCAATCGACGAGACAAACAATGATAGCAATATCAGTGAAAGTCCTCAGACTTTGAGTGAACCACAACCGGGAGCTATTACGACTACCAATTCGTCTGCTCAACCTATTTGGTTATGGTCCCGACATCTTTGCTTAGCCAAATGAATAACGCGGTCCTTGAAACCCTTAATGCTAATCAGACTTTATCTGTCGAGCTTGCTTTGCATAAGGACAAGGTTAAAACCTTGGAAATGACTCCTGTGTCCACTACCTTAACCAATCCTGAATTTGATAGGTTTAGGAAAGTTCAAATGGACAATCTGCTAGAAATTGAGAGTTTAAGAGCAAATCTTTCAAATGAACTTAAAGAAAAAGAGTCAGTCGTTACTAATTTTCAACAGTTTCAAACGGATTTTGAAATTCTTGAGTCCAAACAGATTGAAATGGAAATTAAGACGTCTGAAAGAATAAAAGAAACGGAAATTAAGCTTTTAAAACAATATGCTGCCTCACACCTAGTACACTTGTTTCATGCATCATTTAAAGAGTTCAATCTATCGCGTCTCATAGACTTACCACCTAACCCGGGGTATGCAAAGCAAGCACTTCACCACAATCCATGACTTTATGATGCAACCAAGTTAGGATTAGTATTAGATCCGATTGTGTTCTTGAATGATTCTGAGAGTATGACACCATATGATGAGAAGCGGTTAAAATTACTTCCTACATATCCTGAATATGATTATGCTCAAATGAATGCAAAAAATGCTACAATAGATCTTAGAACTCGATTTAATATGCAAAAGAGAACTATCCAAACATCCACTTTCATGCCTACTAGAGAATGCCTTAGTATAATTCCTACACTCGTCAACTCGGACCAACCGAAGGAAATTCCTAAGAATCTTCCGCCGTTTAGTACGGTAAAGCTCAGCGTGGAAGAGCTTGGGCGATACCTTACCGAGTTTGATAAGGTCATCCTGGAATATACGACTTCAACGGCTCAAACCGCTGGAGAATGGGCGTTCGAACACATGAAAACAGTGTTTGAGAAAGAGATCGTTCCGTTTGTGGACCATATTAAACAAGGAGTCTATGATCTAGCGTGTAATCTAAGTTTTGAAATTGGTGAATTTCAAAAAGTTTTCTAAGAAATGGATGATGCTTATGAACAACATTTAATTGAAAAGGAAAAGATTTTATCCGAATATGACCGATTTTTAGAACATATGGTATCTCTCGAAGTGATGCAAGTTGTTAATATTAAATGTACTCATGAAATTTCATCTACTATGAATATTTGTGATGATGTGCATGAATCTGTGAATACGGTTGAACATGTGAATATCGTAGATAATCATTCTTGTCATGAATCCAACGCTGAATTTTTAAAGCTTCAAGATTCGTATAATACACTCTCAAAAAGTTTTAATGAGCTTCAACAACATTCTATATCTCTTGAAATTGAGAATCAATCTAAAAATGAAACTCTTTCAAAACTAAATGATGGTGGAAACTTCGTTGAGACAAGTGACAAGATGATTCAGATGGTTCAGGATTTAGAGGAACAAATGATGAGAATTAAGAGAGAATTACTAGAAACAAAAACGGAACTAGAGGCTGCAGAGACTACAAATCATGTCCTAGAAAATAGAATTAATTCTATACTAGGAGAGCGTGAACAAGTAAGGCAGGGTGACTCACAAAATTCTGGTTCAATAGAAGAACGCCTCGCTTTTAATGTGACATAACAAAAGTCATTAATTGACAAACTGAACAGGAAATGTGAGGAATCCTCTGACCTAAAAATTCAGCTCATAGACAAAAACATGGTTATAAAAGAATTAAAGGAGACACTTCAACTCAAAGGACGAGAAAGTGTTGATAATCCAGCTACTGTCTCTGCCTCGACCTCTATTGCTCCCAAACCCAACCCACGTGTGCTATATCAGGATCCAAAATTTAAGAAAAGTCCCACTAAGTTTGCCACATATATGAAAAATGCTTTAGAACATGCTGATCTAGCTAGAGAGATTGTTGATGAAATGCGTGAACGCGATCCCACAAGTCATAGTGTATATGAGCTTTTATTATATGTGGACCGCGTTCAGGATTGTTTAGCAAAATTAGAGTACATTGGGCAACCGATATCTGTACCATCTAAACAACAAACCACCATTGCCATTACTCCATTCAATAAGACCTCAGGAGCTAAGCCTGTTCTAAACACACCCATCAAGGCTAAGTCAAAATCTGTCACTAATATTCCCTTGACTTCTACAGGAGTAACTGTGTCCACTAAGGCTAAAGGATCTCAAGACAAGAAAGATAGGATCAAGCCTTCCACTAATAGGACTGAGAAGAAAAAAGTAGAAGTGCACCCTAGGAATGTTATTTCAGTTTCAAATAAAAAGAATCATGTAGCTAAGACAAAAGGTTTTCTTTATGAGTGGAAACCTAAGCAAAATGTGAATTCTAATGCGAAATGTTGGAATTGTAATGAATGCATGTTTTCTCAGCGTCATGATTTATGCCTTGTTGATCACGTGAATGAAATGTATGCTATTAAGAACAATCTTGAATGAATTTCAACGGGGAAGAAATTCACCCAAGTTGGTTGGCAATGGAAACCCACTGGTAGGACCTTCACTGCAAATGGAACTAAGTGCCCTTTAACTAGGATCACATCCACGGAAGTTAGGTCTAAGCGTCCTTTAAATAGGCACACTAGCACTAAGAAATGGAAAAAGCGCCATTTAACTAGGTCTGCCCCCACTACTGTGCCTACCAGTGGTAATGTCCCCAGTAAAAAAGTACCTCAGAATACTAGACAACTAGAATCTAAGCCAACCACTAGTAAGAAAATCTGGAAGCCTAAAGTTTCGTCTGATAGCAAATCTAAGATAATTATATCTGTACCTGCTAACTCAGAGGAACAATTAGAATCCGATACATCGTCTGTGTTTGGTAATATTTTCAGGTCGTCCAAATTATTCTTTGGTATTTGGACTCGGGGTGCTCCAAACATATGACTGGAGACCGCTCGATGCTCAGAAATTTCGTCAGCAAGTTTCTAGGAACGGTTAAATTCGGCAACGACCATATTGCAAAGATTATGGGTTATGGTGAATACCAAATTGGGAATGTTACGATTTCAAGGGTTTATTATATGGAGGGACTTGGTCACAATCTATTTTTAGTGGGACAATTTTGCGATTCAAACCTTGAAGTAGCTTTTCGACAACATACTTGCTTCATTCGTGATCTTGCAGAAAATGATTTGTTAAAAGATTCTCGAGGGGATAATCTATACACACTATCTATTCAAAACATGATGGCCGCCTCTCCTGTTTGCCTTCTCTCCAAAGCATCTAAGACCAAGTCATGGTTGTGGCATCGACGGTTATCTCATCTTAACTTTGATGCTATTAACCATTTGGCTAGAAACGAACTTGTTCGTGGTCTTCCAAAACTTAAGTTCGACAAGGATCATTTATGTTCCGCGTGTTCTTTGGGGAAAGCACCAAGAAATATTACAAACCTAAAGCAGAAGACACCAACCAAGAACCACTATATCTTTTGCACATGGATCTTTGCGGGCCAATGCGTACGGCTAGTGTGAGTGGTAGAAAATACATCCTCGTCATCGTGGATGATTTCTCAAGGTTTACATGGGTAAAATTCTTAGCATCCAAGGATCAAGCACCAGAGTATATCATTACTTTCTTAAAGATGATCCAAGTACGTCGTAATGCTACTGTTCGCCGCATTCGGACTGATAACGACACTGAGTTCGTTAATCAGACTCTTCGAAATTATTATGAAAAGGTTGGTATTTCTCATGAAAAATCTGTGGCTCGCACTCCACAACAAAATGGTGTCGTTGAAAGACGTAACCGTACACTTATGGAAGCTGCTAGAACTATGTTTATTTATGCGAATGCTCCTTTATTCTTATGGGCTGAAGCAGTGGCAACCGCATGTTATACCCAAAACCGCTCCATCATTCGTAAACGTCATGGTAAAAATCCATATGGGCTACTTCATGGACACAAACCCGATATTTCATATCTTCATGTGTTTGGTGCACTATGTTATCCAAATACAAATAGTGAGAATTTGGGCAAACTTCAACCAAAGGCTGATATTGGAATTTTTATTGGTTACTCACCTGCAAAGAAAGCTTACCGAATTTATAACCGTCGTCTTTGTAAGATAGTAGAAACTTTGGATGTCGATTTTGATGAGCTGACAGCGATGGCTTCTGAGCAACACAGCTCTGAACCCGCATTACACGAGATGGGAACCGGTACAATCAGTTCCGGATTAACTCCCAACAATCCTACTTCTCCTTCATTTATACCACCAACAAGGTCCGAGTGGGATAAGTTATTTCAACCTATGTTTGATGAATTCTTTGATCCACCGAGTAATGATTTTCCAGCACCTGTAGCAGTAGCTCCGATTCCCGAAGTTGTTTCTCAAGATAATGGAAATCTATCCGAGGCATCTACTGTTACTCTTGAACCAGATGTCCCATCCCCCACCAATTCACAAACAACACCTGAATCTTCACCCCCACTCGTTCCTAATGATGTTGAAGAGGATCTCTATGATCACGATTTAGAATATGCTCACTTACAAGAGCTTCCCTTCTTTGGTTCACATATACCTGAAGACCCTACCGGTGCGTCTACCTCAGAGGAAGCTCCTGCAATCGTTCACTCCCGACCACCACGGATTGAAACTCACAACACTAAATGGACAAAGGATCACCCAATCCGCAATATTATTGGTGACATCGATCGACCAGTCTTAGCACGCCATCAACTCCAAGAACATGCATTATATTGCTATTTTGATGCATTTCTTTCAGACACTGAACCTAAAAACTGGCAACAAGCCATGACCAAATCATCATGGATTGAAGCCATGCAAGAGGAACTTAATGAATTCCAACGTCTTGAAGTGTGGGAATTAGTTCCGTTACCCAACAACATTGAAATCTTGACATTGTTGTGGGTATACAAGGTTAAACTCGATGAGTTAGGTAGTGTGCTGAAAAACAACGCTAGATTGGTTGCTAGAGGTTACAAACAAGCTTTGGGTATAGATTTTGAAGAATCCTTTGCTCCTGTTGCACGATTGGAGGCAATTAGACCATTCCTTGCTTATGCTGCTCGCATGAATATGATCGTCTACCAAATGGATGTTAAGACGGAATTTCTCAATGGTGAATTAAGGGAAGATGTCTATGTAAGCCAGCCGAATGGATTCGTCAATTCAGAGTATCCTAATCACGTGTACAAGCTCAAGAAGGCTCTTTACAGGTTGAAACAAGCTCCACGCGCGTGGTACGATCTTTTATCGTCGTATCTCATCTCCAAAGGCTTATCCAAAGGCAAAGTGGACCCAACATTATTCATTCTCAAGGAGGAAAACGACATGATACTGGTACAAATTTATGTTGATGATTTAATATTTGCTGCTACTAATCAACGTTTGTCTGACCGTTTTGAGAAAATTATGTCCACACGCTTTAAGATGTCGATGATGGGAAAAATTTCATTTTTCTTAGGGTTGCAAATTTCTCAAAATCCCAGAGGCATCTTCATTAATCAATCCAAATTTGCTCTTGAATCATTAAAGAAATATCATTTTGAAAACTGTGACCCCGTGGATACTCCAATGGTGGAGAGATCCAAGTTAGATGAAGATAAGGAAGGGATAGCTGTCGATCCTAAACTTTACCGTGGAATGATCGGCACCCTTCTCTATCTGACTGCTAGCAGGCCTGATTTGCAATTTGCTATTGGCATGTGTGCCATATATATATATATATATATATATATATATATATATATATATATATATATATATATATATATATATATATATATATATATATATATATATATATATATATATGGTATCAGGCTTGGCCTACCGAAAAGCACTTACATGTGGTGAAAAGGATCTTTCGGTATCTAAAAGGAACACTTCATCGTGGTCTATGGTATCCGAAGGATTCCTCTATTGCACTAATTTCATATGCAGATGCGGATTATGCCGGGTGTCAAGATACCAAACGTAGCACTTCTGGCAGTGTGCAACTTCTTGGAGATAGACTTGTTAGTTAGGCATCAAAAAGGCAGAAAAGCGCTGCGATATCAAGTACGGAGGCTGAATGCATTGCTATGTCCGGTTGTTGTGCTCAAGTTCTTTGGATGAGATCACAATTGACTGACTACGGTCTTGGATTCAACAAAATCCTGATGTACTGTGATAACGAAAGTGCAATCACCCTGTGCTGCAACTACGTTCAACATTCTCGAGCAAAGCACATTGACATCCGCTACCACTTCATCATGGAGCAAGTGGAAAATGGAGTGATCGAACTGTACTTCGTCAACACTGAGTATCAGCTGGCAGATATATTCACAAAGGCCTTAGATCGAGGACGTATCGAGTTTTTGATCGAAAAGCTAGGCATGAAATCATTCTCACTAGCGACACTTAAGGAGTTGGCAGAAGAATCTGAAGAATAGTAGTGGTAAACTATTCTCGAGTATCCTTTGATCGTGATCTTGTATATTATCGTATATATTTAAACCAACAAAAGAAAAATACAAAAATATAAAACATAGAAAAACCATAAAAAATATAAAACATAGAAAATCCATAAAAAAATTAAAATCAAGAAAATCCAAAAATATTTTTCATTTTCAAATCGGGCATGTCTTTTAGTACGGTAATATTTACGGCTTTAGAAATGTCGATTAATATTGACACGGCGCCATAAATAGAGTCCGTATAAAAGTTGTACAAGTTTTAAAACATGCCCATTATGGCTTGCAGTTATTTCAGACTGCAAGCCGCTTTTCGCATTAAAGTCACGTATTTCTTATGAAAACGTTTGGCTCACAACGGGAATTAATTTTCTCGGGCAAGGTTTACTTTAAAACCTTGTAAGGGACTAAGTTTACTTTATAACTTGGTCTAACACAAATTAGTGTACGTATCGGTGCACTTATTTTGTCAAAATAAGAGAAATCTTATTGCCACCAGAATCGTTCTTAAAATCACTAAACCGGAAAAAGTCTTCTTGGATATTTGTTCTTTTAAAAACAACGACTACAGCTCTTTAAATAGAAAATGGGTCCATGTTTAAGGGGGAGCAAATATTATATTGCTTTTGGAATTAAATTTCATCTTCACAAAGGATTTTTAGAAATTATAAACCGACCATTCTCATCACTATATGCTTGTAATCTTATGTGGTTTGAGGTATAGCCTGTTTGAAATTAAGCTTTAGGAGTTTGTTGTCGTGTTTGTTTTCTAAAATAAGACGATACGGGTTTAGGTGTTAGCTACTTCACGTGTTTTTACATGTGTTGTTAAAACATATTAAACCTTGGGGGAAAATAATTGCACACTTGCAACAAAGGGGGACCAAGTTGCAATTTCTTGCAACATGGTTTGACCAAAGTCAAATACACACCCCCCCCGTTTGTCTGTCTTCACAGAAACTCAAACACATACTATCACTCCTTCCGCCATTGTTAAAAGCTTCATACCCGATCTAATCGTGCCTCTTGTTTGTATCTGATTTAGGTATAACTTTAAAACCCACATGCTTTTACCATGAATAGTACCCTTAAGATCGTACGTACTAGATTAAAACTTTCCTTTTATAGTACGATTACGTTTACGTGTTAGGATTTTACGTATTACGTACGTGTTAGAACACGATAAGTATTTATTACGCACGAACACGAAATAATTATTTAAACAATAATTAATCACGAACATGTGATCATGAAATCATGAACGTAATTAAATCACGAGCTAATATTAATTACGTATATATATTTATTACGAACACGAATAAATATATTAAGTCACGATCGATAACTAATTAAAACACGTAAATTACGAACACGAGAACACACGAAAACACACTATAATATTTAGACTCGGGAAATGTATGGGTTACCCCATGTGGGCCCCATACCACGAAATTAGGGAGGGAAGATGGGCTTAGCCCATCAATTTTTACTAAAACAAGGAATTAGGAAAAATTTTGGTCATTTTTCACTTTACAGGAAAACATCAAAAACCCTAAAAATATGTTCTCCTCCTCGTTCTTTTTCTTTGTTTGGCCGCCACACATAAACATACCAAGGGGAGTGTTTATTTGATTTTTAATCTTGGATTTGGTGCAAGTGTTCGTGTTTGTTCATCCTCGTTTAGATCTACGCATTCGGTATATGTTTTTACCCTTTTTCTTTTTTTGATTTAATCTAATAATTAATTAAGAACAAGATGTTTTTAAAACCTAATTAAAAACATAGATCTAACATGAATATGGTTTTTGGAGAAATCAAAAAGGGTGTTTTAGGGGTGTTTGTTTTGGCCGGCGCCTAAACCGAACCCCAAGGGGGTCTCGGTTTGGCTACTCGACCACCACCGAGACCATATGGTCCCGGTTGGTTGGTGTGGGTCCCACGACAGCAGCAAGACAAGGGGAACCCCGAAGTGGTTCGGGGTGTGGTGTCGATTTCATGTCTGGTTCAAGGGTTCTAGTCAAGATCCGGTTCACGGTTTATGTTAAGATTATTTTTTTATATAATCATATGTTAAAATTAAATTAATAAATATGACATGATTAATTTAATAACATGACTTAGGTTATATTAATTATTAAAATCATGAAATTATTAACCTAAGTATTTTATATTTTTAGACTTATAATTAATTAATTATTTAAAAACCATGGTTATAATTAATTAATTAACATGACTTAGGTTATATTATTAATAAATAATAATACATGTTTTAACCTAAGTATTTAACTTTATTTAATTAAAAACATGATATAATTTAATTAAATATTTTAACCTATGGTTTATTTGATTACATGAAATAATTAATAAACTATACATTATATCATCACGACTTAGAAAATAATCATGAAAACACTTAGGCTTATATACTTAGCTTATTTAACCAGCTTATATCTAATTATGGAAACTTTCTATTTTTAGAAACTTATTTAAATAAGGCAGCTAATCTATTTATGGAAACTTTCTATTTTTAGAAACTTATTTATTTCAGGCAGCTAATCTATTTATGGAAACTTATTTAAATAAGGCAGCTAATCTATTTATGGAAACTTTCTATTTTTAGAAACTTATCTATTTTAAGCAGTAATTCTATTTTTAGAAACTTTCTATTTTTAGAAACTTACTATTTTAGGAAACTTTCTATTTTTGGAAACTTTCTATTTTAGGAAACTTTCTATTTTTTGTAACTTTCTCTTTTTTGGAACTTTCTATTTTAGGAAACTTGCTATTTTTGGAAAGTTACTTATTATTACACAGTAAGTATAATAATACATGAAATACCAGAAATACTTAATCAGAGTAAACAGAATATAAGATAAACACAGTTTAAGGCTTAAAACAGTAAAACATGATAAGAACGTATAAAATAAGCTAAGACATGACATAAAACCAGTTACGTATTTAGTAAGCAGATACTTATTCATGTATGTATTTATGTAGCATTAGTGATACGGAAGTAGGATTCCTCTCAGTTCATCTTCTTCGTTCACTGGACATAAGGTACGGATTCCCGTCCTTTCAGTATGGACACTCTTTCCTTATTAGGATTCCCCGTATGCAGCCAACTGTTTTCCCAGTATTTGTTTTATATGTTTTTGAATTGCTTATGTTTAATTAGAATACCTAAAGCCATATACATGCATGACCAGTTCACCTAGTTATGGAGGTACCATAACCATAACATTAGAGGCACTGATGTTATGACTTCACCACGGCGGAGTGATTGCTCGTGGCGTCCCTTCAGCTTTTGGCCATATTATTATATTTATCATGTGGGGCGTATGGGTGCATCCTAGTTACATGTTTCAGTCAGGATTTCATGGTGAATGTGGTGTGTGCCTTGCATCCTTCACAAGGAGCTGATCCCTCCTACCCAAACCAGTATATTAAATTAGAGGCATCCCCTCTAATTTGCATGATGAGGTCACCCCTCCAAGTATTCATGCACGGTGGATTTTCATGACCTATATTGGTTAATGGTAAAATATGTTAAACAATTTTCATAAGATAAACATAAGGCTTTTCAAACTATAAAACCAGTTTTATGAACATGTTCCAGGTTTTCCAGGACTTATACATTTCCACTGCTATTAAGTCTTTATTATGTTTTAGTCATTTATGCTATGTCCATATCCGTGCACTGAGCGTTTTGCTCAGCCGTTACTTTCCTTTCCATGTCCCAAAATGGCAGGTACCCTTGGAAAGACTCGAGCATTTGGAGGACGTGCATAGGATGGAAGCTGCTAGAGACTTCTTTTCCTTTTTGCCTTTATATACTTATGCTTGCTTAGTCTTTCATTCTTTTCTTTTGCTTTATTATGTTTTGGGCTTATGTTTGGTAACCGATGTTTGATTCCGGTTATCCCTATGGTCATGTAATGTTTTAGACATTTATCCTTGTATGCTTTGATGACACGCCATAATTACGTGTGACATTTCCATTATCAAAATGGGGTGTTACAATTACGGTATCAGAGCCAAGGCTTCGACCTGTAGGCTCTAAAACTCGACCTGTGACTAGTGGGTAGTCACCAGGAGCTTCCTAAGCCAACGTTGTTATTCCACGTATTGATGTTTTCAGCGCATTGTTGTTTTAACCATGATGTTTTCAGCACCTTGAGGTTTTAACCTTGATGTCTTTCATCGATATTGTTTTACTAATATGGATGAACAACCGTCATCCATACTTAGTTATGTGTCATTGTCTATGCATGATGTTCCTCGTGAACTGTGACTATGTGGACTGAACCCCAGTAGTTCATATTTTTCACATAAATTTTTTTTTCTGGTAAATTTTGACAATGACTTCTAACTATTTATGTTTCATGCATTCATGCATTTATATCATATGTCATCTGTTGCAGGAATTTTGACTAAGTAATGGTTGCAGGACTGGCCCTATTTAGTCGCATGTACTTTTATCGAACTTTTAACTTTGGGACCGACCCATAGGCGTCCCCTCGCCATGTCTTTTGTTTTGGGACCGACCCATAGGCGTCCCCTCGCACATATAAAGGTTTTTATAAACTACATTAAGCATTCATGCACTGTTTTTCATGCATAAAATTTTTCTCATGATTTATTGGCATGAAATTATTTTTTTCATGTCCCCTCATAAGTTAATATGTTTTTATGTCAAGTATGTTTTCATACTGTCATGGTTAACTTCAGTTTCGTGCTGATTATGTTATACACTCCTTAATGATAGATGGTTTCATGTTTCTTCATGATAATTCCGTCTTCATGTTAATTACGTCTTACGCCTCTTTTGTTATTTATGCTTTCATGTAAGGCATTGTTGGATTTCATTGAATCCTGCTTTCATGATAGTCATGGTTGGTTTTCACTGATCATACTGTCAGGCAAATCATCGTTGAATTTTGTATAACCACACTTTAACGTTTTCGATACAACCAGAATGATGTCTATGCTAATACTGCCAGGTTATCATGATGGTTTTCATAACCGTTAAACGATATACTTTCCTTAAATCATGACAAATGATCGACCCCAATACCGATCATTTCATGTGCATTTCATGTGTACTCCATGTACCGTATTCCATGTGTATTACACGTACCTAAATCCATGTGTATTTCACTTGAAATACTTCACGAGTATTCGCTAGTCGATTTTGAATCATCTCAGGCGTATTTTCAATTACTGATATTCTACAAGATTGCTGATGCCGCTCATAACTCGGAGATGTTACTAAAGGTTGATGCTGCTAACGTTCGGAGACGCTATGAGATGCGGATGCTATTCACAACCTGAAGATCCTACGAGACGAAGACAAAGGCGTCAGGGCAAAGCTATTGAACGAGAAGATACTTCACCATCAGACGATTTTATCAATCATTGTCCCAAATTCTTAGTTACATGTCACACGTCATTCAGTTGTCATTTCAGCCATATGAGTGCAAACCGGTACCAGCCGGCCACTCAGCTGAATAGTTACATGAATCACGGTCATGAGAATGACCGTCATGGAACTGACAGACAGGACGATAGTAACCACTACCATGACAGAAACTATCCTAGAAATCGCAACCGAGGCTCCGGCCGCGGATGTGATCAGACATACAAAGGATCAGTAGTCCAACCGATCACCCAAGTCTGGCATAATAACCTAATATTATAGTTCTATTGTTTTACGTCTCGAGACACATGTCAAGACATCAGTCAAGACACATGTCTCACGTATACTTTCTGAAGACACATGTCAAGACACCAGTCAAGACATATGTCATGCTTATAGTTCTAGGACACGAGTCGAGACACATGACTCACGTCCAACTATGGAACATTTCTAGAAAATTCAGGGTACCTCCAAGGGTATATCCATTTTGTTGTGCCATGTATTAATCAGACCACAAAAATTTCAATACCATTACCGGCGCATCAGTAAGAACTGTCGCGTTGCCGATGTCACTTTCATTTCTTTCACTATATTTCGTATATTCATGACCATGAAGGACGCCTTTCGTAATCCCACGTATACAAGGTTTTCCTTCAGCTTAATGATGAGATCCAAGCTGCTAACGCATTTCCCTCGGACAGACACGAGATGAATTTTATCCTAATTATGGACTATGAACAACACACCATGCTACGATTCATAATTATGTACAGTAATGTTAGGCTCCTGAATACATTCGGCTTGATTTTCCATCAGGAAAATCTGTACAAATTATCTATGCTTACAAGCATGTGCGTTGTTAGCCATGGTCGCTAAAATGTTCTAGCTGTCAGTAAGACACGACCACTTAAGTCTTTTACGCATAGCCAGCTGATTATTCCAAGATCTTCTAATACATTTCAGAAAAAACCTACAAGGAGAAGGACGGTACCATGAGATTATGTGTCGACGACCGTCGACTTAAATAAATCACCATTCATGACCGTTATTCTCCTCCGTGTATTGACAACATGTTTAATCGACCTTATAGTGTTAATCACTTTTCCAAGATCGAACACATGATCATGCTACCAATAGTGACGAGTGAAAGAGCAGGACATGTCCATGACTGCTATTCGTACACGACTCGGTCATGCTAGATTTATGATTTTGATTTAGTCTCATCAATGCTCCAACCGCATTATAAGAATGAGTTTCCATGACTCATAAGCAAATTCAACAGTGTTTTCGTTGAGGATAACCTGATTTCCTCTAAGTCTAGAGAAGAACAGGAAGACCTTATCTGCACCATGTTGCAAATTCTATGACAAGAGAAATTTCACCCTGGAAATATTTCCAATATCAATTCTGGTTGATTACAGTGACACGCTGGATCACATGGATTTGCATGGTTAATCTTACCATGACTCAGCTTATGCGTAAAGGAGAGAACCCTATATTACATTAGGTGTTATAGAAAATCCTACGCTAAGGGAAGTTTAGATTCATATACTCAGAGTTTCGCAAACTCCTATGTATCAAGTTCGATGAAGCAAGATACAGTTACGTTCATATCTTCAAACCTGTCATACAAACAGGTTAAGATAGGACACCAACAAACTGGGATGTTTTCATCATCTGAATTCGTGAATTGAAATGGGACAAGATCTCCACGGATTTTGATTACCAGTCTAACGCAAACTCAGAAGAAGCATGATGCTATCTGGTTTATTGCAAACAGTTTGATCAAGTCTGCAGAATCCTTACATCCACAAGGATTTCAGAACCAACAAATTGACCAGACATGTTCCATCCAAGGCTCATCCGATCACTTGGCAATTCCTCAGTTATCGGGTCAGACAAATATTCATAATGGTGCTCCTTATTTACTTCATGTCTTCATTCTAATTCCACGACTTGCTTTCGTGCTCGCGTTCATGACACTACTCACGTTCATGATGGCATCTCGGCTTACGATTTTATGTTGTTTTTCTCATTCTGGGAAGTTTTGCAAGAACTTGAGAGACCAGACCCAAGTTTAGTATAACTCCATATCCTCAGATAGACGTTTCTCGTCATATTCTATGTCTCACCTTGTAGCGTTTGGCGTTACCGCCATTATATTCTATGTTCACGATATGTTTCACATGTCATGTACATTCCACGTTCCTCATATCATGATCAAGATATGTTACACGTATCATGGATCACGATATGTTTACTCATATTACACTCATCATATTTCCACGTATCACGTTCAAAAAATTTTCACGTAGTACGTTCAAAATTTTTCACGTACTACGTTTCCTTATGTCTCGCGCATCGTTGCTAATTATCAGTTAAGTTAGAAGTGTTTTGCACGATAACGTTTTAGTTGCCCTTACACGTTAATTCTTATTCCCTCGATTAAATTTAGGGGATCTACCTTAAGTTGATAACCAAGAACTTCTTCGTATTCCAAGTCAAGGCCAGGAGGACCAAGATTTATGATTTGTGGCAAGATCTTGTGAAGGAACCATTCCAAGAGGGAAGCCACTTGGAAACGGACAAGTCCATCTGGACTTCTTATCCATTTTTCTCTTATCAATTAGATATGTCCTTTCAGTAGAGTCACGTTCCTTGTCCTTTCAAGACATGTCACGTTCCAAGTTCCTTCTACCATGACGTTCATTTACCTTACATACCCTCTCGGTTTTGTATGTTCTTCTTTTCCAGTTTACTTTATAATTCGGGGACGAATTATTCTTTTTAGGGGGGAAGAGTTGTAAAACCCGCATGATTTTACCATGAATAGTACCCTTAAGATCGTACGTACTAGATTAAAACTTTCCTTTTATAGTACGATTATGTTTACGTGTTAGGATTTTACGTATTACGTACGTGTTAGAACACGATAAGTATTTATTACGCACGAACACGAAATAATTATTTAAACAATAATTAATCACGAACATGCGATCATGAAATCATGAACGTAATTAAATCACGAGCTAATATTAATTACGTATATATATTTATTACGAACACGAATAAATATATTAAGTCACGATCGATAACTAATTAAAACACGTAAATTACGAACACGAGAACACACGGAAACACACTATAATATTTAGACTCGGGAAATGTATGGGTTACCCCATGTGGGCCCCATACCACGAAATTAGGGAGGGAAGATGGGCTTAGCCCATCAATTTTTACTAAAACAAGGAATTAGGAAAGATTTTGGTCATTTTTCACTTTACATGAAAACATCAAAAACCCTAAACATATTTTCTCCTCTTCCTTCTTTTTCTTTGTTTGGCCGCCACACATAAACATACCAAGGGGAGTGTTTATTTGATTTTTAATCTTGGATTTGGTGCAAGTGTTCATGTTTGTTCATCCTCGTTTAGATCCACGCATTCGGTATATGTTTTTACCCTTTTTCTTTTTTTGATTTGATCTAATAATTAATTAAGAACAAGATGTTTTTAAAACCTAATTAAAAACATAGATCTAACATGAAAATGGTTTTTGGAGAAATCAAAAAATGGTGTTTTAGGGGTGTTTGTTTTGGCCGGCGCCTAAACCGAACCCTAAGGGGGTCTCGGTTTGGCTACTCGACCACCACCGAGACCATATGGTCCCGGTTGGTTGGTGTGGGTCCTACGACAGCAGCAAGATAAGGGGAACCCCGAAGTGGTTCGGGGTGTGGTGTCGATTTCATGTCCGGTTCAAGGGTAGTCAAGATCCGGTTCACGGTTTATGTTAAGATTATTTTTTTATATAATCATATGTTAAAATTAATTAATAAATATGACATGATTAATTTAATAACATGACTTAGGTTATATTAATTATTAAAATCATGAAATTATTAACCTAAGTATTTTATATTTTTAGACTTATAATTAATTAATCATTTAAAAACCATGGTTATAATTAATTAATTAACATGACTTAGGTCATATTATTAATAAATAATAATACAAGTTTTAACCTAAGTATTTAACTTTATTTAATTAAAAACATGATATACTTTAATTAAATATTTTAACCGATAGTTTATTTGATTACATGAAATAATTAATAAACTATACATTATATCATCATGACTTAGAAAATAATCATGAAAACACTTAGGCTTATATACTTAGCTTATTTAACCAGCTTATATCTAATTATGGAAACTTTCTATTTTTAGAAACTTTTTTAAATAAGGCAGCTAATCTATTTATGGAAACTTTTTATTTTTAGAAACTTATTTATTTCAGGCAGCTAATCTGTTTATGGAAACTTATTTAAATAAGGCAGCTAATCTATTTATGGAAACTTTCTATTTTTAGAAACTTATCTATTTTAACCAGTAATTCTATTTTTAGAAACTTTCTATTTTTGGAAACTTACTATTTTTGGAAACTTTCTATTTTTGGTAAATTTCTATTTTTTGGAAACTTTCTATTTTTGGAAACTTTCTATTTTAGGAAACTTTCTATTTTTGGTAACTTTCTATTTTTGGAAACTTTCTATTTTAGGAAACTTGCTATTTTTGGAAAGTTACTTATTATTACACAGTAAGTATAATAATACATGAATTACCAGAAATACTTAATCAGAGTAAACAGAATATAAGATAAACACAATTTAAGGCTTAAAACAGTAAAACATGATAAGAACATATAAAATAAGTTAAGACATGACATAAAACCAGTTACGTATTTAGTAAGCAGATACTTATTCATGTATGTATTTATGTAGCATTAGTGATACGGAAGTAGGATTCCTCCCAGTTCATCTTCTTCATTCACTGGACATAAGGTACGAATTCCCGTCCTTTCAGTATGGACATTCTTTCCTTATTAGGATTCCCCGTATGCAGCCAACTGTTTTCCCAGTATTTGTTTTATATGTTTTTGAATTGCTTATGTTTAATTAGAATACCTAAAGCCATATACATGCATGACCAGTTTCACCTAGTTATGGAGGTACCATAACCATAACATTAGAGGCACTGATGTTATGACTTCACTATGGCGGAGTGATTGCTCGTGGCGTCCCTTCAGCTTTTGGCCATATTATTATATTTATCATGTGGGGCGTATGGGTGCATCCTAGTTACATGTTTCAGTCAGGATTTCATGGTGAATGTGGTGTGTGCCTTGCATCCTTCACAAGGAGCTGATCCCTCCTACCCAAACCAGTATATTAAATTAGAGGCATCCCCTCTAATTTGCATGATGAGGTCACCCCTCCAAGTATTCATGCACGGTGGATTTTCATGACCTATATTGGTTAATGGTAAAATATGTTAAACAGTTTTCATAAGATAAACATAAGGCTTTTCAAACTATAAAACCAGTTTATGAACATGTTCCAGGTTTTTCAGGACTTATACATTTCCGCTGCTATTAAGTCTTTATTATGTTTTAGTCATTTATGCTATGTCCATATCCGTGCACTGAGCGTTTTGCTCAGCCGTTACTTTCCTTTCCATGTCCCAAAACGGCAGGTACCATTGGAAAGACTCGAGCATTTGGAGGACGTGCATAGGATGGAAGCTGCTAGAGACTTCTTTTCCTTTTTGCCTTCATATACTTATGCTTGCTGAGTCTTTCATTCTTTTCTTTTGCTTTATTATCTTTTGGGCTTATGTTTGGGAACCGATGTTTGATTCCGGTTATCCCTATGGTCATGTAATGTTTTAGACATTTATCCTTGTATGCTTTGATGACACGCCATAATTATGTGTGACATTTCCATTATCAAAATGGGGTGTTACAATAACTATGTTCATCTGTGCTTATGTTTTTTAGATGTTTATATATCACAGTGCGATGGGTAGGGTACGATGGGTTAGCACAATTGCACCAATGCGATGGGAAGAGTAAGATGGGTTAGCACGATGGGTCTAGTACGATGGATACATTACAATGAGTTCACTTCGATGGGTATAATACGATGCATTGTTACGATGGACAATATTTCCTAGTTTTAAAGATATGTTAAGCACTATAGTGGACTTAGTTTTGCCATGCCTTTGCCTTATATATCTCTTAATTCTAGATGTGATTATGAATATATGATCTTTGTCCATATGATATATGCTTGTTTGGTGCAACTCAAAAATATGTGGTGACATTTGTTGTGACTTATATCTAATGCTTAGGATTTACATGTTTATGAGATATATATGTGTATATATCAAATGTGCTTGTGTTTATCTCAAAGCAGGAAAATGTCGATAACCGAAGACGAACAAAAACGACTAGATCTTATCCTTGTTCCACTTAAGGCTAGAATGCAACATGCACCAAATAACTTTCGTCTGAGAGATGATTTCGATCCTACTTTGGCGGCATTCAAAATCGCAACAGACATCCTAGATTGTTCACCGATAAAGGATGCATTACGTGTCACTGCATCAGTCCCTGAAGTCTACATGCACGAATTTTGGGCAACTGCCTCAATCACACTAGCAAAGCAATTGTCAAAGAAAATAATATCTTTTACTCTAAACAACAAAAACTTGACATTTGACCTGCGTCAGTTTAGGCAACTATTTAAGCTCCCTAAGCTAGCAAAAGGGGAACACTTTGTGCCTGACCTAGATTCAGAAGAACTGCTTAGAGTAATCCGAGAATTGAATTATGAGGGTGAAATTGGTTTTCTTTCTCAGTTTAACACATCACATATTGGGAAACCTTGGAAAGCTATTGTCACCATTTTAGTAAAATGCCTTACTTCCAAGATTCGTGGATCAGATGCAATGCGACCCGCTCAGGCAGTTATCTTTTGGGGTCTTTACACCGGATCTAAAGTGGATTATGCTTTACAACTTTGGGAAGAATTTTGTCATCAATTCACAAGTTCTCAGAGAAAAGCGGTGCATCTTCCATTTCCAAGGTTCACAAAACTCATTATCAATTACTTCATGAAGAGTGACCCAGATATTTATCCTCGTGGGAATTTCTTCTATAATACTCACGATAATGACGATGTGTTAGACACTATGACTGTGGATAATCAATTCACAAAGTATAAACTCAGACCAGCTCCAGTGCCTGCAATCATGATGAATAAAGGTATAAGGGAAAGTGATCACTACAGAGAGATGCTTAAAGATATTGAAGCACAGTTTAAACGAGCAAATGCAGATCCTTCCGAAAAACAACCAGAGACGCAAAAAGGAAAACGAAAGAAAATAATTTCCAAGCCCCAATCGACTGTTTCATCAAAAGACAAAGGCACAGCGAAAGAGCATTTAGTTGATGAAGATGCTGAAGATGCTGAGATGACCCAAACAGAGGAAGAACAGGAAGAAATACCACTCCGAAAGCCAAAGAGAGCAAAGCAGACTAAGGGTAAAGAAGCAAGTGTTGCTTCAGAAGAACCTGCTCAACAACAAATTTCTGAAGCCAAACGACTGCGTATCGTTCTTTAACAAAGAAGACAGGAAGTTTTTCCACAGGATCAGGTTCAAGAATGTTTGAGGACTTAGCAGAATTCGGCAATCCTGATGCTGACATGGCATTTTATGAAGATCCTATCAATGAAGATGCTTATGAAGATGCTGATAACTACCACTTTGAAAGTCGTGAGCAGAGTGAAGAACGTGAGAGCAGTGCAGACACAGATACAAGTATGATGTATCGAGACGCCAATATTACCACATCCTTACCAGAACCAACTCACATGGTGTTAAACGACGATGCTCATGCAACTCTCATACCAGAGACTCAACTTCAAAGTAAGTCTACTTCCAGGTCCGATGACGTTTTAAAATATCTTAATTTGGAAGGGGAAGGTGTCGAGGTCACAAACACTGATCCATCAACAAATGAAGCAATGGTGGATGTTCCTATAACTACTGTTACATCAACCACCACTCCACCATTATCCACCCCGATCATCAGTGAGGTCATTACACCAGTTATCACCCCATCACCTGCTGCACAACTAGAATCAACCACCATCACAACCACTAAATCTACACCGTCATCCACAGCTGAACAACCTGTATCAACCACCGCCCCAATCACTGTATCTACATCAACACCTATCTTTCAACAACCAGTATCATCCACCACCACTTTAATAGTTATGGTTACACCTCCACCAGCAGAACCACAAGTATCATCCACATCCAATCCCTTCCTCACAGTCAATGATCCACTGATCCAGTCTCTTCAACAACAGCTGGAGGCTCAAGCTACACAAATAGCTACATTGTCTAATAGGATCACCACTCCTCCCAAGGAACCACAACCTGATGAGCCTACACTTCAGAAACTAACAGACAGAGTGTCTAAACTTAAAGCAAAACACAAATCATTTCTTAAAGAGAAGAAAAGCCGTGACAAAGAAAATGCTGCTTTTCTTGGGTCAATTGATGAGAAGATGACCATGATCATTCGAAGAGAAGTCAAGTCTTATGTTGATCAACAACTACCAAATCTTGTCGGTAATGGTTTATCTACTCTTCAACTAATGACATTGTTACAGACACGGCTGCTTGATATGAAAGCTCATAAATCGAAACACAAACGAAAAGTTCTGCAATATCTCAACAAAGTAATCATTGACGAGACACTCGCAAACACTACCGACTCTGAGTCTAACGATGAAGACGAACTAGAGGAGGAAGAAGATGAGGGTAACGATGAGGAGGATGATGGTGACAATGAACAAAATGAGGAAGAGGATAAGGAAGGAGATGAGGAGGAAGAAAAGAATGAGGAAGAAAAGGATAAGGATGTCGATGAAGATGAGGACGAGGATACAGATGACGATGAGGATGACGATGATGATAATGACGATGGTAATGGAACCAACAAGGGTGATCAGAATGACGAAACGGGTACTAATGCCGAAGAGCCTAATAAGGATGACAGTGACAAAGCTACTGAGAAGGGTTTAGAGGAAGCTGTAGAAAACATTGCTGAAACCGCTGAAAAGACAATAGAGTCTATTGTACCAGAAACTCCGCAACTTGACACAGGTATATCTACTGCACCAGCTATTACCACTGATTCTTTCAATGAATCGGTAGAATATATGCAAGCAGAAGAACCAACATGGCCAATCCTAGAAGACGAACCTCGAGATGATATACCAGTGATGCAAGATCAACCTTCAACAACAGCTGAAGTTCAACACAACATTTATATGGAAGTTGAAGACTTAAATGTACCAGAACCAACGTTTGCTGAATCTTTAATCATCGATGACACAGTACAAGAGCAACTTTGGCTAACAAATGCAACACCACAACATCCTTTTGACACTGCAACTGAAATGGAGCTGACTCAATTCCTCAACAACCCTATAGATTTCTCGGCCTTTCTACGGTATTCTCATGGGAAACCGACAATGACTCCGGATCTAATCAAAATGGCAGCTGCAAACGTGGACTTCTTTGATACTTTGAAGATCCGCCATAATGAAGCAGAATATCATTTGAATGAGCTTAACAAGGCAATGAGAGAGACAACTACAGGAATTCAGACTCCCGTATTACGACCTCTTACACCAACGGTCATTGCCGGTTCTACAACAATCCCAATAGAGCACTTTGTTACTCATGATCTTGAATACCTTGAAAATGGAGCACAGAAATATGCCACGTCACTCACTATGGTCAAGGTTGTTAACTTGGAGAATGTTCCATGGATAGAGGATAAAGTACCCGATGCAATATGGAGAAAGAAATTGCTCAAGTTTTATGACACTTATGCATCACTTGGCATATCTCACTAGAATCAAAAGAAAAAGTTAGCTTACAATCACTTCCATCATCCTAAGAGAGGTGCTTCTATTGTCTCGACTCACAGGATCAAAAGCATTCAAGGAGCAAGCACTCAGACGGTATTCGGCTATGATTACTTGAATGTAATCGTGTTCAAATGTACTGGTGAGAAAGAATACCTAGTTGACAAAAGTGATCTCCAGTATCTTCAACTTGAAGACATCGAAGATCTTCTGTTGTTATTGCCTCAGGAGATAGTTGACTATTTACCACCTGAGGTAGTCATTGCATTGAGTTCCAACTTTCGACAATATGCTAGAAAAATCGTCATTCAAAATTGGGTGGAAGACTTTCAACTTGGAGTGGAGAGTTATCAGATGCAGTTAAACTTGGAACGTCCCCATACAACTCCACTCAGTAATTTCCATAAGAACAAGAAGGTTTATATGGGGACCACAACGCCGGAAGCAGGGATATTTTATCCAAATGAGACTGGCGTCATGCAATATATGCGATTCTCCGAACTGCACAAATTCAGCGATGGTACGCTCAAGCATGTTCGAGATGATCTGACGGTTCTTAATGCCAACCTACCGCTTCCAGCAGTCCAGTACACATGGACAAGCCAATGCAAAAGAGGAGCAACGTACGTGATTAAGAAGATCGAGGAACTCCTAAGGAAGCGCCGGTTGATACGAAGTATAGAACGATTCGTCGGTGGACGACCATATGGAGCTCACCATCGGTTCACGGAACGAACCATTTAATTATGGTTCGTCTTATAACAGGTCAACTCCATATGTCTATAATTGTGAATATGTTACTTTTTGTTTAATCAGCTTTTGTGGCTTGTTGTAATGTAAAAGTATGATATTTTTTAAGAATTTCTCTCGAGATTCTAAATCTTTCAAACAAATCATACTCAAGCACTACAACTTACCCTCATTAATTTGAGGGGGAGCATTAATATGTTCTTTGGCCAACATCTGATTTCATTTTATTACCCAAAGACCGGTTAATCCATTAATATCCAAAATATTGATGGTTAACATTTTGGAAAGGGGAGAAAATGGGATTAAGGAGACTTAATGATATTTTGCTAAAACAATGAAAAAGGCTTAAAAGATAAACCAACTTAACATGTGTAATGCACAAGTTAAGGGGGAGCATTTTTTGATGATCAAAACACTTAAGGCACAAAAACATTGATTACAATATCACAAGTGCTTTAAGTGATTTTTCAAGGATTTTTTCATGGTGACTATATCAACCCAGAACACACTATACTCACGACGGATGTGGTGACAAAAGGGTGGTAGGTATCGGTATTAGTCCAATGATTTATCAGAACCGATGGAATCTTCCCAAGGACAACTCCCTAGATAGAACTAGAAGTCCTAGGAAAGATGGAGAATGAATGTAAACGTAGCTGAATGCCGACCAAGTACTTAAGCTAGCACTGGAACAATCACAACAAGGTGCTAGTGATGACGTATTGGTAAGCATTGAAGGGGTTGAAGAATGAAAAAGAATTGTAAAGATAAAGGGTGTAAAGAAAGAAGCTCTCCTTACAACTTTAGGCAGAAACCGGGTCAATACATATGCTATATAGATCATTTGTCAATGATTCTCGATATTGAAGAAAGCCATCATGGACCCAGTGATGCAATGCACAACCCTCCCCAGCTAACTCAAATATCTCTCAAAAGGTATTTGTTTTAATCACACGGAGATCAACACGTTATCTATTGGTTTATTCACTCCGAATAGACTGATATTGAATAGGTGGCACTCCTCTCCAGCCATCGATCACTAAATCAAAACGCACTATCGAGTCTAGAGCCACGAGATCATCAAAAGTCTCATTAGGACACTTTCCATTTATTCCTTGCTTCTTCACACACTGTGAAAAGTAAGAGATCTTTATGAGTCCTACGCAGTATTCTTGTAATATTGCCAGAACATCCGAGTGATACGCAAGTATTACAGTGAAGATGGAAATCCTGCTTGAGCCAACAGCAAACAAGCTCATGGTAGGTGACACGTGCGGTTCTTTAAGAACTAATCTTGTGACAACTGGAAAGAAACAGTAGTTTAATTCTTAATTGAACTTAAACTCGTTCCAGGCCTCTACGCATTATCGTATGATCTTGCCAGAACACTCAGAGTGACACTCTTTAGTGTTCACAGTGACGAGTGGAAATCCTTCTAGTGTTAACATCAAACACCACTTGGTAGGTGAAAAGCAAGATTCAATTTGAATTAAGTTTGTGACAACTGGAAAGCAACGATGGTGAATATCTTAATTGAAATTCACTTGTTCCAGGTTTCATGAATTGACGGCTTCAATCATAAGGATTTATAATCCAAATGATTCACTCTTTATGTTCGCAGTCAGCTTTGGACGGTCGAATAAATAGAACTGGTTTACCCGCGAAATCCTGTCAGGAAGTTACTTAATTGAAACTATCCGTCACGGGTACGATATCTAATATCGTCCAACGGTCTTCACCGACCGGAGGTAAAATGCTACCGAATTAGAATAAAATGTCAAAGCCATTTTAATCGTGTCTTATTATGTTGCTGCATTCAAAGACGGCGGCGTTGCTGTGTACCTGTTGAAGACGGTGGCGTTGCTGTGTACCTGTTGAAGACGGTGGCGTTGCGGTGTACCTGTTGAAGACGTCCTCACATGCTTATTCCTTCTGCATCAAATACTCCTGCAAATTTAAGAAAGTATGACCTAAAATTCTTCCGCTGTATCGATTCTGAAACTTTCAAGAATTCAACAAAGGATATGTAAAACCCGTATTTTAAATCGAGAATTTATAAATACGCGGTTTATTATTATTTTACGCGGGATATTTTTCTTTAAAACGTACACGTGGAAAATTTTAAACAAGCGCGAGAAATTTATTACAAAGTACTATTTATTACAAGTGTTATTAAATAAAGACACAATTTCGTAACTGCCAGCAGCATCAATTGCGCCGCAACTCATTGTCTTGCGCCGCAACTCGTGATCCGCAGCACCATGATCTGTAGCCCCTTCAATTGCGCCGCAACTCATTGTCTTGCGCCGCAACTCATGATCCGCAGCACATGTAACTCTTGCGTATTGCGCCGCAACTCATCGTCTTGCGCCGCGACTCGTGAAAATAAATTTGGGCCAAGCCCATGTGAAGGAAATAAAACAGACGGGGGTTCCTTTCTATCCTTCCCTGCCGACACAAACACACTAAGTCAAACCCTAATACAAAAAATACAGCCGCCAGTTATTGTTGTTCATTCCTCCCTGCCGCGACCACATCAAGAAACAAGACTAAGGATCGAGGATTGATCCTGGGAGAACAAGGATTTTCGTTTTTCTTTTGATACCCTAAGCCCTAACACGAACACAAGGTAAGAAACCCAAATTCTTTTGTTTTTTTTCTTTAATTCGATTTCAAGGAGTTTTAATCATGGAAAACGCGACCCATAGGGGGAGGGGGTGTTCGTTTGGACGGTTTGCACACAAACCGAGACTCATATGAGTCTCGGTGGTGATGATTTTCCACCAGCGCAACCCTAATTAGGGTGCCGGCTTGATTTTGGCCTGGCAGTGGGTTTTAGAGAGTTATGGGGGTGTTTGGCAATCCTTGTTAGAACAGGTTAAGGGTGTGTTTGGCAGTCAGTTTTGTAAAAACAATTAGAGGGCTGTTTGGCTAGACTTATTTTAAAACTTAGCACGAGTTTTCGGAATCGCTTATAATAATTATTGAACGGGATTATTTAAACGCTTTAGATCATTTTAAAAAGGGATTTTGTAAATAAAGAAATTTAATTGTCGATTTTATTATCTTATTAATAAAATTATATCGATATCGTTTTGTCATGTTAATTGTTTAAAGCATAGGATTTATCAAGGATTTAATTTAAGGGAACTATTTTGGATACGTTCTATTTCAGGAAACTTTCTATATTAGGAAACTTTCTAATTTATGACGAGTTACTATTTATAGTAATGTCAGATTATACATTATCCAGTAATCAGAAATACATGATATATTAAATCTGTAATATTTACGAACAATAAGAATTTATTAGATTATATAAATAGTAATACAAGTATAACTTAAATCCAACTAAACAGTTAAGAGCAGTAAAATATTTAACATCAGTCAACTTATTTTTTTCGCGTACGTTATTTATGTAGTACCTGTGAAGTCGGGATCGATCCTTCAGTTTTCGTTCTTATTTCATTAATGGGCACAAGGTACGGATTTTCCCGTCCTTTCAGTAAGGACTTCCCTTCTATGCATGTTTAGGATTCCCCGTCTTCCGCCAAATGTTTTCCCCAGTATATGTTTAAGTTATCAGAAATCATGTTAATAACTAAATGAATTGCCTGAGCATTATATACAAGCACGACCAGTTTATGTACTAGTTACGGAGGTACCGTAACCACGGCACTAGAGGCACCGGTGTCGTGACTCACATGCAGGAGAGTGATATCCTGCATCGTCCCACTCATGTTCAGTTGGCCATTTTTATATGTATGTTTTAGTGGGGCGTATGGATGCATCCTAGGCTTATAAGTGTTTCATGTTATCAGGGTGAATGTGGTGTGTGCTCTACATCCTTCACATTGGAGCTGATCCCTCCACCCAGCACAGTTATTTAGAGGTCACCCCTCTACAGCATGACGAGGTCACCCCTCCAGTTATTCATGCACGGTTGTTACAGCACGTGACCTATATAAGCTCTGGCAAATAAAATACAGTAAATGCATGTTTTCAGAATTAATGGTTATATTTCAGTATCAGTATATATGAATCAGATTGCTCAGATTTTATGCAGAGTTCTACCACATATTTCATATCAGTCTTACAGTTTCTATATTCTATCGTCTGCTTCATTCAGTATATTCTTATCATGCTCTATATCCGTTCACTGAGCGTTATGCTCAGCCGTAGTTCTTTCATGTTCTAACGGCAGGTACACCGGGACGCTTTTAGGATTCTAAGCGCATGTGCATTTGGATGGAAGCTATCCAGACTTCTTACATTTTGCATTTCTTACAGTATTCTGCTTATTCGGACATTGTTTAGTCCTTTCATTCAGTATTTTATTTTTCATGTTTTGGGCTTATGTTTGGATTGCCGATGTTTGATTCCGGTATTTCCGTTATGGTCAGTTAATGTTTTAGGACATTTACCTTATGCTTTGATGACACGCCATAAATACACGTAACGGTCCACTTATCCAAGTGGGGTGTTACAATTATGGTATCAGAGCTATAGGTTCGACCTGTAGGCTCTAAAACTTGACCTGTGACTAGTGGGTAGTCACCAGGAACTTCCCAGATTTTGGCGTTGTTATCTTTCATGTTTCTCATGGATTATTCAGTCAGTTTTCTTCATTTATCAGTCCGTTTTCTTAAAGTTTTGACTAAGTAAAAGGTTAGTACATAACTAGCCATATTTAGTCGCATGTGTTTTAGCGAGTCTTCGTTTTGATGAACTGACCATAGGCGTTCACCTTTGCCGTTCAGATCTTGTATTGGTAAACTGACCATAGGCGTTTACCCTTACTCATGTCAGATTCATGTTTTCAGTCAAATATTACTTAGTGAACCAGCCATAGTCGTTCCTTATTTCTCAAGTCAAATTTCATGCTTTTCAGTCAAATGATGTTTTATGAACCGATCCACAGTTGTTCACCTTGGTCATATCGGGACAGTTCATAAATTTTGACAAGTATGGATTGAGCTACAGCCATCCATATTTAGTCCGAGATTATAAATTTCTATACATGACAGTTCTCAGAAAAGTTTGACCAGTATGGATCGAACCAGAATAGCCCATACTTAGTCTCATGTTTCCTTCCTTGAAGTACGTGGATTGAACCTTAGCCGTCCACATCAGTTAATATTACACCTCAGTTGATTTAACTTTTTGTGTTCCTTATAACCGTCAAATTTTATACCCTCACGTTGATGTCATCTACATGATGATTCAGTTTCATGTCTCCTTACGAGGATTATGTTTTCAGCAAAGTGATGATGCCTTCAGGCTAAAATATAGAAGGATTACAGTAAAATCCTATTTCGTGATAAATCATGTTCTGGTCTTTATCAATCATGTCTTCTGTCTTCATACTGAACATTGATGAAACTCTGTTTAATCATACTTTCAGCCTCTATACAACCAGCATTAAGTCCATGCAGAAATTTTCAGCCATCATAGTAACTGTTTCAGTTCAGTTGCTAACCAGTTAAATCAAATTATTTTCCGTTGAGAATGTCAGAAAATCGACACCAGTATCGATCATCCCATAAAATTTCCACCAGCCCCATGTACAGTATTCCCTATGTACCCCATGTACAGTGTCTCAGTTATACTCCATGTATAATATTTCACGTGTACTCCAGGTACAGTGTCTCATATATGCTCCATGTGCAGTATTCATTGTGTACTTCATGTACAGTAGCCCAGGTGTACTCCAGGTACCCTACTCCATAGATATTACTAATCGATCCTTAAACATCGCGGACGTTCCCACTTGTCGATATTCTACCAGGTGCTGATGCTGCTCGTGAGTTGAAGATTTTACCAGATGCTGATGCTGCTAACACTCTGAAGACCACACTGATGCTGATGCTGCTGAACCTTGGAGATTTCTCAAGATGCTGACGCCGCGGAACGAGGACGAAAACTATAAACTTGAAATTTCTGACAAGAATAAATTTAACCATCAGACGCTACCATTCGATTTTATGCTGTTACCTTCTCAGTTTGATGTCACACTTCACCCAGCCAACTTTCATTCAGAAGAGTGGGAACCGGAACCCAGCCGGCCACTCAGCAGAATAGTCACATGAATCACGGTCATGATAATGACCGTCATAAATTGACAGACAAAGCAGTGGTGACAATCATCGTGCTTATAATTAATCAGTCAGTAACCATCGGAACTCCGGAACGGACATGACCAACAATACAAGAGGTCAGTGGTCTAACCGGTCCGCCGACCCTAGCAGTTACCATAAATTCTTAATCTTATTCAGACTCACCCATTAAAACACGTGCCAAGACATCAGTCAAGACATAGTTCTCAGGTATCATTTCGGAAGACACATATCAGGGCACCCGTCATGATACACGTCATACGAAATATCTTCTCAGAGTACGAGTCAGAGCTCCTAATTCCAGTATGTTCCAAGCAAGACCCTCAGTAATTCAGGGTATCTTTCAGAAAAGGGTTTACTCATTCTGTTATGCCACGCATAAAATCAGACCATTAAAATTCAGATACCACCACTAGATTATTACTCAGGTAAAACACGCAGTATTCACTCTGTGAGGTTACAGACGAACCCATTCAGTGAAAAGTCTCCATGTCCACTTCATGTATCCCTATGTCAGCCTTATCTCAAACCAGGTAGTTATCTGCCTCTCACCCAGAAAGGACTCAACAGTACCACCATACTTATTAAAGTTTTCCCTTCAGTTAACGACGAGATCCGTCTTATTAAAGCCCAAATACATTCATTATATATTTTGCCAGAAAAATCAGTACAAGCTGTTTCTTCCTTACGAGCGCGTGACTTGCCAATACATAGTTACGAAGACTTTTGGCTATCAGTTATAAATTCACTTCTGAAATCCCTCGAATCCATGACCAGCAGATTATCCTAAAAATTTTCCGATGTCATTCCAGAAGGTGTTCCAGAAATTCATGCCTACCCATGAGACATAATTTAACATCGAGCTTGCCTCAAGAACAGAACCTGTTTTCAAAACTCTTTATTACAGGGCTCTAGCTACGATTAAAAGAGTTGCAGCAATTGCTGCAAGAGTTACCAAAACTAGGCTTTATTCGCCCTAGCGCCCCATCGAAAAGTTTATCAGATCACCTTTCCAAATCGATATTCATTCCACGAATAGGAAGTTTAATTGACCTATTACGAGGTGTCGTAAACATCCTTCCAGGAAAAATTCAAGATCATGCTACCATCAGTGATGAGGAAAGAATATGATGATCTTCAGACCGTTGTTGCACATATTATAGCCACTCTAAGAATTTTGAATTTTACTTCTGAGCTCCCTAATGCTCCAACTATAGTATGAAAATGTATAAAAAAAAAAAAAAAATTTTCCTTGAATTCTCAGACAAATTTGGCAGTACATTCGTTGACAAGATTTTGATCTCCTAAATTCTAGAGAAGGACATGGGAATCATCTTTTCACGACCCCGCAGATTCTCCGATAAGAGAAAATTATATACGCAAGCTTTCTAGATGTATGTTTCAGATGAACAAGGTGGCATATCTGAACCACCCTATTTCAACAGAAAGAAATTCCAGACAATCCTGCGAAGGTGAAGGCCATCACCTGATGGTCCCGACTGACGACTATGAACGTAGTATAATAGAAATTTTTCTATGACTATTCAACAAGATTTCCACCAGAATGTTCCATAATCCCAGACAAACACTGATAGAATCCACATCACACATTAATGCAACTATGTTCATATCTAGATTCCTGACATACCTCAGGTTCAAGATAGAACACCGACATGCTATTACTACAAGTAGAAATTCTAGACCGAAAAGAGACAAGACTCCATGGAGATTGTTATCAGTTTACAACAGACTCAGAGAAAGTATGATGCTATCTAAGTTATCATCAACCATGTAATCAGACTGCGCGTCTCTTTCGTCCGAAAGGATCACGTGGTGGCAGGTCTGCAGAAAACTTTGAAATTCAGCAGTAAATCGTATGAATTCAAGGCATTCCAGCGACCATCATATCAAACAGAATACATGTTCACGATCAAGTGTATGTTTACGTCCACTTTAATTTCATGTTTATTCTCACTTTCACGTTTAAGTCTCATTCGCAGTATGATGCTGATCAGTTCATCTTCTATGCTATCTCCTGATTTAAACTCACGTTAGCGTTCATAACGTTGTTCACGTTCAAGTTCGTGTGCCATTTCACGATACACGTTTCTCAGTTTATTACCGAGTACGGTTACAGAAAGCTTGAGAAATTAGACTCAAGTTTAGCACAACTACTCCATAACCAGGCAGACGTTTCACATCTCAGGCCGTATCATTTGGCATTCCTTCCTCAGTCAGCATACGTTCAGGATATGTTCTAGTATCACGTTCACAGTATGATTCACTTATCATATTCTAATCCTACGCCAGTGCTCCTCATATAATTATGAACCACGTTCACAATTGCTCACTTAGCATGTTCACAATTGTTCACGTAGCTTGTCCCTGGATATACTCTCAACAGCTTGCTCAGGGATATAAATGTTATCTTTTCAGGATAATTGTACGTACCGTTTTATGTATACTACATGCTATAGCTTATTCATTCAGGATTAGAAATTCCATCTTAATATGGAACCAGAAACTATTCAGCATCGTCAGGACAGGGTCATCAGGACCAAGATTTTAATTATTATGTTAGATCCTTGGAGGAATCGTTTCGAGCGGGAGGCCACTCGAAACAGAGGAGTCTATCCGGACCTCTCATCCTTTTCTTTAATAAATTCAGTTATGTTCTTTTAGTCATGTCACGTTCCATGTCCTCTTTAGCCATGTCACGTTACATAATCATTTCAGTCATGACAAGTTTATACTTATCAGCAGCATTATGTCTTAACCAGAAGACAATTTATCCTTCAGCTTAATTGTCTTTTCAGTCTACGTGTTCTTTCAGTTCTTATAACTCCATCAGCTTATCATCTTTAATTCGAGGACGAATTTCTCCTTTTAGAGGGGAAGAATTGTAAAACCCAGTACGCCGCATTTTAATTCGGGGACGAATTATTTCTTTTAGAGGGGAAGAATTGTAAAACCCGTATTTTAAATCGAGAATTTATAAATACGCGGTTTATTATTATTTTACGCGGGATATTTTTCTTTAAAACGTACACGTGGAAAATTTTAAACAAGCGCGAGAAATTTATTACAAAGTACTATTTATTACAAGTGTTATTAAATAAAGACACAATTTCGTAACTGCCAGCAGCATCAATTGCGCCGCAACTCATTGTCTTGCGCCGCAACTCGTGATCCGCAGCACCATGATCTGTAGCCCCTTCAATTGCGCCGCAACTCATTGTCTTGCGCCGCAACTCGTGATCCGCAGCACATGTAACTCTTGCGTATTGCGCCGCAACTCATCGTCTTGCGCCGCGACTCGTGAAAATAAATTTGGGCCAAGCCCATGTGAAGGAAATAAAACAGACGGGGGTTCCTTTCTATCCTTCCCTGCCGACACAAACACACTAAGTCAAACCCTAATACAAAAAAAATACAGCCGCCAGTTATTGTTGTTCATTCCTCCCTGCCGCGACCACATCAAGAAACAAGACTAAGGATCGAGGATTGATCCTGGGAGAACAAGGATTTTCGTTTTTCTTTTGATACCCTAAGCCCTAACACGAACACAAGGTAAGAAACCCAAATTCTTTTGTTTTTTTTCTTTAATTCGATTTCAAGGAGTTTTAATCATGGAAAACGCGACCCATAGGGGGAGGGGGTGTTCGTTTGGACGGTTTGCACACAAACCGAGACTCATATGAGTCTCGGTGGTGATGATTTTCCACCAGCGCAACCCTAATTAGGGTGCCGGCTTGATTTTGGCCTGGCAGTGGGTTTTAGAGAGTTATGGGGGTGTTTGGCAATCCTTGTTAGAACAGGTTAAGGGTGTGTTTGGCAGTCAGTTTTGTAAAAACAATTAGAGGGCTGTTTGGCTAGACTTATTTTAAAACTTAGCACGAGTTTTCGGAATCGCTTATAATAATTATTGAACGGGATTATTTAAACGCTTTAGATCATTTTAAAAAGGGATTTTGTAAATAAAGAAATTTAATTGTCGATTTTATTATCTTATTAATAAAATTATATCGATATCGTTTTGTCATGTTAATTGTTTAAAGCATAGGATTTATCAAGGATTTAATTTAAGGGAACTATTTTGGATACGTTCTATTTCAGGAAACTTTCTATATTAGGAAACTTTCTAATTTATGACGAGTTACTATTTATAGTAATGTCAGATTATACATTATCCAGTAATCAGAAATACATGATATATTAAATCTGTAATATTTACGAACAATAAGAATTTATTAGATTATATAAATAGTAATACAAGTATAACTTAAATCCAACTAAACAGTTAAGAGCAGTAAAATATTTAACATCAGTCAACTTATTTTTTTCGCGTACGTTATTTATGTAGTACCTGTGAAGTCGGGATCGATCCTTCAGTTTTCGTCCTTATTTCATTAATGGGCACAAGGTACGGATTTTCCCGTCCTTTCAGTAAGGACTTCCCTTCTATGCATGTTTAGGATTCCCCGTCTTCCGCCAAATGTTTTCCCCAGTATATGTTTAAGTTATCAGAAATCATGTTAATAACTAAATGAATTGCCTGAGCATTATATACAAGCACGACCAGTTTATGTACTAGTTACGGAGGTACCGTAACCACGGCACTAGAGGCACCGGTGTCGTGACTCACATGCAGGAGAGTGATATCCTGCATCGTCCCACTCATGTTCAGTTGGCCATTTTTATATGTATGTTTTAGTGGGGCGTATGGATGCATCCTAGGCTTATAAGTGTTTCATGTTATCAGGGTGAATGTGGTGTGTGCTCTACATCCTTCACATTGGAGCTGATCCCTCCACCCAGCACAGTTATTTAGAGGTCACCCCTCTACAGCATGACGAGGTCACCCCTCCAGTTATTCATGCACGGTTGTTACAGCACGTGACCTATATAAGCTCTGGCAAATAAAATACAGTAAATGCATGTTTTCAGAATTAATGGTTATATTTCAGTATCAGTATATATGAATCAGATTGCTCAGATTTTATGCAGAGTTCTACCACATATTTCATATCAGTCTTACAGTTTCTATATTCTATCGTCTGCTTCATTCAGTATATTCTTATCATGCTCTATATCCGTTCACTGAGCGTTATGCTCAGCCGTAGTTCTTTCATGTTCTAACGGCAGGTACACCGGGACGCTTTTAGGATTCTAAGCGCATGTGCATTTGGATGGAAGCTATCCAGACTTCTTACATTTTGCATTTCTTACAGTATTCTGCTTATTCGGACATTGTTTAGTCCTTTCATTCAGTATTTTATTTTTCATGTTTTGGGCTTATGTTTGGATTGCCGATGTTTGATTCCGGTATTTCCGTTATGGTCAGTTAATGTTTTAGGACATTTACCTTATGCTTTGATGACACGCCATAAATACACGTAACGGTCCACTTATCCAAGTGGGGTGTTACAGGATAAGTGTGTGGCACATGAAGTCACAAAGAGGCGAACATCACAAGAAAATAAAGACTGCACGTGAAACGCCAAAAGAACGTGTTCCAAGCAAAAGGCTGATATTATTCAACACATATTCACAAAAGGAAGAAAAAGAAAGAAAAGAAGACTACGAGCTCAAGAACAAGATCTAACATGCTAGATTAGGACTTTGTAAATTTGGAGTGACCTCCCTTTGGGGGAGATTGTTGGAAATACGTTTTACGTATATAGAAAGTCTCGGTCACTCCAACACTGTAGTTATAGGCTCGTAGTAGTGTTTAGTTTCATTTATTAAATAGCCCGACCCATGAGCATGTTCATGGGCCGGAGGCCCAAGTCCATTAAGGACTTGGGTATTTAAACCTCTTTCCACCATGGAAAGAGGTGTTGGTTGTTCATTTCTTACTTTTCATAATACAAGTTTCTTTCACTTCTCTCTCTAAGTTTCTCTCTCTAGAAAAACATCAACCCTCTTGATTCATAAAGATTATCATTGTTCTACACAGCCAATGTTAAATCTCTGAGATTTCGTATTTATGTTCTTTATGACGATGATGTTTTCATACTCTCATGTTGATTTCATCTTCATGCTGATTATGTTTTGTGTCTCCCTATGTTGAATATGTTTTCATCATGTTGATTATGCTTTCATGCTAGACATTGATAGATCTCATTTAATCCTTCTTTCATGATAAGTCATGGTTGGTTTTCACTAATCATGCTTTCATGCAAATCATGGTTGAATTTCGTTGAACCATGTTTTCGTGTTTCTCTATGCAACCAGAATTTTGTCTAAGCTGGAATAGCTAGGCTACCTTATTGCTTACTTCAGTTCGGTTTTGCTAACCGTAATCAGGTATATCATTCAAAAACATGTCAGATGGTCGACACCCCTATCGATCATCTCCTGTGCATTCCACGATTACTCCACGTACCTTATTCCATGTGTATTACACGTACCGTAATCCATGTGTATTTCACTTATAATACTCCATGAGTATTCGCCAGTCGATTCTCAATCATCTCAGGCGTGTTTACTTGCTGATATTCTACAAGATGTTGATGCTGCTCATATGTTGGAGATTTTACGAAATTCTAATGCTGCTCATAATTGGAGACTCTACAATATGCTGATGCTGCTCACAACCAGGAGATCCTATAAGACGAAGACAAAGGCGTTAGATTGAAATGATCAGACGAGAAAGATGCTTCACCACTAGACGATTTCCATCACAATCCATGTTCTTACCATCTTAGTTAAATGTCACACGTCATTCAGTTATCTGTTCAGGCATATGAGTGGGAACCCGTACCAGCCGGCCACTCAGCTGAATAGTTACATGAATCACCGTCATGATAATGACCGTCATGGAACTGACAAACGAGAAGGTAGTGACAACTACCGTGACAATATATACTCTGCCAACGGTAGAAACTCTGGTAACGGCCGTGACCAGACATACAGAGGGTCAGCAGTCCAACTGATCCGTCAATTCTGGCATTCTGACCAAAAAATTCCAACTTTATTCATCTTCACATCTGGAGACTCACGTTAAGACATCTGTCAAGACACACGTCTCACGCATATTTTCTGAGGACACATGTCAAGACATCCGTCAAGACACATGTCTCACGTGTATTTTTCTGAGGGCACCTGTCCAGACACCAGTCAAGACACATGTCATACGTATATGTTCTCAAAACATGAGTCAAGACACACGACTGACGCATAACATTTGAACTAGGCCTCGACAATTCAGGGTACCCTCCAAGGGGTATATCCATTTTGTTGTGCTATATGTGAATCAAATCATTAGAAACTTCATTACCATCTCTAGCGTATTGTTCATGTTTGGAAACGTAGTGTTCGTTATGTGTGAGACGGACGAAACACATTCAGTGAGATCTACCACTCTTACCTAGTGTACTGATATTCACCTTCTTTTCCCGATCCCATATTTCTTTCATTTATTTAAAGATGCCATTGTATCACCCATGGGTACAAGGTTTTTCCTCTCAATTCGACGACAAGATCCATTCTGCTAACGCACTTTCCATTTGGTGTGCAAGTTCGATATGAATCTAGACATGAAATGGATGGACTAGCAGCACACCATGCTGCGAATGACTTTTGTTTTATCAGCACGTGCTTATTATTCCATGGCTACGAAAACTTTCTAGCTATCAATTATGATCCGATTATGAAGAGTCTTAAACCCATGACCATCCGATTGTTTCAAAACCCCAGATGCATTCCAAAAGAACCACCCAGTATACCAACCATTCGTGAAGTGAAGTCTGTCATTGAGCTCAAGGAGTTGGAGGAACAACAACAAGAGTTGCTGGAACGAGGTTTATTCGCCGAGTGTATCACCCTGAGTTGCGCCAATTTTGTTTATCAAAGATGAAGAACGGTAGCATGGAGTTATGCATCAATTACCGTAAATTGAACAGGATCACCATTCATAATAGTTCTTTCCACCCAAGTATTAATGATCTATCCCATCAACTACCAGACTCTAAACACTTTCCAAGATCGATTTGCGATTCAGGCTATCATCAGTGGCAAGTAAAAGAGCATGACATTTTCGTGACTGCTTTTCGCACACGTTATGATATGTATGAATTCGTGTTTACATCTTTTGGTCCCGCGAATGCCAACAGAAATTATGGACTTGAGAAATCGAGCTTCCGTGAATTTTGGACAAGTTCGTCATTTTGTTAATTGCTAACATTTTGACCTTCTTTAAGTCTAGAGAAGAGCACGAAGACCATCTTCGCTTTATCTTACAAATTCTACGACAGAAGAAATTTCATACTGAATTCTTTCAAGTAGGAATTTTGGTCGATCATAGTGACACACGAAATCACATTGTTCTTACGGTTAGTCACTATGACTAAGGTTATGCGCAAAGGAGAGAATGTTACACAAATTTATGTGTTCTAGAGGATCCTACGCTAAGAGAGGTCTAATTTACCGAGACTCATAGTCTTCCAAAAATTTCTATGTATCCAGTTCCTACGGATGTATCATGATCTCAGACCACATTTTGGTGGAGCGACATGAAACAAGATGCAGTTACATTCATATCTAAATGCCTGACTGTTAGCCCTATATTTTATATAGTCGAACAAGAATGTAATAGGTCATCTTAGTCGTTAAAAGGTCTTATATTGTAATAGGTTAGTCGGAAAAACCGGGCTTGGACTTTAAGCTAATATTGTCTAAGTTAGGGGCGTAAGCCCAAAACAAAGCCAAGCCCGGTCCAAGATGAAGCCCACAAAGGCCTTAGAGCCGTGGGGTATATAACCCTCTTTCACATGTGAAAGAGGGTGTTGGTTACCATTTTATTTCTCTCTCTAAAAGTGTTTAACCTTCCAAATTCTCTCTTGTTTCTCTCTCTACTTTCTTCTCTTTCTCTCTCTAAATATCTCTTCTAAATCTTGTGTTATGGATTGAATAGGAATAACATTTGGTATCAAGAGCCTATAGTGGATAGGTGATTAAAGATTCGTATGTGGTGTTCTTGATTTTTCGTGGCTTCTTTGATCCATATCTCACGTCCCATCTTTCTTTTTGTGTTTTTATGGTCTTTTCTTGATACAAATCATATACATACTAGTAGTAGTGATTTGGGTATCTTGGTTTTGGCTAAAACACAAATTTTTTGGATCAAAAGTTGCGAAATTTCTTGTTTTTCTTCATTCCGAAATTCAAGCAAGTGTCACCATCGGAAAGTACAATTGTGGGGGATTTGATCGCAATAATCTTAGGATTCTACTTTGCGATCACTGTATTGCGATACCTTATTCCGTTCTGGATATTCCGATCGTGCATTGCGATCTGGGATTCCGACGGGTTTTAAGGGTTTTGTTAAGTCGTTACTCTGTCCAATTTTTCTCAGCCACATTCCGATCTAACATTGCGACAGCATATTGCGATCTGAACATTCCGACAGCCACATTCCGACAGATCATTCCGATCTGGGCATTGCGACAGTGCATTACGATAGAACATTCCGATCTGAACATTGCGATAGGACATTCCGATCTGAACATTCCGATGGACATTTCGATGGATATTTTGTTTGAGTAATTTTTAGACTTAGCCACTATCTAGACTAGTTTAGGAACATCGTTTACACGAAGATTAAAAAAAAAAAAAAAAAAAGAGTTAAAATTTTTAGGTCAAGTAAAATCAAATTTTTTCCCTATTAGTTTTTGGCTATTTCTAACTCAAATTCAAAATTTGGCGATACAAAATTTTTCGGCTTACCGTTTTGTCAGAATGAGGAATTTATTGTCGGACTGAGAAAAAATTTTTCTGGAAATTTCGGAATTTCAATTTTAACCACACATCATCACAACAAATCCACTAAGATCTGCAATTCATTCACAAGTATTCACCATGTCTAACAACAACATCAACATTGCAACTGCTAATCAAATTCGTTTGGAACAAGGTGGCAACGGTAATCCACCTGTGCTCACTGCCGGTTGTTACGTTCAATGGAGATCTCGTTTTCTCAGATTTCTCGACGGAAAAGAAAACCAAACTGATCTTCGTCACTGCCTTGAGAATCAACCTCCAGTTTTTGAATTCAAACCAATTACCACATAGGCAGAGGATGGTACTTCATCAACCATACGAGCTATGGAGGATTTTGACACATGTTCTGCTGAGAAAAAGAAACTCCTCCAAGCTGAAGCTGATGCTGTAAACTTCATACTCACTGGAATTGATAACGACATCTATTCCACAGTTGATGCATGTACTAATGCTATGGAAATGTGGAATGCAATTCATCGATTGAAGCAAGGTGAGTCGATCAATGTTCAAGATCTCGAGACTAATCTACTTTGGGAGTTTGGAAAATTCACATCTGAAGATGGTGAATCCATTGACTCATATTACTCGAGATTCTATAAAATGATGAATGAGCTTGTCAGAAATCAGTGCACCATCTCCAATCATCATGCCAATGTTCAGTTTCTACTTCAACTCAAACCGGAATGGCAAAGGTTTGTGACTTTGGTCAAACAAAGGGAGGATATCAAGACTATATCTTACCACAAACTTTATGATATCTTGAAACAACATCAGAATGAAGTGAATGAACTAAGGGCTGAAAAGGCAGAACGGTCTGCTAATTCTATTGCTTTTGTCGCTGCTACTTCAACAAAACCCGTTCCCCGTCAACAACCACCTACTCATTCCTCAAAGTCATCAAGCTCATCCACCAAACCTCTAGTTGCTGCTAAACACAAAGCAAAAGCAATTGTCCCCACTCCACCTCCAAAGTATGACACCGAGTCAGATGGAGACAGTGATGATGAACAAACTTCAAGGGACAAGAAGATTGAAGAACTCATGTCTTTACTCACCACAACTTATAAGAAGATCTACAAACCTACCAACAACAACCTCAGATCATCATCCAATGCTAGATATAAGGAAGTTGATCATGCACCTAGGTATGATCGTGATGCTAGGTATGATAATCAGAGGATGTTGAATCAAGTTGGGGCTAGAGATACTGTAGGCACTCCGGTTGTGCAGAAGACTGGGATTCAATGCTTCAACTGTAAGGGATTTGGGCACATGGCTAGGGAATGCAAGAAGCCAAAACGGGTTAAGGACTCAGGGTATCACAAGGAAAAGATGCTGCTGTGTAAGAAAGAAGAAGCAAGAATTCCACTCACAGCAGATGAAGTTGACTGGCGTGATGACACTGATGATGAAGCCGATGATCAAGAGTTAGAGGCACATTATGTGTACATGGCAAAGATTCAAGAAGTGATCCCAGAGACTGATGATACTTCTGGACCCATCTATGATTCTGAGCCACTTGAGAAGGTACCATCACATGATAACTATAATGTGTTTGCTAATGAACGACGGCATCCTGAGCAACCCGAAAGCATCAATGACACATATGTAATGGACACGGAGGATAGCAATATCTCTACGGATTCACAGCATATGTGTAATGATGACAGAAAAGCTGTTCAGGATACTGACTCGGATGAGGACCGTGATTTGCTTGCGTCTATAATTGATTCTTTAAAACATGAAATTGAGGTAAACAAAGATGCTAATAAACGTTTGAAGCAAGCAAACACATCCTTAGCCGAGGAGATAGACAGGCTTAAAGAGTGTGATTATGTAAAAGAAGCTGATCGACGGGTTGCAATAGCTAATGGTTTGGTATATGAACGTAAGGTGCTCAACGAACAATATTGTTCTGAAGTAACACACGAAATTCATATGTCAAAACAGAAGATATCGGAACTTGAAGAACAACTGCTGCTACATAAACTCCAAATTACTGAATTAGAGTCGGTTAACAAAGAACAAACTGAGCTTTATAAAACTCGTGAAGAAAAGGATATTGAAAAAATTCTTGCTTTGGAAAAGAGAGTCGACACGTTAAACAACATTGTTTACAAAACGGGTCAGTCTATTCAAACTATGAATATGCTCAATAGAAATATGAAAACGAGTTTTGTCAAGCCTGAATATCTCAAGAAAGCTCAAAGTACCAAGCCTGCTCTTTATGATATCGGTTGTTATGTTGATAATCTTGCTCTTATGCTTTCCCCTGACTGCGACGAAATCATTCGTCAACAAGAAGAAAGTCGATCAAACTTAAGTGATTTAATAAACCTTTCTGATTCTAACAATCATATTAAGTTTGTCCCTCAAAAAGAACTTTTAAAAGAACAAAAGATGTATAATAGTGTTCCACCACCAAGTGATGAACCACAAAAGAAAGTTTCTTTAAAAAGGAGTTTCAAAAAGCAATCAATTTTGTTAGAAAAGCGAATTTTGGATGAAAAACGTAAATGGGATGAGAAAAGCAAAAGTGTTCAACAATTTGAGTTTATAAAACAAGGGGTTTTAAATTTGTACAAAGGTGTCGTCGACTATGAAAAGGTTTCTAGGGATACCATTTGGAATATTAAACCTAACCCACAAGTAGAAGTCGTCATTCAACAATGCATTGTTCCAACCATTGATGATCTTTCAAAAAATGTGGAAATGTTTTATAATGCTCTCACTGAGGAAATGTTAACTGATTTAAGCTATGTCAAATCTCTTGAAGATGAAGTTGATTTTCTTCAAATTAAATTAAAGACACAAGAACACCAACTTTCTAACGAAATTGATCGACTTTCTAAAGAATATTTTTATGCTGACCATATGAATGCTATACTTGGTGTGTATACCGATCTGGATCAATATTGTCATGTAGCATGTCTAGTGTCAGAATCAGACGCGAAATGTCACAATCTTGAAGTAGAGCTTTCGAAACAAATTCAGTCATATAACAAACTTTCAAAAAGTTTTTCTCAACTTGAGAAACACTCCATTTCTCTTGAACTTGCTTTACAAAAAGGTGAAAAATCTCATAATCATAAAAAGTGTCAAGAAATGTCAGCCTCTTCGTTTCGTTTACTAAATGAAAAGGATTTCGAAATAAATGGTTTGAAAGCTCAGCTAAAAGAAAGGGACATAACCATAAGTGAGTTACAGAAACTCATTGAGAAAATGAAAGGAAAGTCTGTTTTGGGTAAACCATCCGCTGTTCGTCAACCGAATGCGGTTAAATGCCCTAAATCATCTATTTTGGGACAATCCCCACAGACTTTGCCTAAGATAGGAAATGATAAGAGCACTAATGTGATAGCACCTGGAATGTATAAGATGAACACTAGGTCCACTCAAACTGGAACAACGCAGTTACCTCAGAATACTAGGAAAACTAATCAACGTGTGTCTTCTTCTACAGGAGTAAATCCCACTACTAGTGTTAGCGGACCACAGCTTAAGAGCACTAGAGTTGAAGATAGAGTCATGCCTAACAATAGTCAAGGGAAGAAGAATGAAGTAGAAGATCACCGTAGGAATTTTAAGTTTTCTAAGAATAAAACGTCTGTAACTGCATGTAATGACAGTTTAAATGCTAAGACCTCGAATGTTGAATTTGTTTGTGTTGAATGTGGAAAATGTGTTCGTACTTTCAATCATGATGCTTGTGCTCTTAATTATAATGGCGTGAATACTAGAACTAGGAAGCCTATTCGTATGCCCACTAGTACTAGTAAACCCACAAGAACTTTGAACCAATCCACTGAGCAACCACTTAAGAAACTAAGTGCGTTAGAATCCACTACTCTACGTAAACAAAGCAGGTTAAAGAAGCTTTATGAGAACATGATTAGGACATGTACACGGGGGTATTCAAGATTTACACCACCTGGATACAAATGGGTACCTAAGACAACCCCCATTCTAATTGGGTCTATGAATGTTAGCTTACCTTTAGAATCTAGGTCCACTACTATTTTGGAACCCGTTTCTATCAAGGGCTCCCATTCGTCAAATGCTACATTGTCTTCTAATTCTTCTGCAGCTCGTCGAACTCATCCTATTCATAATGGACTCCGGGTGCACAAAGCACATGACGGGCAATCTCAAGCTTCTCATTAACTTCGTGGAGAAGTTTCTGGGTACGGTACGGTTTGGAAATGATCAATTTGCACCGATACTCGGATATGGAGAATTGGTTCAAGGGAATATCACTATAAAACGGGTTTATTACGTCGAGGGACTGAATCACAATTTATTCTCGGTGGTCAATTTTGTGATGCGGATTTGGAAGTGGCTTTTCGGAAATCTACTTGCTATGTTAGAGACTACGATGGGAATGACCTTCTTACAGGTTCTCGTGGTTCTGATCTCTACACAGTAACTCTTCAAGACACATCTTCAACAAATCCGATTTGCTTAATGGCTAAAGCTTCTTCATCTCAAGCATGGTTATGGCATCAACGATTGTCACATCTCAACTTTGACACCATCAACTTGCTTTCGAAGAATGATATTGTGACCGGTCTTCCTAAGTTGAAATTCGTCAAAGACCATCTTTGTTCTTCTTGTGAGTTGGGGAAAGCAAAACGGAAGTCTTTCAAAACAAAGACCACCCCTAGCTCAAAAGGACGATTGGAACTTCTACACATGGATTTATGTGGTCCCATGCGTGTAGAGAGTATTAACGGGAAAAAGTATATTCTAGTGATTGTTGATGATTACTCTAGATACACATGGACTTTCTTCTTAAGGTCCAAAGATGAAACACCAGAGGTTCTCAAAAACTTTCTCAAGATGATACAACGCAATCTTCAAGCTCAAGTCTTAACCGTAAGAACGGATAGGGGTACTGAATTTTTGAACAAGAACTTGCAATCTTACTTTCAAGAAGAAGGCATCGAACATCAAACGTCTATTGCTCGAACTCCTGAACAAAACGGCGTTGTCGAAAGGCGGAACCGTACTTTGGTTGAGGCTGCTCGAACAATGCTCTCTGCTTCAAAATTACCGCTATTCTTCTGGGCTGAAGCAATTGCAACTGCCTGTTATACTCAGAATCGTTCTCTCGTTATCCCTAGACATGAAAAGACACCTTACCACATCATCAATGGCAGGAAACCTACTGTCAAATTCTTTCACGTATTTGGATCTTTATGCTACATTCTTAAAGACGGTGAGAATCTCGACAAGATGAAAGAAAAAGGTGATGCATGTATTTTTGTGGGGTATGCGACATTATCAAAAGGATATCGGGTCTATAACAAGAGAACAAAGATTATTGTCGAAACAATTCATGTGAACTTTGACGAATTGCCACTAATGGTACTTGATCACAACAGCTCAAGTCCCGCACCTCAATGTCCAGCAATGGCACCTACACAAAACAGTGTACGTCCCGTGCAAGAATGTCAACAAAGTACTCCTACAGCAGACTCGACGGATACGACACATATGAATGAGTTGGTTGACTTATATGATCCAATGTTTGATGAATATTACTATGGAATCAATCAAGTTGTGTCAAAGCCTTCCGCTGTCAATACTACTGATGCACCCGAACAAAGTCAAAAAGACACAACTGCCTCTACTTCAGCAACCGTTGCTCAAGAGAATATTCCGTTAGATACTCAACAAACTCCAGAAACAGTCATACAACCAACATCACCAACTGTCAATGCTGAAGGAGGTAACAACAATCAAGCAGTCGATGCACAACCTGACGATGAAGAATTTATCAATCCGTTCGGTACACCGGTACACGAAGTCGGAGAGTCTTCTACTCAACATGTTGATCCGTCCAACATGCATACATTCTACCAACCATATCCATCCACTCACCATTGGACACGTGATCATCCATTGGAGCAAGTCATTGGAAATCCTTCACAACCGGTTCGAACTCGCACACAACTCGAAACCGATGGCGATGTGTGTATGTATGCACTCACCGTGAGTTCAACTGTACCTACAAACATCAAACAAGCCATGACTGATCATGCGTGGATTGAATCAATGCAAGACGAAATTCATCAGTTTGAACGCCTAAATGTTTGGGAACTTGTTGACCGACCCTATGGAATGTCAATTTTAGATTTCAAATGGATCTGGAAAAACAAACTGGATGAAGAACAAACCATCATCAAAAACAAATCTCGTCTTGTGGTTAAGGGATACCGTCAACAAGAAGGCATAGACTACGATGAATCATTCGCTCTAGTCGCTCGTTTGGAAGCAGTCAGGATATTCCTTGCTTATGCTGCACATAAGGGCTTCACGGTTTTTCAGATGGACGTTAAAACTGCTTTTCTCAACGGTCATTTGAAGGAAGAAGTGTATGTGAATTAGCCGGAAGGATTCATCGATCCTCATCATCCTGACAAAGTCTATCGTCTCAAGAAGGCTGTATATGGACTTAAACAAGCTCCAAGGGCATGGTACGAAGAACTTTCAAACTTCTTGGTGTCCAAAGGATTCTCCAAAGGTTCTATTGATCCTACTCTCTTTACTAATAAATATGGGGATGACATAATGCTGGTGCAAGTTTATGTTGATGACATTATTTTTGGTTCTACGAACCCAAAACTTTCAAAACGTTTTGAAAAATTAATGCACAGCAGATTTGAAATGTCAATGATGGGGGAGCTAAAATTCTTTTTAGGCCTTCAGATTCATCAATCCCCACGTGGTATCTTCATTAACCAAGCTAAGTATGCTCAAGAGATACTTAAAAAGCATGGTATGACCTCATGTGCTCGCGTTGGTACACCATTGTCGACCACATCCCTAGACGCTGACTTGTACTCATATCCCGTAGATCAAACGCGATATCGCAGTATGATCGGGTCACTTATGTACCTTACAACCAGCAGGCCTGATATTCATCATGCCACATGCTATTGTGCACGATATCAAGCCAGACCTACTCAAAAGCACCTCAAAGAGGTTAAACGGATCTTTTGGTACCTTAAGAATACCATTCACATGGGACTCTGGTATCCGAGGGAAACCGATTTTCATCTAACGGCTTTTTCAGATTCTGATCACGCAGGTTGTCTTGATAGTCGTAAAAGCACTTCTGGTAGCATACAATTTCTAGGGGAAGACAAGCTTGTCAGTTGGTCGTCAAAGAAGCAGGATTGCACTTCGCTCTCATCAGCTGAAGCAGAATATGTGGCTCTATCCGCGTGTTGTGCTCAAGTCCTCTGGATGAGAACTCAACTCACGGATTATGGCTTCCACTTTGATAAAATACCTATGTATTATGACTCAAAGTCGGCCATAGCCATATCTTGCAATCCGGTTCAACACTCCCGCACCAAGCACATCGATGTCAGATATCACTTCATCAAGGAACAAGTGGAACGCGGCATCGTGGAATTATACTTTGTCAGAACTGAGTACCAGCTGGCAGACTTGTTTACAAAAGCTCTATCGAAAGATAGGTTTGCGTATCTCGTTGGCCGTCTTGGTATGAAGTATATGACTCCAGAAGACTTGGAGGTTTTGGCACATGAAGCTGCTTGATATTCTCTCATAATGACTTCTAGGCGCATCACAGCTTAGAACTCGGACCTCAACTAAGGAAAGTTTATCTCGGACGATAACTTATCCTTCTCAAAGAGAAATTCATATTTCTCGGTCATGAGCTTCTCATAAAAACATTCAAAGTTTTTAAGTTCATGAAAACGATTTCTAAGTAAATGTCAGCTTAGAACTCGAACTTCAACTTAAGGAAAGTTTATCACGGATGATAACTTATCCTTCACAACGGGAAATTTATTTTTCTCGGTCATGAGCTAGTCACAAAACAATCAAAGTTTTGAGCTCATGAAAAACGGACCCGAAAGGGGAGTGTACGTTTCAGTGCGCTTTCCCTAAGCAATAGAAGAGAAGTCTTCTATCCTGATTATTTTAAAACCGTTGAAGACAATTTTTCAAGAATTTCTCAAAAGGTTTTTCTAAATCTTTCAAAATTGTGTGTTCAACACTCCCTTCCTCATAAGTGGTTTTTATATCTCAAAATTGTCATATGTTATTTTGATCAATTTTTGAGGGGGAGCGTTTTAAAATCAAGCCTTTTAATGTTGTTGGGTACATCTCTAAAATTGTCATATTTTATGTATCCAACACATTCCGAAAATGATATGAAATTGTCAAATGTAATATATTATATCGGAAAAGGCATCTCAACTCCGTACCTCAACATATTTTGTGGTGTCGTTTTTCTAAAATTTTGCCAAATTTTGTCTCAAGACACACATATATTGTTGAGGGGGAGCGACCCGACTGCAAATGTTCCATGATTCATGCGTGCACACATGTTTCTCTCCCGTCGATTTTTCGGAAAATGTCATATTTTAATCAGTTGGTATCTCTAATATTATATCTTTATATTAGAGATAGGGGAGAAAATGTGATTAAAATGTAATATATCGCAACATGTGATCTTAAAGACTCAAGTGCAACTCTTTCCTTCACATGCCAAACTATTTCGTATATCGATGCATGTGTGTAGGGGGAGCTTTTCGAAAAGATAAAACTTTCAAAGTGTTAAAAGTTTTGATTTTTATCAAGCACTTTGAATGGTTTTCAATGGTTTTATGGTTATGATCTACACCCAAAACAACCTACTATCCACGACGAAACGATGGAGTCAAAAGGTGGTTTAGGATAGGAAACTAAGTCCTATGATCCAACCAGAACCGGAGGGATCTACCCAAGGACATTCCATAGCTAGAAATAGTAGTCCTTAGGAAAGATGGAGTGGAATGAAGCTGAATGCGGACCAATTACTTAAGTTAGCACTAGAACAATCACAACAAGGTGCTAATGATGACGTATTGGTAAGCATTGAAGGAGTTGAATATTCTGTGCAACTTAGGTAGAAACCGGGTTAACACATCTTTTGAAGACAAGTGTCATGGACCCAGTGATGCGATACACAACCCTTCCCCAGCCATTCGAGTTTCTCTCAAAAGAAACTTGTCTCATTGTCAGGGAGATCAACACGTATCTATTGACTTTCTCACTCCGAGTCAGTTAATATTGAAAAGGTGGTAGTCTGCTCCAGCCTCCGATTACCAAAAATGCACTTATTGAGTCTAGAGCCAAACGAGATCAATTTATCATCTCATTAGGACACAATCGAGTCCTACGCATTATCCTTGTGATATTGCCAGAACATCTGAGTGATACGATTCATAATGAAGATGGAAATCCTGCTTGAGCCAGCATTAAACAAGCTCATGGTAGGTAACTTGTGCGATTCTACACGAATCAAACTTGTGAGAACTAGAAAGCAACTAAGTTTCGATTCTTAATTGATTCAAACTTGATTCCAGGTTTCTTCGCAAAATCCATGTGATCTTGCCAGAACATTCAGAGTGACACTCATTAGTGTTCACAGTGACGAATGGAAATCCTTCCAGTGTCAACATCAAACAGCACTGCGGTAGGTAACTCGCAAGATTCTCTATGAATCAAGCTTGTGACAAACTGGAAAGCAACAATGGTGCGATTCTTTTAGAATCAAACTTGTTCCAGAAAATCTGAATTGACGACTCTAATCAGACGGATAATTTATCCTTATGATTCACTCTTTACGTTCGCAGTCTGCTTTGAGACGGTCGAGTAAAAAGAACTGGGTAGTACCGCCGGGAAACCCTGTCAAGGAGGTTCTTAATCGAATCTATCTGATCACAGGTACGGTATTTAATACCGTTTAACGGTCTTCACCGACCGGAGGTAAAACGCTACCGAGTTAGGGTGAAATGTTCAAAGCCATTTCATCCGTGTCTATATATGTTGCTGCATATCAAGAAGGTGGCGTAGCTGTGATACCGATGTCGATTCAGAAGTCACAAGAGCACAAGATGGCGATAATCAAGATACCTAAGAATGTAAGAATGTAATAGGTCATCTTAGTCACAAGGAGTACAGATGAAGATCTCAAGCACTCAAAGTCAAATGACAAAGGCTCAAGATAAAGATCACGAAAGCATGAAGGAACAAAGTTGTTACAAACAAGATCAAGACCAAGATACAAGACGAAAGCAGGAAGATCTCCTCTACAAGAATGTATTCACTCAATCATCTTATGCTTTTTAAGCTTTTAAAGATGACCGATACATTGGGGGAGATTGTTAGCCCTATATTTTATATAGTCGAACAAGAATGTAATAGGTCATCTTAGTCGTTAAAAGGTCTTATATTGTAATAGGTTAGTCGGGAAAACCGGGCTTGGACTTTAAGCTAATATTGTCTAAGTTAGGGGCGTAAGCCCAAAACAAAGCCAAGCCCGGCCCAAGATGAAGCCCACAAAGGCCTTAGAGCCGTGGGGTATATAACCCTCTTTCACATGTGAAAGAGGGTGTTGGTTACCATTTTATTTCTCTCTCTAAAAGTGTTTAACCTTCCAAATTTTCTCTTGTTTCTCTCTCTACTTTCTTCTCTTTCTCTCTCTAAATATCTCTTCTAAATCTTGTGTTATGGATTGAATAGGAACAACACTGACTTACCAGCAGGTTAAGATAGAACGCCAACATGCTAGTAGTTATTTCAACTAACAGAAATTCCTGCATAGAGGTGGACAAGATCTCCATGGATTTGGTCACCGGACCACCACAGGCTCATAAGAAGCATAGTGCTATCTGGGCCGTTGTCGGATTATTTAAACTAGCCTACACGTTTCTTTTCATCCGAAAGGATTACGTAGTTAGCAAGTCTGCAGGGAGATCAATAAGAAATCATACAATTTCACGGTATTCCGCCAGCAATCATATCATCTAGAAATTACGTTCGCGTTCATGTTTACGTTCATTTTCACGTTTACGTTAACACTCACAATTACGTTTCACCTTCGCGTTCACGAATTTGTACGCGTTCACGTCCTTGTTCCATTTCACGACTTGCTTTCGCGCTCACGTTCATGACATTGTTTCCGTTCATGATCGTATTCTATCCTACGACTTACGTTTCACAATTCGTTCTAGAAAGATGTGTAGAAAACTTGGGAGACCAGACTCAATCTTAGCACAAATTTCCATCTTTCGGCAAACGTTTCACGTCACATTTCACGTCTCATCTCGTATTGTTTGGCGTTACCTCGTCAGCAATCGCACGTTCACGATATATTCACATATCATGTTCACCTACGTTTTACATATTACTTTTACCATATCTCCACGTTTCACGTTCACAATTGTTCACGTATCACGTTCACAATTGTTCACGTACTACGTTTTCCATATGTCTCGTGTATCATTGCTTAGAGATTATTAATGTAATTTAGTCCAGGTTATTTTTCGCATCGTAACGTTTCATTTATACGTACACGTTATTCCTTATCCACTCGATCAGATTCATGAGAATCTATATTACGTTATGAATCAAAAACTTTTTCGTATCGTCAAAACAGGGTCATAAAGACAAATATTTATTCTTTTCGTCAAGATCCTTTGGAGGAATCAGCCCAAGTGGGAAGCCGCTTTGGAGACGGAGGAGTCCATATGGGTTTCTTATCCTCATTCTTTTCATAACCCGAATATGTTCTTTCAGCCAGGCCACGTTCCAAATTCTCTTCAGCCACGTCGCGTCCATGTCCTTTTTAGCATATCGTATCTCTAATTCGAGGATGAATTATTCTTTTAGAGGGGAAGAGTTGTAAATCCCGTATATAATATTCATGAATATTAAATGCATGAAAACCTGATTAGATTAAAACTTAAACATTTATTAATATACGACACGTGTCACGAACATTTAATACGAGTATTACGTATATTATTATTACACGATAAGTGTTCACGTAAAATACTTAAAACATTACAAGAATTAAAACACGAAAATTTAAAACACAAACCTACACGAGATTTATTAAAACATGAAAAACCAGAAAAGAACAAAAAAAGGCCTATGTGGCCGGCCTAAAAAGAAAACAAAAGAAAAGGGCCCATTGGCCCGGTCCACCAAGGAAAACTAAAACTTAAAAAAGCGTATATTTTTTATCACTTTTACAAAAAACACAGAAAACAACAAAAACCCTAATACCCTTAATATGGCCGCCGATTATTTTTCAAGAAAAACAAGAAGGAAGCTTTGTTTGATCTTAATTCAAGTACAAGAAATTGTTGTGTTCATAACCCTTAAGCACTACTCGATCCGGTATTCTTTAATGTCATTCCTTGTTTTATTTTCTTAAATCATGATTAGTAGAACGAATCCATGAACACAAGATTAATAATGATTATATAACATGAGAATAAATCAAGATATAATAGGGTTTTGTTCAGGTTTCACTGAAAACCGAGAGTTTCAATACTCTCGGTGGGGTTTTTACTAGGCCAGCCACAACCCACTAGGGGTCGGTGGTGGCTGTGTGCAGTCAGCCGTAACCCACAACCCCAACAGGGGTGTTTGGTCTGAAAGCAATGGCAAGAGATCCCTAGGATCTTAGTGGGTACTTTGGCCGAGTAGGGGGAAACTGGCAGCAGCCAGTGGCTGCTTGTGTAATCGCCCACAACACCAAACACACATCAGTAGGAACTAGATAAAGCTAGTGGGAACCCACGGCAGACTGTGGCTAGGCCACTGCTGTCGGTGGGAGTTTGAACACAGCATGGGGTTGTTTGCTTTGGGAGTGTTAAGGGGGTGTTTGGCTCGGGTACATGAACACACAACGGGGGTGTTTTTTGGCTAAGTATTTTGATAAATTACTTTATGTTATATTATTAATTAAATTTATTAATTAACCATGATTTTTTTTAATTAATTAATAAACACGACCTAATTTATAATTAGTAAATTTAATTATCATGATATAAATCACATGGATATTTTAAATTAACTATATGTTATAATAATTCTTACAGATAATTATTCATGGTATAATTACATGTACATCAATTAATTTATTTAATAACTTAGCTTAATTAATTTCATATTAACCAAGGTTTAATTAAATAAATAACATGATTTAATTTAATTATTTAATAATTTTTTAAGGTAAAGTTAAAGTAATATCATCATATATATTATTAATTAATAAGGACTTATAAAACCATGCATATTATTATTAATTACTAATAATCATTGCGTTATAACTAAGGAATTTATTTTATTAAACTTTACTAATATTATTACATTAAATAATCATGACTTATTATGCTTATTAAAGCTATAGCTCATATTATAAACTTATTTAATAAGCTTATTACTAATTATGGAAACATGCTAAATATGGAAACTTTCTATTTTTGGAAACTTACTATTTTTTGGAAACTTTCAATTTTGGAAACATACTAATTTTGGAAACTTTCTATTTTTGAAAACTTACTATTTATGGAAACCTTCTATTTTTAGAAGGTTATTAATTATGATAGAACAAGTATATTAACACATAAAACGTGTAATAAACTAATCAGAATATATGAAACATTAAAAAAACACATGATTAAACACGGATTAGTAAAACAAGTCAAGAACACTTAAGAGAAGACGAGAACAAGTAAAACAAGTTAAGACCATGTCAAGTAAACTAATAATCAGTAAGTATAAGTTAACAAACAACTCATTCATGTCCCTTTTATTATGTAGCTATCGTGAAGTCGGAGTGATCTTCCACTTTCGTTTTCATCCTCATTACTGGACATAAGGTACGGATATTCCGTCCTTCAATAAGGACACTCTATTCCTATATAAGGATTCCCTATTTGCAGCCATTTGTTTTCCCCAGTAGTTTACGTGTCTTAAAAACAAACAGTAATTATATGATTAATATTTTAGATTTTGCTAGAGCTATATACATGCATGCCAGTTCCACCTAGTTATGGAGGTACCATAACCATAACACTGGAGGCACTATGACTCTTCAGCGATGAGAGTGATTGCTCGCAGCGTCCCTTTCAGTTATTTGGCCTATTTTATTATTATCACGTGGGGCGAATGGGTGCATCCTAGGCAAGTTTAGCAAGATTACATGGTAACTACGGTGTGTGCCTTGCATCCGTTACATGGAGCTGATCCCTCCAACCTAGACTATTATAATTAAAGGCAACCCCTTTAATTGCATGATGAGGTCACCCCTCTATGTATTCATGCACGGTGATACCTCATGACCTATATGGGCTCTTGGGCATATTTAAAATACAGTTTTCAGTATAAAATAAACATAAGTCTTTTCAGAATATAAACCTTTTTATAAAACAACACCAGGTTTTCCCAGGACTTACATTATTCCGCTACACTATCATTTTATACTTTCATTTCATTCTTTACTTATGTTTATGCTATTCATTTCATTGTCATTGTATCCGTTCACTGAGTGTATTGCTCAACCGTATACTTTCTTTCCATGACCAAAACGGCAGGTACCCAAGGACAGACTCGAGCATGGAGAGGACATGCATAGGATGGGAGCTACCTTATACTTCTTTCCATTTGCACTTCATTTACTTTGTGCATCTTTTGAGTTTATGTTTGGGGGCCGATGTTTGATTCCGGCTTCCTTATGGCCATTTATGTTTTAGGACATTTACCTTGCATGCTTTGATGACACGCCATAATTATCATGTAACGGTCCACTTATCAAAGTGGGGAGTTACATTTAGCATCAATAAGGTTAGCCCGTTCAAGAATTTCTTTGGCATAGCAAGATTGTCCCAAAAAGAGCCATTTGGAGGTGTATTTGACCTCAAGTCCAAGAAAATAGCCTAGGTGACCCAAGTTTTTGATTGCAAATTCAGAATGGAGTATGTTGATGAAGGATCGAATGAGCGTTGAGCTGTTTCCGATGAGAACTATATCATCAACATAAACCAGGAGATATAGTATGGTGCTTCCTTTCTTGTAAACAAACAATGATGGATCAACACGGCTGCATGAGAAGCCAAATTTCATAAGGAACGTACTTATTCGGTGAAACGAAGCACAAGGAGCTTGTTTAAGGCCATAGATTGATTTTTGGAGTTTGCAGACATATGTCGGGTGTTGAGTGTCTACAAATCCAGGCGGTTGCTCCATGTAAAAACAATCGTTCAATTTTGCATGCAAGAAAGCATTATTAACATCTAACTGGTGAAATGGCCAATCATGAAGCATAGCTAATGATACGACAATACGAACGGTGGATGATTTAACAACATGGCTGAGTGTGTGAGAAAAATCCAATCCCGGTACTTGACTAAATCCTTGAGCAACCAATTGAGCTTTGTGTCGATCGGTAGATCCATCAACAAGATACTTGGTGCGATAAAGCCAACCACATCCAACAACATTGCGGTTGTTAGGACGAGGAACAAGACACAATATGATTGCGATGTAGAGCATTGATCTCGTGTTTCATTGCGGTAACCCAAACAGGATTTTTGGTGGCGGTTTTGAAACCACGAGAATCCGACGAGGCATAGAGAGCATGTAACATTCCATCATTTTGAACAAAAGCAAAATATGCCTGATGCTTTGTTTTGAAAATCCCAGCCTTTGCACGAGTGGTCATGGGATGACCTGTCCGAATAGTAGCGTTTGGTTGTTCCACCAAAGAATAAGAAGATGTAGTAATCTCTACAGGTGTGTTTATTTGCTCGAACTGATTTAATGAAACCTCTAGCTTATGTTGTTCAAGAGGTTGCGAGGAAGAGTGATACGAGGGGTGTTGTGTTGGGTTATTTGTGGGAACATGATCATCACATAAGCGGCATGGAGGTGTTGGAGTAGATGGCGGTTGCTGTGGTGTTAAAGGCGTATCAATAGACTCATGAGTGGCAGTGGGATGATCATCAATGAAAAAGTGATCAGCTAGTTCGCGAATGTCTTTAACCCCATGATTATCATGTAATGGATAAAAAGATTCATCAAATATGGCATGCCGTGTAACATATATGCGCATGGACGATGGTTCAAGACACCGGTATACTTTGTATTGAGTACAATAACCGAGAAAGATGCATGGGAAACTTTTTGGTGCCAATTTATGAGCCGAATGATCACGAAGGTAGGGGAACACTCGACACCCAAACGATCGAAAGTTGTTGTAGATGGGAACTCGTCCGTATGAAATCTCGAATGGAGAGACATTGTTAAGTACTTTTGTTGGTAGCCGATTAATTATGTAAACGGCGGTGCTAAAAGCATGAACCTAATATGTTACAAGGACATGACTCATGAAGAGCATTGAGAGACCCGTCTCGACAATGTGTCGATGTTTTCGTTTAATTTGTCCATTTTGCTGTGGCGTGTAAGGACAAGAGAGCCGATGAAACGAGCCATTATTATCTAAAATTGAACGAACATTGTGATTCATAAATTCCGTGCCGCCATCACTTCGAAAGACTTTAACTTTGCGCATGAATTGATTTTGAACAAACTTGAAAAAATTAGCAAACACCACACCAAATTCAGACTATGTTTTGAGTGGATAGAACCATACAAACCGAGAGTGATCGTCCATGAATGATACGTAATACTTGTAACCATCATGAGAAGTAATAGGTGATGGTCCCCATAGGTCACAATGAATTAAGTCTAAAACATGTGAAGCTCTTTTATTATTATTATTATGAAATGGCAACTTATGTGATTTACCCATTTGACACGGTTGACATATAGATGGTTTAGGTAATATAGAGGTAACCAACAAACTTCCATTACTCTTTAATAGCATAATAGTATCATAGGCGGCATGACCCAAACGAGAGTGCCATAGTTCAAACGATACTCGAGACTTTGCTTCTTTGAAGGCCATAAGGGCAGCATGGGAAGTTGAAGGATATAGAGCCCGTTTTCACATCGTCCGTGAGTTATTATCCGTTTCGTGCTTCGATCCTGAATATGAAACAATGGATGGGAGAAGAAAACATCTACAACATCATCACGAGTTAGTTTACTAATAGATAGTAGATTTCAGTAAGCTTTGGCAGAATTAAAATGTCATTAAGACGGATAATTTGAATAGCAGAATTGCCAATATGGGATACCGGGAGTGTGTTTCCATTGCCAAAGGAAACTTTAGAGTGACCTGAATACGCCATCGGTTGAGAGACCGCTGAGGTAGATGAGGACATATGATCGGTTGCTCCCGAATCCATAAACCAATCCGAAATATCGGAAAATTGAGCATTGAAAGCGGCTGGAATTTGCCTATCACCGCCACTGGCTTGTGATGCAAATGAAGGTAATTCTGGGCAATCACAGGCAAAGTGCTCATTTGTTCTACAGAGCTGACAATGTGGGGGTCGTCTCCCTCTACCACGACCACCAAGTCCACCACTGTTTCGTCCATTATTGCTGTTATTGCCACGGTTTGACCGCTGTCCACGACCGCGGTTGGATGAAGGAGGAAGAGTGGAGACTGAAAACGCAACAGTGGGAGAAGTTGACCCATGTAGCGATTGTAAGAACAATTCATGACTCTCCGCTTGACCAATTAGATCATGGAAACACAGATTGTTTCGGTCATACACCGATTTGAAGTTGCGTCCAAACTCCGTAACTGTAGTCGAACCTTTGTTTAATAACCGGAGTTTATCACGTAAATTTTGGACATGCTCAATGGAGGCGCCGCTATAAACTGATTCAAGAGTATCCCATATTTGTTTAGCGGTGGAAAAACCTACAATCTCGGCAGCCGCTTCTTCAGATAAGGAGGCTTGAATAATAATAACAGTACATTGGTCATTTTGAACCCACGTGAGATAAGCGGGATTAGGAGCCGGTTTGTCACTAACCATGATTTTCGATGTAGGAATTTTCGAGAGATCTTCAACATGTTGAAGAAGATTTTGATAATAGAGGGCCAGGCGTATTTGGTTACGCCATAGAAAGTAGTTTGTAGAGTTCAAATAATTAGTAACTAGATGGAGTAGAGTGCTCATTGACATGGTTGCTTATGTGGAAGATGAGGCAGCCATGTCGTTAGAAGAAGAAAAGAGAAAGTGAAAGGTAATCTAATTTAAGGTGAAGGAGAGGAAGGGGAACGATGTAGGCTCTGATACCATGATATGATTTATATTATGAACCACACAAATGATGTGCGTATAGCTTTCATTATATAATGTAACAAGATATAAGAAACACCCTTTACAATGAATGCAAGAATACAAAGGGCTTACAATGAATGCAGGAATACAAAACATTTATCTAATAATTTTTAAAAATGACTTAAGCCATAGCTTAAGCATAAGGTACCTCATGCTTTAAGCATAAAAGTAACTAAAACACGCTTTAAATATTAAATCAAACTAAATAACTGATTTTAAAGGGCTCTTATAGTGACTTTAAGAAAAAAGTTTTTAAAAAAGGAATTTGTAGTTTTAATCATAATAAATTCATGTCTTAATTTTATGTAAAATGAAAAAGTTTGATATCTTACATCTTTTTATAATTTAATGCATACGAAATTATTACGCATCATCTTATAAACTTGAACTTTTTTTACATATAATATAATAATGTTTAAAAACATCAAAATTATAAGTTATTAATTTTATAAATTTTTTGATCTTTTATAGTTTGATGGAGTGGGGGTGGCTTTCTATGGTGAGTTGCCACCCCGGGCAAAAAACTCACGCCGGGTACAAGCCACTATTGTGAAGAGTTCACTTAGGTGAGTTACAGTTTACTACTTCCACTATTATTTCTTAACGTTAAACATTTAAATATTTCTCTTTTTTTCTTTATAAATACAACATTATCTCATTTACTATCTATAAATACTTCTTAACTTTAAATATTTTTCACACACAACTTTAAAATCAAATGGGCTGCTCTCTTCCACACACCATTGACAAGATAAAGCTATGGTTCAGAAACAAATCAATGAAGAACAACGTCGTCAGTTTACGCTTACGACGTTAGCTTTTGAATTTGACGCTGCTCACGAAGCTAAAATCAATTTGCGCACTGGGTATGAGAAGTGCCGTGATATTTTCTCAGAGAATCGTGTTTTAATCGATGCGTTTCTTAAAAAAGAATCTTGTTTAGAAAGTCGTCAAAATTGGAGGCTCAAATTCAAAATAAAACTGAATGGCTGAATAACATCACTCCCTACAAAAATGAAGAAATTTCGTCCCAAACTCATATCGGTTCTTCATCACAATAACACCGACGCTTATATGTTTCTCTCGATCCACCCTATCCAATTGTAAAGAACTCAAATGACTTACTTACTGACATTCAACTACATCAACTATACGAAGATGAACATGCATTGAGAGAAGCATTAGAGGAAGAAACTAGGGCACAACAGGAGTAGGGGAGAAAGTTAGGACTGAATAAGCTGAACATGAGCAATCCCGGTTGGAGTTTTATGGGCAGTTATCGGATTCGAATCCCTACACTGGCTAATCTAAGTATTTGTTTTTTTATCTATCTATTAGTTTATTTCCTTTCGTATTGTATCTGAATTTCAGTATTTTAATGTTTTATGAATTGAATAAATGTTTTAATTTTTATATAAAAAGTGTTTACGTTTATGTTTTTAGTTTACGAATTAAAATAATTAAAGAAAAATAGGATATGACGTGACGGTGAGTTTCTTTCCATTAGTAAAGTTGAAATCTAAGATAGGGGAGAAAGAAAACTGATGTATCGTTGACGTGACGGTGATAAACTCGCTCACCATCCATCTAGCTTAAAAGATCTAGCATAGCCGATCGTGTTCAAACAGTTGCTTCAGGCTACCCGCAACGCACCTGAAAAATCTCGGTCCTCAGTCGGTCGCGACCGAGTCGCCGCGTTGCGGCGATTCGTTCGCCGGTTTCGGTCGCGCACAAAACGACCCTGGTCACGACCATGTTATGATTTGTGTCTCGGTATGATTTGTGTGCAAAAAAAAACGGTAACATTTTTCTAGCCACATTTTCCAAAAAAATCAAACGGTTACATTTTAAACATTTTCTATAAATACCCTATCTTATTACCAATTATCACAAAAAAGTAACACACAAATCTCCAAAAATGTCTTATAAATTGTTTTTTGCCGACTCTTCCGACGACGAAGAAGAAGTTACTAGTGAGTTAGAAGCTTTTACGCAAGCTTGCGCACAGGCTTATGAAGCATCACGCCCCAAAAAACGGGCGTATATATATAGAGATTATCAGGGTGCACATAATTGTCTAGTAGATGCGTATTTTACTGAAGGGCCGCAATATGTTGCAGAGACATTTCGTGAACGATTCCGAATGGATCGCGATTTATTCTTACAAATTGTTGACGATTTGAAAAATAACTATTCTTATTTTCGAAACTCAACGGATGCTTTGAATCGAGAATGTCTTTCGCCCTTGCTGAAGTGCACATCCGCTATTCGTCAATTGGCGTACGGAGCCGTGCCTGATTCTCTAGACGAATATTTGCAAATGGGTCCGACAACAGCCCGACAGTGTCTTCGACGGTTTTGTACCGGCATAATGCAATTATATGGTACAGAGTACTTGCGAAAGCCTACTTATACTGACATCGAGAAACTTTATGCTCGTCACGAGCAAAAACACGGGTTTCCTGGGATGCTAGGAAGTATCGATTGTACACATTGGCCGTGGGAGAATTGTCCCGTTGCTTTCAAAGCTCAATTTAGTAGGCATGATCAGGGGTCAACACCGTTCATTTTATTGGAGGCGGTTGCATCGCAAGACTTATGGATTTGGCATGCATTCTTTGGTGTAGCTGGGATGAATAACGACGTGAATGTTTTACGTCAGTCCCCTATTTTTAATGATCTTAAATCGGAGAAAGCACCTGAACTGGGATTCGTGGCTAACAACGTGCATTATCATCGAGGATACTATCTTACTGATGGGATATATCCGCAATGGTCGGTTCTTATTAAGTCTATAAAAGATCCACCGACAAATGATCAGAAACGAAGATTGTATAAAACGAAGCACGAAGCAGCAAGAAAAGATGTTGAGCGAGCCTTCGGTGTATTGAAAACAAAATGGAAGATGATTGATATCCCGACCCGAGGATTGTCAAAAAGTCGACTGTCAGACATAATGTACACGTGTATCATATTACACAATATGGTTATTAAACATAGGGGGGCGGCGATATCACCCATTTATCATCAAGTAGAAGAACATGCTGATAACGATCCGATGAATACGCATGAAGAAAGGCTACAAATTACTTAGCAAATAGTCGACCCACATCTACATCTCAACCTAAAAGCCGATCTAGTGGAACACATTTGGAATAATCGCAATGAATAACGGCGATATCACCCATTTAATGTTTAATGTTTTTTAAATTCGAATAATTGTGTAATGTTTTTTTTATAAATAAATGTAATGTTTTTTATTAAATTTATTGTGTTTTAATTTTTTTTTTTCAAATAGGTCGCACTAGGTCGCCGGGTTGTAGCAAATAGGTCGCACTAGGTCGCCGGCCGAAAAAACTAGGTCGCGACCTTCATGCGTTGTGGGTAGCCTCAATTTATAAACAAGCCAAGTATGTTTATCTTGATTAGAAAGCATGCATGTATATTTGCTAGAACATACGGAGTTTTTTCTCCCTAAAATGCAAAAGTTTATAAGGTCGGAAATGAAGTAGAAGCAATGTTTTAAAAATCGGGTTGACCCGGCCGTTTGAACTGGTTGAACCGTGAATCGGCTCAGAGACCGGGCCAGATGTGATCGGATTTTTACTTGTTTGAGAACCGGATTGAACCGCCGGTTTTTCGTTTATCCGGGTTGACCCGGTTTAATAAACCCGACTGGGTCACGAATTTTAATTAAAAAAATATTTCAAAAACTTTTTTTTCATAAATATTTGTAAGTTTTAATGATAAATTAAATTAATAGTAATTAATACTAGTTAAAGTAAAGTCAAAATTAATATAAAACATTAACTAATATTGTTTTATTATGATCTATTACAAACTATATTTATAAATTAATTATTTTTACATACTTGTATACAATGTTATAAATATGAAACTAAAAAGCATGAGTAAAGAAACATATTTTTCATTCGTATAGTTGAACAAAAAATAAATTATAAGATAATTCAATAATACATATTAAATATACAAAAGAATATACATATATATAGAAACGAGTTGACCCGACGGTTCAACCGGTTGAACCGGTTGACCCGTAAACCGGTCACTAGACCGAGTCAACTAAAAACCGGGTTTTAAAACATTGAGTAGAAGATAAAAAGCGTTTATGTTTTAATATGCTGGCTCGTACGTGTTTCTTTGTTAACTAGAAATAAAAATGAATCTTATTAGATGGAATTTGTAATATGATAAGTACAAAAGCATGTATTGATCGCTCTATTCATATTCAAATTTCCATCATCTTCCTTGCACGAACGCACCGATTTACTATGCATGTCAACTTGATGTATAGTAATGTTAATATTCGCTGTTAGTCTCTTTATGAATTATTTCAATTAACTTTAAAGTATTTTATTGACATATTCGCTGTATGCTTGTCTCTTTATAAATTATTATACGTAATTACAAAACATTACTTAATTGACTTGGCCCAGCCACTTCAGTCCCCATATCTAAACATAAATAATAAATTAGTACTTTAATTATTTACTGCATAAATTTACTAAAATGAAACTACGCTTTTATTGGTTGAAGTAGATGATTAGGCACCTTGTACATTACCCTATTATCTATATATAGAACCTATTTTATGTCACAAAACACACAACCAAAAATGGTTTTTTTTAAACCGTGATTTCCGACTCACTGACCGACCTATAACTTTTTTATGCTTCCAATTACTTTCATTCAATTCTGAAGCCGTTGTACCGGCTCCGGACACATTTACGTACGTAAATGAAGGCGATTTCGGTGATTATATCGTCGAATATAATGCAAACTATCGTGCACTTTCCCCTTTTAATAACCCATTCCAACTTTGTTTCTACAACACCACCCCTAATGCATTCACTCTAGCTCTACACATTGGCACTGTTTGATCTGAATCACTCATGTGTTGGGTTTGGGAAGCTAACCGTGGTAAGCCAGATCGCGAAAATGCCACATTTTCGCTTGGTACAAATGGAAACCTTGTCCTAGCGGATGCTGATGGTAGTGTCGTGTGGCAAACGAATATCGCCAACAAAGGGGTTGTTGGTTTTCAGGTGCTTCCAAATGGTAATATGGTTTTACACGATGGAAAGGGTAATTTTATATGGCAAAGCTTCGATTCGCCTACGGATACTCTCTTGGTGGGTCAGTCTCTTCGAGCTGGTGGTGCTAACAAGCTTGTAAGTCGAGTTTCTGAGGTAAACAATGTTGATGGTGCTTATAGTTTGGTGATGGAGCCCAAAGGGCTATCCATGTATTACAAGAGTCCCAATTCGCCACGTCCAATTCTGTATTGGACGTCTAGCGAATGGTTCACTATTGACAAGGGTACTTTGACAAATTTAACTCTTACATCCACGCCTGATACCGATTAAGTACACTAGGGGAGATGGAGGTACGAAACAAAGTGATTGTGAGAGCAAGTGCACGAAGGATTGCAAATGTATGGGGTATTTCTATCACACGGATCAATCGAGGTGTTGGATTGCTTACGATTTGAAAACATTGACACGAGTTGGGAACTCAACGCACTTGGCGTACACCAAACACCTATGAAGTAGTAACATCTTTTTATCTAGTTTGCATGTTTGTTTTATTTTCAGTTGTTTGGTAATTATCTTATTTAAAATTTTTTAATAAATGTTTGCGAGTCAAAGATATAATTGTAAAAGTTTAAAAGTAATTGGATAATTGTATGATTAAATTAATGAGTTTTTCTTTCATCAAATACAAATTTTCCTTTTTTATCAAAAAATACATTTAGTTCACATTAAATATACTTAAACTTTACCATAATTAAATAACAATAAGAGTTTAATAATCTCAAACTTTATTTTTATATAAAGTCAAACATATATATTTGGGCACATGTTAGAAGTCCCCTAAATTAATAAATGATACTCTATTATTTTAAGGATTTGAAAACGATCGACGGATAAAAATGTTCTTCTTTAACTTTTATTTTATGTTGAGAAGGGAAGTGACTGGTACATTTTTAAAATTGATTGGAACACTTAAATATACAAACTGTTAAAGCAGTATGTGTTTGCAGTACAATAGTTTAATGCATATTTTGAAGTGTCCCAATTAATTTTGGGAGTGTGCAAATCATCTCCCTGTTAAGAAGGTACACAGAGATTAAAGTAGGCAGAACGAGAACACTGTTTTTGTTTTTTTTTCTTTGATTAATTTTTTGGAAGTATATTTTAGGTGCCACACATCGATATACTGTTTTTTTACTTTGTAAAAAAACGACATCTGATTACAAAAAAAGGTTGTTACTTATTTTCATCTAGGGTTTACTTATATAAATCTATGATATTTCTCTCATAGAAGGTGGTGCATCACCCCCAGCTCACCTTTGACGCGTGAAACACCTTCGAAGCAAGTCGCCACCACCACCACCATGTGCACTTTAATGGTAGTTTACATCTGACGAGTAGTCTCATCGTTTTATCTAGTTTATATATATATATATATATATATATATATATATATATATATATATATATATATATATATATATATATATATATATATATATATATATATATATATATATATATATATATATATATATATATATATATATATATATATATATATAGAGGAAGGTTAATGTGAGAGCTTTTTTAAAGTTGTAAAAATGAGAACTAATCTAAGATACCAATAAAACATTGATACATAATCATATTACCAATAATACACCAAAATATACATTATTTATACAACTTAATATTCTATTTACTAATAAACGACGACTTAGTGTGTAACGTATTACTGATACACAATTAAAAATATGATACACATACATCAAAATCTCAACAAGATAATATCTTATACATAAAATGGTACATTTGATACACAACCACCACTAAATAACATGATACACGATATCAAGATGTATCACCTAGAATTCGTCAATTTTCAAAAGAAAGCCCATCAAATTATTAAAAAACTTAGTTTTAGTTAATCTCGTTTAAAAATTATTTGAAGTAGAGTGTCATTTGTGAGATTTTAGCTGGTTCTTATTTTTTCAACTTTAAAAAGTTCTCATTTGAACCGAAATCTATATATATATATATATATATATATATATATATATATATATATATATATATATATATATATATATATATATATATATATATATATATATATATATATATATATATATATATATATATATATATATATATATATATATATATATATATATATATATATATATATATATATATATATATATATATATATATATATATATATATATATATATATATATATATATATATATATATATATATATATATATATATATATATATATATATATATATATATATATATATATATATATATATATAGAATTAGGATCAAATGAGAACTAATTAAAGTTATAAAAATAAGAACCATTGAATAATTAATATAAAAAAAGAAATGTGAATTAAATGCATGGTAATTAATACAAGAAATGAAAATTAAAAATATAACCTTCATTTTTTCTTTTGACCAAACATAAATGCTCTTTAATCTTTAGAATATTATACTATGACGCATCGGTTATTTTCGAGATATTGTACCACGACGCATTAGTTATTTTCGAGATATTTTACAACGCATCATGAGTTATTTTTGATATATTGTACCACGACGAATCAGGTATTTTCGAGATATTTTACCACGTGCATCAGTTATTTTTTAGATTGTATCACGACGCATCATTTATTTTCGAGATATTGTACCACGACGTATCAATTATTTTCGAGTTATTGAACTAATAGTTGGTGAAAAAAGAATGTAAGTAAAATATATTTTAATCTACATTTAATGATCATAATTTCACTCATTAAGTATCATTCTTATTTAATACAACTTAATAGATCCAACGGTGTAGATTGGTTCTCATTTTAATAATTTTAAAAAAATCTCTCACATTAACCCTCCTCTCTCTCTCTCTCTATATATATATATATATATATATATATATATATATATATATATATATATATATATATATATATATATATATTATTTCAGTTGATTGAAAATTATCTTATTATGAGACTTTCTATTAAATGTTTGTGAGTCAAAGATATGATTGAAAAAGTACAAAAGTAATTGGATAATTGTGTGATTAGATTAATAAATGATATTATAATGAGGATTTGAAAGCAAGTGATGGATAAGAACGTTTATTTGTAATTTTGTTTTTATGTACACACATAGATTATAGTAGGTGCAATCAAAATATTGTTTTTGTCTTTTCTTTTATTAATTTTTTGGAAGCATATCTTAGGTGCTATCACATCGATATATTGTTTCCTTTTTAACTTTGTAAAAAAAAGACATCTAATTATAAAGAAGGGCCGTTACTTATTCTCGTATGAGGCTTATACAAATCTACAATCTTTCTATCGTGGAAGGTGGCGCATCAGGGTCACCTCATCTTTGACGCGTGGAACACCTTCGAAGCAAGCCACCCGTCACCACGTGCACTTTGATGGTTGTTTTCATTTAACAAGTAGTAACATCTTTTTATCTAGTTTGTATGTTTGTTTTATTTCATTTGTTTGGAAAATTATCTTATTTAAGATTATGTAATAGATGTATGTGAGTCAAAGATATGATTGTAAACGTCCAAAAGTAATTGGATAATTGTGTGATTAAATTAAAAAATGATGTTATCTTGAGGATTTGAAAGCAACCGATGGATAAGAACGTTCATTTTTAATTTTCTTTTTATTACGAGAAGCTAGACACAAATTAAAGTAGGTGGAGCCAGAATACTGTTTTCGTTTTTTTCCTTGATTAGTTGTTTGTAAGCATATCTTAGGTGTCTCCACATTGATATATTGTTTCTTTTTAACTTTGTAAAAGAAAGACATCTAAGAGGAGTTGGAGTCGTAGTGCCAAAGGGTGGTGTGAAGCAACGACGCCACTTTTGAGAACGGTGGTGGACTCCGTGGTGTGGTGCCAAGGCTTTCGTACCAACCATATCAGCTCACACTATTCATTTTTTGAATCTAAGGGGTATATACTCTCTATGGCACCAAAAATACCCTATGGCACCACAAATCACCATTCCGTCTAAAAAGTGATTCCATAGCATTTCTCGTGCCATAACCCACTTTGCTGACGTAGCACCACTTTTTGTCTATGGCACCACAAGAACAACACCACGACTCCTAATGCTCTAATTATAAGAGGGGTTGTTACTTATTCTCATCTAGTATTTACTTATACGAATCTACAATCTTTTTGTCTTATGGAAGGTGGTGCATCACCGTTAGAGCGCACGATGTAATTGAGCCGCGGAGCTCAAGCCGTGGGCAAAAAATGGTGCCACGTCACCACTTTCTCCCATAAAACCAAAACTCCCCATAACCCCACAACCCTCCTCCTTGGTTAACACAACAATTTCTCGGTATCTCGTGACCCCACCACTTTTTTATAATTTTTTTTCAACATTTTATTTTAAACTATGATAAGACTGCATTTATACATAGTCTCATCGTCCAAATCGGGCTTAAAACGCTTAAAAATGTCATAAAATACCCCAAAATATGCTTGTGTTTGTTCATTATGTATTTTAGGTACAAATATCGTGAATTCACCAAAAGATCAAAGGAATCAAGCAAAAACGAATACGGGAAACGAAGCCGCACAAAGAACCGGACCCGAACAATGATTTTCCAAAGAAGTCCTTGAAGTTTTGAAGATTATCAAGATTGGTCCCTCATCTTTTGAAAACTTGTCATTTTATACCCTTGTAAAACCTCAAAATTACATAAGGGTCCCTAAAATGGCAAGATTATACAAGAAAAGCCCTTGAAGAATGCAAAATATGCATTTATGGTCCTTGATAAAAGTTTGTGAAAAACATGTGCCAAAAGTGACAAGCTGCTCAAAGTATTAACAAAGGAAAAGTGAATGAAGTGCTAAAAATCTTGATATGAATACTTTTTGGAAATTGAGGGACCTAATTTGCCTAGACAACAAAACTATCACCAGCCAATCACTCTTACACCTCACACCCTTCCACCACTCACAACCCCCCACTTCACCCACTCCCTCCACCTCACCCCTACACATCAGCTCCCACTTAACCACTTTTAATACTAAATTAAACATTTAAACATGTTTGTTTATTATTAAAAGTGGCGGTAAACACACTCAATCCCCTAATCCCCAGATCAAACACCCATCTCCTATCCCATAAACCCTAATATCAGATTAAACTCAAATCAAAGGGTTTTGTCTCAATACTTTCTAGATACTTAATTCATACCACCCTCACTCAAACCTACTCACAAAAACCCCCATCGCGTGACCCCGATGGACCCCACGATGGTCCCCTACTTCACCATTTTGACAAGAATGGCATCTTGCCAGTAATCCAACGTTACACATGAATTTCTTTCTCCCAAAGGAATTATTAAGGTCCTAGATCGTTTCAACATAACTGGCATCCAATAAAGCATTACATGTTGCTTATTTGACCAAAGACCAATTTTAAAACCAAGGGCAGAGATGGAATTTTAGAGCTAGGGTTAACACTTGTGTTTTAGGCCTAGAATCTTCTTCCTTTCATTATATAAAGAGCTACCAGAATGTGGTATGCCTTTGTTCCAGAAATTTTGTAAACCTCTCTTTTTTAATAGTTAAAGTGAAAAGTTGAGCCTTGTAATCTTTTTGTGTTCCAAGTAGTATACCCTGTTTTCTTTAATCCGTTTTACTTTTCTGTAAATTTCAATTTCATGTTTTACCAAAGGCTTTTTCTGAAATTCTCAAGTGTTTTGGTTAAGTTTTGGGACCCACAAGCTTCAAGCTAGCTCATTAGTTTAAGCTGACAACCTAAACCCATAAGCTCAGCTTAAAGGTTGTGTTACTATTGTTCACTATTAAGTTAATATTAGTGCTTATTCAAGGCTTTGCCTTAAAGAAAAAAAAGGGGAAGATCTGTTTTTGTTTATTGGTTAAATATGCTATAAGCTTCCTCACAAGCTGATTGACAACAAGCTTGTGAGTTGGTTTTTAGAGCTTAAAAGTTCTTTTCTTTTCTTATGTTGTGTTTTGTAACATGTTTTAAGATATTAACCAAAGAGACTGTTGTAGTCTCTTTGGTGGACTGCTGTAGTCCTATTTTCCCTCACTCTTACATTAAACAGCTTTCCATAAGCCTTAGTCACATAATAGCTAAGAGGAGATGGCATCAGTCAATGTGGGGCCTAGATGTGGGTCCCACTAGGTAAAATCAGGCTTGAACCCTTTTTCTTAATCAAAATTATGAATCTTTGGTTTTTGGTGGAAAATCTGTCTAAGTGCTTGCTAGTGTGTTTTATGTGTTTAGTTTGCTATATTAATCCATGTTATGCATGTTCTATTGATCTTGTTAGAGTTTTGAGTTAGGTTGCTTTAAAATGCTTTGTTAATTTTTCTGCCAGATTCATTCGGGGTGTTTGTATCTGTTGGTTTTAGCTTATGAATGATAAAATAAACAAACCAATTAGGGCTAGACATTTTTCATGAATAGGTGTTAGTGTATTTTGAGTAATAGTTTTAAGTATTTCAAGTTTTCACCAAAAAGTGCAACATTCTTAGTAATCTGCTAATAGGTTTTGATTTTGAGTTTTAAGATTTGTAATCTTGTAAGTTGATAGACTGGTAGTATATTTAGGGTTGAGTATTGTTGCTTTATAGTTGGGATATGTTTTTACCAACATTTGGCAAGTCAAAATTCACCCTAGGTGCCATTTGCATCAGCAAAGACCACCAGACCCCCCCCCCCCCCTTAGGACATCAGTAACTGAATTGGTTGGGTTTTGTTGTGCTATTGTGTTAGATTGTTGTGTTTTTCTACTTTAGTTGACTCACCACACTCTACTGAGTGTGTGGGTTCCTTTGTCTCCAAAAACCATCAAGTAACAAGCTCAAAATCGCCACATTTCACTTTCTGAGGTCCATCAGTGGGAACCAAGTTCCCACTGCTAGTGTCATTGTTCCCACTGATCTGCTAAAGGACAAAAGTCCACAACATGTCACTTTCAGATTTGTGAGTTTTTGTCTTTAGTGGCATATTTTTAGAGTTTTTCAGTATTTTCAATTTTCTCATCTTAAGTTATTTATTTTAAGATTCTTAGAAAAGTTATTTTTATTTTTTTTATTAGTTTAATATTTTTAGCAATAATTTAAATTTAAATTAGTTTTTAAATATTCTGTTTTTGTCTTATTAGGGTTAAATTTACCTTTTTCAACTTTATTTTTTCATTTTTCTACTATTTAGATAAGTAAAGTAGGATTTTTGAAAAAGTAAATTTATTTTTCTCATTATTTTATTATTTTTTATGATTATTTTAACTAAAAATTAGTTTTTAGCCTTTTAAAAATAGAAAATAGTTTCAAAAATTTAAGAAAAATACTTTTTAGTTTTTATATAATATAAGTAAGATATTAGTTTGATAAAATATAATTTCGGGCTTTTTGTTAATTATATTTAATTTTAGGGCTTTAATTAGAATTTAAAATTGAATATTTAATTAATAATAAGTTTTAAAATTTACTTATTGAATTTTTATTCTTATTTATATTATTTTAGACTTAGTTTTGATTTTTAAATTGCTTTTAGTTTAAATTTTTAATTTCGTCGTGTTTTACGTCTTTTACGTATACGTTTTACGTTGTTCGTTGTAGTTTAATCGTAGTGGAACTCGTCTTTTTATTTTCTCTCTTCAAACCCAAAAACGACACTAATCCAAAAATCGATTTTTATACTATTGGCACATAACACATACACCTCCTTCGAGAATGAACTCGCACTTATTCGATTTTGCGTTTTTCCTAAAATATAGAATTTAATACTTGCCGCTATACGCGTTTTTCCTAAAACATGTACGATTTTACATACATCAATTTTGGTACCGCTGTCGGGGAGGTGTTTTTAGTGCCATTATAAATATCATGTTTGTGTGAGTAGTACGTTTTTGCTTTTCATTTTTGGAAAGCGTAAATATCGTACATACTCGTTTGTTATTTTTTTAATATATTATAGAATTTCCAAATAAACCGTGTTTAGTTATCCTTAATTAAACACACAACAATCTTTTAGTATATTATAGAAATATTCGTTTTCGTTTTTTTTGTGAATATTATTAATATACTGTAATACGTATCACAATAAATCTACAATATCTCCAAAATCGTGAAAAAACCTTAATTGGGATTTCATTACTCAATTATTGTATTCGAATCTAAAGCAAAAAGAAAAAGGCAAAATAGATAATTACTTTCGAAAGGCTTAATTTTGATTAACACAAACTATAAGGTGGGTATAAGGCGGTTGTATTTCACGACCTAAAGGAAATAGGCTCTTAAGTGCTTAGCGCCGCCTCGTTTCCTCCGCTTGCTTGTGCGTGTTTTGAGAAAAAGGGCTAATCGAGGGTTTTCCAACCAAAGTATTATCTACGTATATTATATTTGCTTGTGTTTTCAAGATTAAACCCTCTTGAACGTTTTGGTGTTCCACCAACGTTTTAAGTTCATCAAAGACGTTCACTCAACGTGATCGTTTTCATTCCTTGAGGCTCCTTTAATCGAGAAATTGATTCGAGGAGAGATTTGTAGATTTGAGTCTACGTAATACACCGAAAATCCCAAAAAATTAAAAACAATCAAAAACCAAAAAAATTGAAAAAACGAAAAACCCCAAAAAGAATCTTCTTTGCTACCCCCATTCTCTACGTTAGTGCATGCGCACTCGATCGAAGGATTATTCTAATTCTAGCGACGCTTCGAATCGACCCAATCAAAGTCAAAGGAATCAACAACGAAGACGTGATTTAGAAACCGACGTTCCTAATATCGTTTCTGAAACCGTAGACGAGATGGCAGACAATAGTTCGATGATGGAATTGCTCCAAGTACCCACCGAGGGTTATGGAGACGCGATCGTAATTCCCGCTATCGAAGCGGAGAATTTTGAGATTAAGATCAGAATGCTTTCTTTGGTTCAAGCTACGAAGTTTCGAGGTCGTGAGGCGGATAATCCTCACGATCACATTCAAAATTTTGATCGTCTTTTGGCCACGAGCAAGTTTAAAAACGTCGACACAGATGTCATTAAGCTTATGCTTTTTCCGTACTCGCTTGATGGTGCCGCCAAGGATTGGTACGAGAAAGAGCCACCTAATTCCATAATTACGTGGAAGGATCTCATTTCCAAGTTCGTTAATCATTTCTTTCCGCCGTCTAAGACCACGTTTTTCAAAAACGAGATCACGAGGTTAAACAAAAGCCGAATGAATCGTTTAGAGACGCATGGGATCGTTTTAAGGAATTGCTTAGGCAATGTCCTCACCATGGATTTTTAGAGTTACACCAAATCGACACGTTTTATAACGGGCTTATTTTTCATGAACAAGATTCGTTGAATTCCGCCGCCGGTGGCAATTTTTTGTGTAAAACTCCGAATGACGCTTTAATGATTATCGAAAATCGATTCAAGGTTTACCAACTCCGTAACACACCGAGTGTTGCCAATGTCGCCAATGTTAGTAATTCTAATCGCGACATTGATAGGGTTGATGAGAAAGTCGATAAGTTGACGAATGTGTTTACGTCGTTCTTAATCGAGATGCAAAAGAAAGACGCCCCCGCCACGGTGAAAGCGGTTGAGGCATCGTGTACGTTGTGTGGTGGAACTCATAATTATTACGAGTGTGAGGCTAAGGAAGGCCAAACTTCGAGTGTAAACGCGTTAAACAACAATTTTCAAAATCGAAACAACGCGGGTCCATCACAAGGAAATTATAACCAAGGCAACAATTTTTCGAATCAATACCGTAACAATTTTCAAGGAAATAATAAACAAGGGAATTTTCGAATCAAGGTTATTATCAAGGTCGGAATTTAATTTGGCAAAATCGAGATAACAATCAAAACTCGAATTTTTCAAACAACGCTGATCAAGTAAACAATTTTTCAAGTGGTAATCAAGGAAATTTTCAAAGAAGTAATCAAAACCAAGGAAACTTTAATTCTAATCAAAATAGCTCGTTAAACGATTTTCAAGAATATATGAAAACGAATGAAGCTTATATGAGACGATTAGAGGGACAAATTAGTACTTTGAAAAGCGACTTTTCCAATACTTCGAAAAATCAAAACACTAAGATTGAGCAAGGACAAATCGACATTAAAAAGATGTTTTCAGCCATTATGAACAAGTCTTTGGGTGCGTCATCGAGTTCGTTACCTAGTGACACCGTTACCAATCCGAAGGAACAATGTAAAGCCGCCTCGTCTATTGGAAAAAGTCATGTGATTACCCCTAACCTTGATGGATTTAGAGTTGTTCCTTCTTCTCAACCCTCGACTTCTAAAATGCCTTCATGTTCTAAAGTCAATGGGGTGAACGTGGTGACCAAGGAAAAGAGTGCACACCCTCGTGTACCTTCAATTCCAACCACGGTTCAAAAAGAGAGTTTTATCGACCTTACCAATGTAACCCTTGAAGAAACTTGTGCTTCGATCCTTCTTAAAAAACCCAAAAGGCATATGCCGAGAAAGGAAGAGGATCCGGGCCAATTTCTATTACCTTGTGATTTTTCCGAGATTGAGGGATGTTTAGCCCTTGCCATATTAGGTGCTAGCATCAAACTCATGCCTCATTCTCTTTGGAAATTGATGAGGTTGCCTAGACTTACCCCCACGAACATGACAATCGAGCTAGCAAATTGTACGCCTTTAAAACAACTGGAATAGCCGAGGATGTCTATGTTAGAATTGGAAAGTTTGTTTTTCCCGCGGAATTCGTTATATCCGATTATGAATGTGATCCTAAATGTCCCATTATTTTAGGTCGACCCTTTTTGTCGACGGCTCGAGCCGTAATCGACGTTAACGGTTGGAAATTAACTATGAAATATGGGGAGGAGAAAATGGATTTTTTCGCGAGTAGATCCCAAGTTTCAAATGATCATGACAAAACCGATGTTTTCAAAAATGATTTCAGAATGTTTACTTTAGCGGAAAATATGAGGCTTGATGCATGTTTTGAGAGAATTAAAAAGAACGGTTTTAGAGATGAATATTTTTATGATCGTGAATATGTTTACTTAATTGAAAAAGGTATTAGCAAATTTATGGATCAAAAATCATTTTGGGATATATTCGGCGAACAAAGTGAACAACCAATTCCGAAGGGCGACGTTAGTGCCATCACGACAATGACCAATATGGACTCGTCTTCACCACCTTCGAAGGACCACGTCTTTAAGGCTTCAACTTCTAATTCCATGGAAGTGCCTCCATTACCTAGCCCAATACCCATTGAGGCTAAAGGTTTTATCGACATCGATCCACTCGTCATTGAAAAGTCACCTAAGCATAGTCGATCGACTTGTAAGACCATGGTTGTGAGTGCTCACATCGACTCTTTCTTTGAATGATGACGATGGCGATTTTGACGAAATTGATCACGTGCTTCAAAATCCAAAAGCCATTTTTGAGGATTCTCCTAAAAAGACCTATTTACATGGGGAGTACGATGATTATGAGTTTGATCCCGAGATTGAGGAAATTATCGAACAAGAGCTAGCTCTTTTGCCTCCACTTCCAGTACGAGTGAGGTTGATTTTTCCAAAATCGAGGAAGAACTTGATGAGTTGGAACGTCTTATTTTTAATGACGAACCAACTCACGTGACCAAAAATCCCATTCTCGAGGAGTTACCTAATCAACACTCCTCAAATGAAAATGACGTTTACCACATTCGTGAGGATCTAACTTATCAACGATCCTCACAAAAAAATGATGGTTTTGTGCTTGACCGTGATCTTTTCGATAGAGTTTCTAAAATCTTGAATGAGGAGAATGACAAACCTTGGTTTGACAAGCCTATCTATGATGAAGAAATCGATGAGATTCATGATCATGAGGATGACGAATATGTTGACCTCGAGGGGGCGGTGTTCTTTGTTGATCAACGTTTTTAGAATTTATACAATCCACCACCCCCTAACAGCGACTTAAATATGAGAATTTTTAGTGTGCCTAACATCGTCTTAGAAACGCCAAATACTTTCGACATAATTCAATCGGGTTTTCATAAAGAGTTTTTGAACGATGAAATAGGAAAAGATTTTAAAATTGATTTAAATGATTTTTCTACAAGTCTAACTCCGTCATCACTACGTTTATTGAGTGCTACGAGCTTGTCTACTCCTTTTGACGATGCGTCATGTGGATTTAGTGTGGGGGAAGCCCCTTATGTTCCCTCACATTTCTCCACCGAGGACGAGATATTCGATCCCGGAATCGCATTTAAAGGGAAATCTCGGTCTTCCACCGATGCAATAAGTGGAAAATACTTTTGTTTGCTTGGTGTGAGTCTACCTCGAGTATCTCATTTTAGTGCCCCACCCATTGTCCCACCCTTCTATTTCTCATCTCTTTTCTTCCACCCCTTTAGGGTTTTTGCATGCATTGAAGTAGCGTTGTTTTATCTTTCATCCGAAAACGAGGACGCTATCTTTGACCCTGGTATACGTATATCGGGTTTTTAAAGTACTCCATGTACTTTTGGGCATTGTTTATCATGTAAGCCCCACAAAAAATGACCAAACCATGATTATACCTAAATGATCACATTTATGGGGATTCGAGTCGAGCTTTTGACTCGGTTTTCGAAAACAAGGTGCCTCGTGGGCGATTCTCATGCTTATCCTTGTAAATATTATCGTTTTCTAATAGAGTAATGCGGGGACTTGTGCTTTTCCGACCTTTGTTTCATGGTTGTTTGTGATAGTGATTTATTAGGTTCATCGTCATCATTGAAGTCTCTCGTGTTCATTTTACGTATCACTCGATCTTCGATCGTTGCCTTTGGAGATTCCGATATCCAATGATATCCTTTTATGTTCTAACGATTATCTTATTAGCATAATTCATAAACGCCTTTTAGGTTATTCGTTTTACCCTTTCCATGCTCGAGATTAAGCATTTGACTTTCGTATCTAGTATGGGGGTGTTTCACCCTTAGACTCGAAACATTAAGGACAATGTTTAGTTAGTATGGGGGGGGGGGGGGTGAGTAGATACTTCACCTTGCTTACCTCATCACGCAATCCAATTTTCATCTTTTTGTTATCGTTTTATGCAAAATAAGGCTAAAAATGGCCAAATTTTATTTTTTTTTCTTGTTTTTCATAAGTGTTTAAGACACGAATGTAGGTTTTCCGATGGTGACAATAAGAGTAATTTTGTCTCGACCGTGCGTGTTGAGCACTTAGCTTCGATTCCTTAACTATATTAGGCTAAGTCTCTTAAATGAGGATGAGAAATGATAGGCGTTAATTATAAGTTACTATGCTAAACGTAGAGTATTCGTATTCTTTCAAAAACTCATGTGTTTTAATTATTTGCTTATTCTTCCTACGCTTTTATAATAAATTGTTAATAAATATTGATTTAGCGGTTTAGTCTCTATTGTTGGTTTCTAATTTGTTTTAGTAGCTTCCATGTAATTAAATTGGGAAAAAAATAAGGTATCACCAGCGTCACGGCTTTGAAGTATTGGCAACTCGAATAATTAAAGGCTTCCCCCAATAATATTTAAGTTCCTCTTCACCTAAATCAAGCAAAAATTCGAAGCTCACAAGACCGAAAAGTCTTTGCGAAAATTGAATGTGAATGTATTAAATCTTGAAGCCTTAAAGATCCAAAATTCTCTTTAGCGTGAGGATATACGTCAAGTCATAATAAACACCTCATGGCGAGGTTAAATAAAAAACAAGGGCAAGACCAAAGTCATAATAAAAGCTCCATGGCGGAGTTGAATAAAAGATGGAGGTAAACCATGATAATCAAAGCCACCGATAATGAGGTGGGTCATAAAATTCATGGTAATAAGTCTCATGTTCAAAATCGTTATAAAACCGTGTTTATCGATCCTTCTTGTTGACTTAATTTTTTGACGTCGTTGTCTATTAGGATGAATTATTAATTCGATGATTTTGGTTACACCGTTAAGGCTCTATTTTTGGACCTAATCTCTATTCACACATAAGTAAAAAATGTATCCTCGTGATCATTAAGACAAAAATAAAATATAGGAGATACACCTTAGGAATAAGGGAGTTTAAGTACGTGATAAGAGCATATGAGTAGTGTTAGCATTACTAACTTATAATGACAATGATCTTGTTTCACGCTTAGCATGGAATTGGGTGAAAATCGAGAACGACGAAATTATTTCTAATGAAGCATTCATGCTTTCTTATTCTTTGACCCTAAAAGTCACGTTCTCGTGATGAAAACAATACATTATGTCTAAAACGCATGTAGTAGTTTATTTAAAATTACGTTTTCAATAAATGTCACATAAAAATGAATTTTGGGAGTGCTATGATACTTAATTCTAGTATTGCGTGAGGACACGACAATGGTTTAGTATGGGGGAGTGATGAGACTGCATTTATACATAGTCTCTTCGTCCAAATCGGGCTTAAAACGCTTCAAAATGTCATAAAATACCCCAAAATATGCTTCTGTTTGTTCATTGTGTATTTTAGGTACAGATATCGTGAAATCACCAAAAGATCAAAGGAATCAAGCAAAAACGAACACGGGAAACGTAACCGCACAAAGAACCGGACCTGAACAATGATTTTCCAAAGAAGTCCTTGAAGTTTTGAAGATTTTCAAGATTGGTCCCTCATCTTTTGAAGACTTATCATTTTATACCCTTGTAAAACCTCAAAATTACATATGGGTCCCTAAAATGGCAAGAATATACAAGAAAAGCCCTTGCAGAATGAAAAATATGCATGTATGGTCCTTGATAAAAGTTTGTGAAAAGCATGTGCCAAAAGTGACAAGCTGCTCAAAGTATTAACAAAGGAAAAGTGAATGAAATGCTGAAAAAATTGATATGAATACTTTTTGGAAATTGAGGGACCTAATTTGCCTAGACAACAAAACTATCACCAGCCATTCATCCTTACACCTCACACCCTTCCACCACTCACAACCCCCCACGTCACCCACTCCCTCCACCTCAACCCTACACATCAGCTCCCACTTAGCCACTTTTAATACTAAATTAAACGTTTAAACATGTTTGTTTATTATTTAAAGTGGCGGTAAACACACTCAATCCCCTAATCCCCAGATCAAACACCCATCTTCTATTCCATAAACCCTAATATCAGATTAAACACAAATCAAAGGGTTTTGCCTCAATACTTTCCAGATACTTAATTCATACCACCTCACTCAAAACCACTCACAAAAAACCCCATCCCGTGACCCTTATGGACCCCACGATGGTCCACTGCTTCACAATTTTGGGCGAGAATGGCATCTTGCCAGTAATCCAACATTACACATGAATTTCTTTCTCCCAAAGGAATTATGAAGGGCCTAGATTGTTTCAACATAACTGGCATCCAACAAAGCATCACATGTTGCTAATTTGACCAAAGACAAATTTCAAAACCAAGGGCAGAGATGGAATTTTAGAGCTAGGGTTTACACTTGTGTTTTAGGCCTAGAGTCTTCTTCCTTTCATTATATAAAGAGCTACCAGAATGTGGTATGCCTTTGTTCCAGAAATTTTGCAAACCTCTCTTTTTTAATAGTTGAAGTGAAAAGTTGAGCCTTGCAATCTTTTTGTGTTCCAAGTAGTATAACCTGTTTTCTTTAATCCGTTTTACTTTTCTTCAAATTTCAATTTCAAGTTTTACCAAAGGCTTTTTATGAAATTCTCAAGTGTTTTGGTTAAGTTTTGGGACCCACAAGCTTCAAGATAGCTCGGTTTAAGCTGACAACCTAAACCCATAAGCTCAGCTTAAAGGTTGTGTTACTATTGTTTACTATTAAGTTAATATGTGCTTATTTAAGGCTTTGCCTTAAAGAAAAAAAGAGGGGAAAATCTGTTTTTGTTTATTGGTTAACTGTGCTATAAGCTTCCTCACAAGCTGATTGACAACCAGCTTGTGAGTTGGGTTTTAGAGCTTAAAAGTTCTTTTCTTTTCTTGTTTTGTGTTTTGTAACAAGTTTCAAGATATTGACCAAAGAGACTGTTGTAGTCTCTTTGGTGGACTGCTGTAGTCCCACTTTCCCTCACTCTTGCATCAAACAGCTATCCATAAGACTTAGTCACATAATAGCTAAGAGGAGACGACATCAGCCATTGTGAGGCCTGGATGTGGCCCCACTAGGTAAAATCAGGCTTGAACCCTTTTTCTTAATCAAAATTGTGAATCTTTGGTTTTTGGTGGAAAATCTGTCTAAGTGCTTGCTAGTGTGTGTTATGTGTTTAGTTTGCTATATTAATCCATGTTATGCATGTTATATTGATCTTGTTAGAGTTTTGAGTTAGGTTGCTTTAAAATGCTTTGTTAATTTTTCTGTCAGATTCATTAGGGGTGTTTGTATCTGTTGGTTTTAGCTTATGAATGATAACATAAACAAACCAATTAGGCCTAGACATTTTTCATGAATAGGTGTTAGTGTATTTTGAGTAATAGTTTTAAGTATTTCATGTTTTCACCAAAAAGTGTAACATTCTTAGTAATCTACTAATAGGTTTTGATTTTGAGTTTTAAGATTTGTAATATTGTAAGCTGATAGACTAGTAGTATATTTAGGGTTGAGTATTGTTGCTTTATAGTTGGGAAAGGTTTTTACCAAGAGTTGGCAAGTCAAAATTCACCCTAGGTGCCATTTGCATCAACAAAGACCATCAACCCCCCCCCCCCCCTTAGGACATCAGTAACTGAATTGGTTGGGTTTTGTTGTGCAATTGTGTTAGATTGTTGTGTTTTTCTGCTTTAGTTGACTCCCACACTCCACTGAGTGTGGGGGTGCCTTTTTCTCCAAAAACCATCAAGTAACAAGCTCAAAATCGCCACATTTCACTTTCTAAGGTCCATCAGTGGTAACCAAGTTCCCACTGCTAGTGTTATTGTTCCTACTGATCTGCTAAAAGACAAAAGTCCACAACATGTCACTTTCAGATTTGTGAGTTTTTTTCTTTAGTGGCATATTTTTAGAATTTTTCAGTATTTTCAATTTTCTCATCTTAAGTTATTTATTTTAAGATTTTTAGAACAATTATTTTTATTCTTTTGATTAGTTTAATATTTTTAGCATTATTTTAAATTTAAATTAGTTTTTAAATATTCTGTTTTTTTCTTATTAGGGTTAAAATTACCTTTTTCAACTTTTTTCATTTTTCTACTGTTTAGATAAGTAAGTAGGATTTTTGAAAAGGTAAATTTATTTTTCTAATTATTTTATTATTTTTTATGATTATTTTATTTAAAAATTAGTGTTTAGCCTTTTAAAAATAGAAAAATAGTTATAAAAACTTAGGAAAAATACTTTTTAGTTTTTATATAATATAAGTAAGATATTAGTTTGATAAAATATAATTTTGGGCTTTTTGTCAATTATATTTAATTTTAGGGCTTTAATTAGCATTTAAAATTGAATATTTAATTAATAATAAGTTTTATAATGTATTTATTAAATTTTTATTCTTATTTATATTATTTTAGACTTAGTTTTGATTTTTAAATTGCTTTTAGTTTAAATTTTTAATTTCGTCGTGTTTTAGTACTTTTACGTATACGTTTTACGTTGTTCGTCGTAGTTTAATCGTAGTGTAACTCGTCTTTTTATTTTCTCTCTTCAAACCCAAAAATGATACTAATCCAAACATTGTTTTATTAGTATTGGCACACATCACACACCTCCTTCGAGAATGAACTTGGACTTTTCATCTTTACGGTTTTCCTACACCGTATAGAATTTAATACTTGCCCACATTATACGCGTTTTTCTTATAACGTGTACGATTTTCCATACGTCAAACTAAAAACACACTTCATTCATAATAAAAATACAAATACAAATTAAAAAATACAATTACAACTTAAAAATAATAATAATTTAAAAACATCAATGATTAAGGTTTCACAAATGCTCAACGAGATCACGTCGAAGTTCATCGTTAACTCTCCTATCCCGAAGTTTCTTGTTTTTCCTTCTATGTGTCTCACACCGTTCTACCCAAGTATGTTCGAGATTTGCTTGAGGCGGAGCTTACATATGGTCATCTTCACTAATGTCGAACTTTTGGTCTTCTAATATCATGTTATGTAGTATGAAATCATAGTTCTAATAGCTCTCTATAGCCTGCCTTAAGGCGCGCTAAAAATTAAGGCGTGACCTCCACGCTACGCAATAGGTCAAGGCGCGCTACGACATGAGTTGCAGTGATTTTTTGAATTTAACTCCAAAAAATGAATATTGTTACATGTAAGGAGAGTTTTATAGTTTTAATTATTATGTATAACACTTATTATGAACTTAAGATAATTATAATATTGAAATATGATAAAACAAATACATATTTTTATATGTTGTGCCGCTATAAGTCACGCTTAAAATACCTTAAAGCTTCGCCTTAGCCGCTAATGCGTGTAGCATGGACATGCCGCCACGCCACACTTCACGCTATATAAATGAGTATGATGCCACAATACATGATTCTTTTAAGCGTTCTGACTTGGTAACTTCGTGCTGGTTGTTGAATAATCCCCCATCGACCTTGTAATACCCCGAACGCTCGCTCAATATCTTTTCTTGCACTTTCTTGAACTCTTTTAAATTTCATTTTCTTTTCGTCCGTTGCAATTGTATACGACTTAACAAACGAAGACCATTCAGGGTAAATTCCATACGCTAAATAATACCCTTGATTGTAAGTTTTACCGTTTACAACCAATTCAGTATCTGGAGCCTCATCCAAAAGAAGCTTATCAAATAACAGTGAACCATATAAAACATTAAGGTCGTTATTTTCCCCCGGCACCCCAAAATAAGAATGCCATATCCATAACTGTTGGTCTGCAACAGCCTCGAGCATAAGTGTTGGGTATTTCTTATCACGCCTTTTAACTTGACCATGTAAGGATTTAGGACAATTTTTCCATTCCCAATGCACACAATCTATGCTCCCGAGCATACTTGGAGATTATGCTCCTATTGTGCAAATCATAAATATGCTCTACATCACCAGGAGTAGACATTCTAAGATACTTTTCTACATACAATACATAAATGCATTTGGTAAAGTTCTATAAGCATTCACGTGAACAACGTTCGGCTACTTGCAAGTATTCATCTAGTAAATCGGGTGTTGCACCATACGTCATTTGGCGTATTTCCGATGTGCATTTCATAGTGGCGTTAAAACCTAAACGAACCGTTGCATCACAACGTTGTTTAAAGAAATAAAAGTAGGGGGTAGTAGTTGAACGTTGTAACTAGTTATATCATGAACTATTTTTCTAAAAAAAGTAGAACTCATATGATACCTTCGTCGAAATCAATCATCCAGATACTTTGGCGTAGTTTCAAGTTTTCTTTCTGCATCTTCTCGTTCACGTAGGATGTATGTTCTAACGTGAGCACCGGAATTAACCCTAGTTTCTTGCTCTTCATCATCTAACATCTCGATTTGTTCCCAATATTCAAGATATCAGGCATAATCTTCCATATCATCTTGATCATAGCTTTCGTAAATAGCGGACAAATCGGAACCCCCGACATTCATATTGAGAAAATAGTGTGTGAATTGTAGAAAATGGTATGTATATGTTTTTGTGTGAATAATAGTAAAAATCGGTGATAAAATGGGGTATTTATCCAATTCAAACGGTTAAAAATAAGCCAAAAAAGAGTCGTTGCCCAACGGATATATTTTTAAATTTAAAAATAAAATAAAATTTGATAACGCAGCCCATGGCGCTAGCCACGGTGTGGTTGGCTACGCCCTTAACCCGAGTGACAGTACGGTTAGCGGCGCCATGGCTTCGCGCCATGGTGGCCAACCGGGCGATAATGCACCGTACCGTGCGCTCTTACCTCACCTTTGATGCTTGAAACACTTTCGAAGCAAGCCAGCGCCACCACGTGCACTTTAATGGTTGTTTGCATCTTTTTTATTTCTTATTCAACTTGTATGTGTGAGATATATTTTAAAATATGGTTTTTTATAAAATAAGGTTTTTTTATGAAAAATACAAAGTGGTGGTTTCGATGGTGTGTATTTCCTAATTAGTGCAGTAAAATGCAAATATGGTTGTGGTATGTCATTTTTGGATATATCCTACATGGTCTTTTGAAACTGCAAGCGCCATACTTGTGAGGATAGTTTGAGTCCATTTTGATACCTTGACTTAACGGAGCATATGTTTGACCGTTACCATGGTTTAGCAAAAGGACAAAATTGTCTTTCCTTTTATTTGATTAAGTTTCACATGGTTTATAACATTTTTTACAACCCACGAATCCATATGCCCGATCCATAACAACACTGCTCATCCGCCTTGTGTATTTTATTATAAGGCGTGTTCTTTTTCCTCAAATTGACACATAAACCCTAATCTCACTAGTTTTGAACTTAAAATATTGTTGAATATTTTTGGTTATAATCCTTTATGGAATGAGCTTGTTAGTTGATTATTCATGTGTTATATAATATTTTAGTCATTTTTAAGATATGATTTCTGCTTGTGGATCATATTGTTACTGATGTGTTTTCAGTTTTTTTCCATATCATTTTTTGCTTTGTTGATTGTTCATTATAAGATCATAAACATGCTTAAAACTGTTGCATGAGAAAACACTAATAATTCACTTTCAGATTTGATATTTTCGCACTTTTCTTTAAGTGTATAATTTATGCGTATTTCAGGTCACTGTTTTGCGGTCACTGTTACTAAGTCTAACTGTATAAATTAAAGAGGTAGATTAGGACTGGTTATTATGGATAGGGCCTGTGAATCTTAATGAAAAAAAAGAAAAGAAATTTTGTCCTTTTGTTAAACCATGGTAACGGTCAAATCATATGCTTAGTTAAGTCAAGGTATCAAAATAAACTCAAACTATCCTCACAGGTATGGTGCATGATAGGTGTGTAAACACCCATCCTTTTACCACTTAATTCTGGCTAAAACGAGACCAAAACACGTATTTAATATCATTTGTTTGGAATTATGCGTGGTTTTTGTGTTTATTGTGTTTTCAGAGCCAACCGGATGAATATTAAAGAAAACATGGGATTGCACGAGTTTTATCGAAGAAAAAGACTCAAGACGAAGTCTATTGTCCAAGAGATGCAAAAGATTTGAAGTCACTGGGCCAATTCGAAGATTTATCGAAGAAAAGGACCAAAGATGGAAGATTTACATAAGTCGAAGAAACTCAAGTCTATTAAACAAATAAATTAAAAGACGAATTGAATTTAATCGACGACAAATCCCGAATCAGAATCGAAAACGTCAACTTTTCTGAAAAGACGAGAAGACAAGAAGAACGGGAGAAAGCCCACTCACCAACCAAAGGGAACACCTATATAAAGGGTTCCCCTCACACTTTTCATCCAGTTTTTCATTCCCTTCTTTTTCTCTTTTCTTGTTCGTAGTCATCACCAACACCACTAGGGTGTTTGGTGATTTTGATTATTGTTCTTCCAAATCTTGTAGTTTAATCTTGTCTTTTATTGTGTTCAACATTAATCATCAATACAAGTTCTTGTTTGATCTTTCCATTTCATCTTGTTCATCATCATCTTTCATTTCAAGTTCTTAAGTTCTTATTTGGTTGAGTTTTGATTTTAAAAAGTTGTTGAATTTGTGTTTTTATTGATGGGATTTGTAGTTTATGGTTAGTAGATGCTTAGTGATTAGTTTGTTTAAGTTTTTGGTTAGAAACTTGGTGATTTTTGGTTTAAATCGTTCTTCCCTGTTTTTTCTGAAAGTTACTGTTCTTCAAGCGTTCCCCAGGTTCCGGATGAACCAAAACTTCCGGATGAACTGAAAGTTCCGGATGAACCAAATCTTCCGAATGAACTGAAAGTTCCGGATGAATGTTATTTTAAAAAGTTCCGAATGAATGTTTGTTTTTAAAGTTCCGAGTCAATTTTAAAAGTTCCGAATGAGTACAAAGTTCCGGATGAACAAAATCTTCCGAATGAGTTCCAAAAGTTCCGAATAAGTTTTATTTCCAAAACTTCCGAATCAACTTCTGAAGAAAGTTCCGAACTAAGTTCCGGGTCAAGGTTCCGAAGAAAGTTCCGGATGAAGTTCCGAGTGAAGGATTTTTCAAAGTTCCGAATCAATTTTCCTCAAAAGTTCCGGACGAACTTCCGGATCAACAACTTCCGAGTGAAGGTTCCAAATCAAGTTCCGGGTGAAAAGTTCCGGATAAACTTCCGGATAAACTTCCGGATCAGTAGTTCCGAATCAAGGTCAATTTCTGAATTAATTTTCTGAGTATTTTTAAGTGTTACTGTGTTACTGTGCTACTGTTTCTTACTGTTTCTTCATTTTATTTTTAATTCTAGTTTTATTAATTGTCATTAAATTAATTATTTTTGATTTAAGTTTTCATTTTAATTCATTTAAACTTTTTAGTAGATTAGAAAATCACTCCCCTTTTTAGTTACCAAGAACAATCATTCCACTTAGAACCAAGATCAATTGGAGAGGATATCGAGAGAATATAGAGAACCCATACAAAATGCTTGTATCAAATGGCGCCGCTGCCGGCTCTTCTCGTTAAGATCAAAAGGTTTTTGTGAGAACTTGGATTTTGGGATCTGTTCCCCGTGAACGTTACTTTTTCTTAAAAATCTTCAAAAACACTAAAAAATATAAAATTTTCAAAAATCCTAAAAAGTAAAAAAACATAAAAACCAAAAATATTTTTGCTTTGTTTTTGCCTTGTTAGTTCTTTTGCAGGTGTATGCGCACTCGACCAACGTCTTATCAAGAGCCTGAGCCTCTCGATAACTTAGACATGGCCGGTGTACAAAACAACAACAACATACCACCTCAAAACAACAATAATAACAACAACAACCCACCTTTCAACAATATGAATAATAACAACAACAACGAGCCTCTTCCGGATAATCGCCCGATGATTGAACTGCTGCAAGCTCATGTAGATGGCAACACTGATCCAATTGTTATACCAGCGATTGCAGCCAACAATTTTGAGCTCAAATCAGGCTTTATCCAAATGGTCTCTGCTCAACCATTCTTGGGGCGTACCATTGATGATCCACATGACCACATCAAGAGATTCTTACAACTCACTAATATGGTCAAGTTCAATGGTGTTCCACAAGAGGTAATCCGTCTACAACTTTTTCCCTTTTCTTTAGAGGGACAAGCCCGGCATTGGCTTGCTAAGGAACCGCCACAGAGTATTCTTTCGTGGACGGATTTGGAGACCAAGTTTATTAATTACTTTTTCCCACCCTCTCGTACTACCGCTTTGCGGAATGAAATCATAAATTTTGAACAAAAGTACGATGAGTCGTTTAGTGAATCTTGGGACCGTTTCAAAGACCTTTTGAGAAAATGCCCACAACATGGTTTTACCAAAGTACATCAAATTAATACTTTTTACAATGGTTTAAGCATGAGTGACCAAGATTCACTAAACAGTGCCTCGGGGGGTAATCTTTTGGCTAAGACTTCCAATGCTGCTTGGGATATCATTGAGAATAAGTCTCGTGTGCAAACCAAGAGTGTTCGGACCACTGTCGCTAGTGCTAGCACTAGTGACAGCGACAAGCGACTTGACAAAATCACTGTGCTCCTTGAATCGCTTGCTACCCAAACCGCCAGCAACACCAACAGCATCAACGCTAGAAACGCTAAAGACGCTCAAGTCAATGCTGTTAGCCAACCATGCGAGATATGCGGGGGTCCTCACTCTTACACCACTTGTACCGCCACCCAAGACTAACCTTCAGAGAATGTGAATGCAGCTTATGGCACCTATCCTCAACCTGCTTATCAAGCTAGACCTCAAGGTGACCGTAATTTGCTTAGCTACCGCTCCAACAACTACCTCTCACCACCCGGTTTTCCTCCTACCAACCCAAACCAACAACAAAACCTCAATCGCCCTCCTCAACAACAACAACAACCTCGTACACCATACATCCCACCTCACAAACAACCACCTCCACCTCAACGAAACAACCAAGTTTACCAGCAACCTGCTTATCAACCACCCGCATACAATGCTCCTCACAACCAACCCATCGTTTTACACCAAGAAGTGGAAACCTACATGAGGACTAACGATGTGATAGTGGGAAACCTTCAGCGTGAAGTGCTCAACTTGAAAGTAGACTTGGTCAAACAAGGGAACGATTTGAGAGCCGACATGAGAAACACGTTGGATAGTCAAACGAATGACTTGAAGAACATGATGGCTAGTTTCTTCCAAGGTAATCAACCCTCTTCTTCGGGTACTCTTCCGAGTAACACCATTGCGAATCCAAGAGGGGAGATGAAAGCAATCACCACTCGCAGTGGCAAAGGTACCAAGGAACCCGAGCTTCCTATACCTCCACCGGTGGTTGTGACTAAGGAGAACGAGTCACCTGCTCCTATTCCTCATCCTTCTACTTCCCCAATTTCTCCACCTCCTTCACCTTCTACCCCCATTTCCCCACCACCCATGGTTGTGAGTGATCCTATTCCCCTAAAGCCTTCTTCTTCATCCAATATACCTTATCCTTCAAGGTTGAGGAAAGAGAAGCAAAAGAGCAAGGATGATATTCAAGTTTCAAACTTTCTCAAAATGTTTAAACAATTGAATTTTAACATCTCCTTTGCCGAGGCTCTCGCTCACATGCCCAAATACGCTAAGATGTTTAAAGATCTTCTAAGTGACAAGGAGAAGCTTCTTGACATTGCTCAGACCCAACTTAATGAGAATTGCTCTGCTGTTCTCTTAAGGAAATTGCCAACCAAGCTTGGTGATCCGGGTCGTTTCTTAATCCCTTGCAACTTCCCGGGAGTAGAGAATTGCATGGCCCTAGCCGATCTAGGTGCCAGTATCAACTTAATGCCCTTAAGCATTTGGAAGCAATTATCTCTCCCTGAGCTAGTCCCCACCAAAATGACTTTGGAATTAGCTAACCGTACGGTTGCTTATCCAGTAGGGATAGCCGAAGACGTCTTTGTAGGAGTCGACAAATTCACTTTTCCTGCTGATTTCGTCGTTGTTGACTACGACATGGACCCTCGTGTGCCATTGATCGTTGGTCGTCCATTCCTGAGGACCGGTCGCACTCTAATCGATGTTGAAGCCGGTGAGCTTATCATGAGAGTGGGTGACGATAAGATCGTCTTCAACATGGGAAAGCTTTCTAAACAGCCTTATTCATACGAGAGTGTTAATTGTATTGACGTTCTTGATGAGGCTTGTGAAGAACACTTCAAAGATGCTTGTAAAAGTATTCCTACCTCTCTTCCCAATGTTGAGACCGTTTCCTCTATTGACTCATCACTATCTCTATTTGGAGAAAGTGATTTCCTTTGGAAAGATTTCGAAAACACCATGAGAGATGTGAACTTAGACCATGACGATTCTACCACCAATTGGGATGAAGATCTCCGCCTCATTGAAAACCTTCTCAAAGAAGACAATCTTTCTCCTCTATCTCCGACGGTTACTGCTATTGATCCTCCTTCTCCTAAAGAGGTGACTAATGATGATCCATCGTTAGTTTCACCATCTATTGAGGATCCTCCCACTCTTGAGCTTAAGGACCTACCTCCTCATCTTGAGTACGTTTTCCTTGAAGACAACGAGAATTCGCCCGTCATCATCGCGAAGGACCTGAAGGAAGAAGAAAAAGCCTGCCTTGTCGCCGTGTTAAAGAATCATAAAAGAGCTATCACTTGGAAAATCTCCGACATTCGTGGAATTGATCCTCACTTCTGCACACACAAAATTCTCATGGAGGACGACTTTAAGCCCACAATTCAAAGCCAACGAAGGGTGAATCCAAAAATCCATGAAGTCATCAAAACAGAGGTTATCAAACTTCTTGATGCGGGTATGATTTACCCTATTTCGGATTCACCATGGGTTAGTCCAATCCATTGTGGGCCTAAGAAAGGCGGCATCACCATTGTGCCCAATGCAAACAACGAGTTGATTCCTACCCGTCTCGTTACTGGATGGAGAGTTTGTATAGACTTCCGCAAACTCAATGATTCCACGAGAAAGGATCATTTCCCTCTACCTTTTATGGACCAAATGCTTGAACGTTTAACGGCTAATGAATATTACTGCTTTCTTGATGGTTTCTCGGGTTATTTCCAAATACCCATCGATCCCCAAGATTAAGAGAAGACAACATTCATTTGTCCCTATGGCACATTTGCTTACAAACGAACGCCTTTTGGCTTATGCAATGCCCCCGGGACTTTCCAAAGGTGCATGTTAGCTATCTTCCATGACATGGTTGAAAAAACCATGGAAGTCTTCATGGATGATTTCTCGGTCTTCGGGGATTCCTTCTCTTCTTGCCTTGCCAATTTGGAACGTATGCTTAAGCGGTGCGAAGACACTCGCCTTGTTCTAAATTGGGAAAAATGCCATTTTATGGTAAAAGAAGGCATTGTGCTAGGACATAAAATCTCTAAAGCCGGTCTTGAAGTCGACCGTGCTAAAGTAGATGTCATAGCCAAACTACCTCCACCTTCAACCGTGAAGGGTGTGAGAAGCTTTCTGGGTCATGCGGGTTTCTATCGTCGATTCATTCAGGATTTCTCTAAAATCGCTCGCCCGATGACCCACCTCTTGGAAAAAGATACCCCTTTTATCTTTTCCAAAGAGTGCCTTGAAGCCTTCAACTTGCTTAAGGATAAGCTTACTAAGGCACCCATCTTAGTTACCCCTAATTGGGAGCTGCCTTTCGAGTTGATGTGCGATGCTAGCGACTTTGCTATTGGTGCGGTTTTGGGCCAAAGAGTGAATAAACACTTCCAACCAATCCACTATGCTAGCAAGACAATGACGGGGGCACAATTGCATTATACGACAACCGAAAAAGAACTTTTAGCTGTTGTCTATGCTTTTGAAAAGTTCCGCCCCTATCTTGTCCTTTCTATCACAATCGTATATACAGACCATTCCGCGTTGAAGTACTTGATGACAAAGCATGATTCTAAGCCAAGACTTCTTCGCTGGGTTTTACTCCTTCAAGAATTCAACATTGAAATTCGTGACAAGAAGGGAGCCGAAAACCTGGCCGCGGATCATCTGAGCAGACTTGAGGATCCATATCAAGGGGATCATCCGAATAAAGAGATCAATGATTCTTTCCCCCTTGAGACCTTAATGTCTATGAATCTCAATCTTGATGGCACCCCGTGGTTTGCCGATATTGCAAACTACTTAGCGGGTGGTGTTCTCATCCAAGGGTTAACATCCCAACAAAAAAAGAAGTTCTTGAACGATGTTAAGACTTAATTTTGGGATGACCCTTTTCTATTCAAACAATGCGCTGACTTGATTATTCGCCGATGTGTTGACGGACCGGCCGCTTTGGACATTCTCCAGGCTTGCCACAAAGGACCCACCGGTGGTCACTTTGGTCCCAACTACACTGCCAAAAAAGTGTTTGATTCGGGATTCTATTGGCCCACCATTTACCGTGATGCCCACGAGATGGTTAAACATTGTGATTCTTGCCAAAAACAAGGCAAGATCACACATAAAGATGAGATGCCTCAAAATTTCATACAAGAATGTGAAATCTATGATGTATGGGGCATCGACTTTATGGGGCCATTCCCTTCTTCCAAAGGCAACAAATACATCCTTGTCGTTGTTGAATACGTTTCCAAATGGGTAGAAGCCAAGGCTTTACCCACTAACGACGCGAGGGTGGTTTGTAAATTCTTGAAACAACTGTTTGCTCGATTCGGTGTTCCTCGTGCTATTATCAGTGACCGCGGGACTCATTTTTGCAACGATCAATTTGCAAGAGTCATGGCAAAGTATGGTGTCAATCACCGTCTTTCCACCGCTTATCATCCTCAAACCAACGGTCAAGCCGAAATATCCAACCGTGGATTGAAGAGAATTTTGGTGCGTACTGTGGGAGAGCATCGCGCCGCGTGGGCCGATAAGTTAGATGATGCTCTGTGGGCTTTCCGTTCTGCTTACAAGACCCTGATCGGCTGTACGCCCTATCGTCTTGTGTACGGGAAAGCTTGCCACCTCCCTATCGAGCTGGAACATAAGGCATACTGGGCCTTGAAGTGGGCTAACTTCGACATCAACAAAGCCGGTGATTTTCGCAAGATTCAACTCAACGAGCTACAAGAATTGAGGAATCAAGCTTAAGAGAACTCATTGATCTACAAGGAAAAGACCAAGATTGTCCATGATGCTAAAATCAAGAACCGAGAGTTCCATGTTGGTGATCAAGTCTTACTTTTTAACTCTCGGTTGAAGATCTTCTCAGGCAAGTTGAAGAGCCGCTGGTCTGGTCCATTCACCATCGCAAATGTTTTTCCCTATGGCACCATTGAGCTTTCTCAGCCAAATGGGCCCAACTTCAAGGTGAATGGCCAGCTTTTGAAATTGTACTTTGGTGAGGACATCTCTCAAGAGATGATTCCATCCCTCACCACATTCCCCATGAACTAATTTTGGGTCGAGTCAGGCTCGTGACTCGGTTATCAAAAACAAGCGCTCCTCGGGAGGTAGCCCGAGTTTCTATCCTTTTATGTTTTAACCTCCTAAGTGTAGGGGGACCTCTATAGGTTCTTTGTCTTTGTGTGGTGATGTGATTACAGGGATAAGTGCACTCTTGGAATCTCTGAAGAACCGTGCTCCCGTGTTATCTGAAATCCGGTTCTATCTCTCAACTATCGTGATTCAATTTTCTTCATACTCACATTTGAAATTGATCACTTTAGTCGTCTCTTCCTTAACTTGATTTAACCAACGTGCACAATGTCATAAGTGTAGGGGAGACTTTTCCCACATGCTTAAACATTGAGGAATGTTTATCTTAAGTGTAGGGGGGACTTCTATCGATGTTTTAAGTGGACTTTTCCATGAAAATGCCTTCATTTAACCGGAAAATCATATTTTTCAACATTTTTCAAATTTTTTATTAACTTTGGCCATTTAGTCATAATTTTTAAGTTTTTATCGTTGCTTTCGTATGTATATATCCCGCAATATATCCCGCAATAAAGTCAAAAGTTTTAATATAGTGGTGTAGCTAGTTTAGAAATCTTTGACATATTAGGCCCGTTGCGTTTATTTTGACTCAACCCGAATAGACTTATCCAAGTTTATTCTAGCTAGTATCCTTAACCATGTAGACCTTAATTGGTTTATTAGGCTAAGTATTCACGAGTCTCATTACTTGAGATTTTAAATTGTGGAGGACGAGAAATGATAGAGTCAATTATAAGTCGGTATTCTTGCACAAACTCACTTGGTGTAATTATTTGCCTATTCTCCCATCACTTGCTAATAATTTATCTGCAATAAGTAAGGTCGTACGATTTGAAAAGTTACTTAGCTTCTAGCCCAAGATCGTTTAAAAGTTGCTCGGTAATGATAAGAGTTCATAGCCAAGGCATAACTTATGAAGCGGGGCGCGAAGATTGGCGAGTCCGAAAAGGCCCTAACAAGGCATGAGGATTCCATTTTATTGCTAAAGATCCAAGGTGATGTGAAAAGCATTATTCCCAAAGTCAATATGAAGGATCAAGACTCACGACGAAAAGCAATCAACTCCCGTAAAGATCATGGAGAAGTCTATCCGAAAAGACCCTAACAAGGTATGAGGAAAAATAGATCCAAGTCCGAAAAGGAGGCGGATCGTTGTATCTCAAAATCCCAAATAGAGATTGAAGAAATAATCATGAAGTCGTGGTCAACAAAGTTGGAGTACCCCTCAAAAGTCTCCAAGTGAAGAAACTCTATTTACGATGAGAAGACCATTATCTCAAGCACGTCTCTCAAGATATGAAGTATGAAGTACATGCCAAATATCGGCCCGAGAAAGGTCTCAAATCGTGAACCGAGTTATGCCAAGATATGAACTTTTTGATATCCCGGGAAGCAGTTTTAAGAGATTTTGTCCTTTAGATAACTATTGATCAAATCGTCCTACTTTGCTTTCAGCCTTAATAAACTATCGAAATAAGTCCAAAAATGCATCTTCATGATCATTCTAAGACAAAAATAAAATATAAGAGATACACCTATGAATAAGGGAGTTTAAGCATATAATTAAGCCATGTGTGTAAGTGTTTGATTTACTAACTTATAATAACAATGATCTCGTTTTTAAGCTTAGTTTGGGGAACGTGAAACTTGAGGATGATAAATCTTCGCAGCACCCAAGCCCTAATGTAAGTCATTGATCTCTTTACAAGTTATTTCCATGTCGCTATTTTCAAGTGAAAATGGTTTCCTATCCTTTTGTTTCCTTTAAAGTTTTAATTTCTTTTAGTACTTTAATTTTTGTTTAGTAGTATTTGAATAAGGCCAAGGTTGATTGATTATGAGAAAAATGTAAAATTGCTTTATCACTAAGCATTGCATGAGGGCATGACAATGGTTAAGTGTAGGGGATTTGATAGGTGTGTAAACACCCATCCTTTTAACACTTAATTCTGGCTAACACGAGACCAAAACACGTATTTAATATCATTTGTTTGGAATTATGCGTGGTTTTTGTGTTTATTGTGTTTTCAGAGCCAACTGGATGAATATTAAAGAAAACATGGGATTGCACGGGTTTTATCGAAGAAAAAGACTCAAGACGAAGTCTATTGTCCAAGAGATGCAAAAGATTTGAAGTCACTAGGCCAATTCGAAGATTTATCGAAGAAAAGGACCAAAGATGGAAGATTTACATAAGTCGAAGAAACTCAAGTCTATTAAACAAATAAATTAAAAGACGAGTTGAATTTAATCGACGACAAATCCCGAATCAGAATCGAAAACGTCAACTTTTTTGAAAAGACGAGAAGACAAGAAGAACGGGAGAAAGCCCACTCACCAACCAAAGGGAACACCTATATAAAGGGTTCCCCTCACACTTTTCATCCAGTTTTTCATTCCCTTCTTTTTCTCTTTTCTTGTTCGTAGTCATCACCAACACCACTAGGGTGTTTGGTGATTTTGATTATTGTTCTTCCAAATCTTATAGTTTAATCTTGTCTTTTATTGTGTTCAACATTAATCATCAATACAAGTTCTTGTTTGATCTTTCCATTTCATCTTGTTCATCATCATCTTTCATTTCAAGTTCTTAAGTTCTTATTTGGTTGAGTTTTGATTTTAAAAAGTTGTTGAATTTGTGTTTTTATTGATGGGATTTGTAGTTTATGGTTAGTAGATGCTTAGTGATTAGTTTGTTTAAGTTTTTGGTTAGAAACTTGGTGATTTTTGGTTTAAATCGTTCTTCCCTGTTTTTTTCTGAAAGTTACTGTTCTTCAAGCGTTCCCCAGGTTCCGGATGAACCAAAACTTCCCGATGAACTGAAAGTTCCGGATGAACCAAATATTCCGAATGAACTGAAAGTTCCGGATGAATGTTATTTTAAAAAGTTCCGAATGAATGTTTGTTTTTAAAGTTCCGAGTCAATTTTAAAAGTTCCGAATGAGTACAAAGTTCCGGATGAACAAAATCTTCCGAATGAGTTCCAAAAGTTCCGAATAAGTTTTATTTCCAAAACTTCCGAATCAACTTCCGAAGAAAGTTCCGAACTAAGTTCCGGGTCAAGGTTCCGAAGAAAGTTCCGGATAAAGTTCCGAGTGAAGGATTTTTCAAAGTTCCGAATCAATTTTCCTCAAAAGTTCCGGACGAACTTCCGGATCAACAACTTCCGAGTGAAGGTTCCAAATCAAGTTCCGGGTGAAAAGTTCCGGATAAACTTCCGGATAAACTTCCGGATCAGTAGTTTCGAATCAAGGTCAATTTCTGAATTAATTTTCTGAGTATTTTTAAGTGTTACTGTGTTACTGTGCTAGTGTTTCTTACTGTTTCTTCATTTTATTTTTAATTCTAGTTTTATTAATTGTCATTAAATTAATTATTTTTGATTTAAGTTTTCATTTTAATTCATTTAAACTTTTTAGTAGATTAGAAAATCACTCCCCTTTTTAGTTACCAAGAACAATCATTCCACTTAGAACCAAGATCAATTCGAGAGGATATCGAGAGAATATAGAGAACCCATACAAAATGCTTGTATCAGTGCCTGTAGTTTCAAAATACGAGGTAGGATATATGCAAAAATGACATACCACAATGACCATATCTGCATTTTACTCCTAATTAGTGGTACTAAGTATATGTAGTTCGAAGTTGGTGACCTTAAAAACTAATTTTATAATATTTTCATATTTTTTTAAACTCATCACAAACAATTTTTCATCTCAACTGATACATCATCTCCAACCATTGACTAATGTTCCACCACAACCACCATAATTGTCGCCATCACCTGAACATCAAAACATTATCTCCTATGTTCAATTCATGTAGTCAAATTGTCGATATTCGAATTTGTGGAATGAGAGTGTAGGTGAAATGTTTGTTAACTTTATATTTTTGTTAAAATGTAATAACTTGTTTATTTTTCTTTGATGGATAATGTACAATAGTTAATAGAGATATATTGTTGAATGTATTTTGTGTCATTACATAAGAAGGCAACGTGTGTATATATAACTAAAATGTATTGAATAAGCAACAACAACCCTAAACCTAATGCATTCATGCCCAAAATTATGCTTGTTTCACTTGATTGTGTATGGGATGCTTTGCCGATCTAAAAATCATGATTTCAATCATTCCCGATCTAAAAATCATGATTTCGATCCGTCCTTAATCTATTATCTCATCATCTCCTCGTATTCAATCATCTGCTTTAACAATTCGTTAACACCAAATTATATCACCATGATCTTTTTTAAGCTTATTTGATGTAAATAAGCTTATTGGACGCGAGTTAATATACGAGTTGATATGAATGAGGTGATAGCTTTTTTAGCTTATCAATTTCTTCTTTTTCATCTTATTTTGATATGATTATGGATGTGTTAAATTATTTGATGTGTTATAATTAAGATTAATTGACATGTAAGCTTATTAGGAGAGTTATATGAATAAGCATATGAATTAGAATAGAGTTATGTGAATAAGCTTATAAATGGAGTTTGTTGAAGCTGTAGGATATCAATAAGGTGAGGTATGTGAATAAGCTTATTAGGAGAGTTATGCTGAAATTGTAGGCTACACTGAACATGTGTATCGAATACGATACCTCCATACATCGTATATGATAAATATATGATATATGATATATGGAGGTGTCGTATATGATAATGTTGCGTGAAAACAATTAGAAGCAAGTCTGTGATCTTCTGGTTGGTAATTAAGAGTTAGTTGTGTGTATGATGTCATTTTAGGTAATCTAGTTGAAATTCATCGTATGTAATATATTATATTTGATAATCTAGTTGAAACTAAAACCAAATCTTTTTATTTGTGTAGTGAAAGATGTTTTCAATGCTCTTTGAAGAACTCAATCATCTCAAGGCCAAGAAGTGGAACATCGGATTCCTGACTGAAACAACAAGATAGTGTGCATGAAAATGACAAAGACGAGTGTCAAGTTTGCAAAAAATACTGATGACTGAGATCAACATCCATTGTTTTAAAAAATTAAATAGTTTATCTCTTTGTATGATGATGTATTGGTTTAATTGTGAAATGCTACTCAATAATGATCATTTTTGTTGAACATGACAATGTTGAAACATTTGTAGGTGTAATTTTTAGATAATATAGTTAATTTGTTGAAGTGTTTATCATATTCGTAAAGCATAGTTTTTTTTTTACCTTTTTAGCATCATATATGATTATACATGTAACTCTTTAATTATGCCATATATGATACTACATTATCATATATGATAATGAAGTATCATATATGATACTCAAAAAAAAGTTTGACATACTAAACAAAGGGTCTGCCGAATTCATGATTTAACAGAGAGTCTGCTGGATTTAAAATTAAACACATGTTCATAAATAAAAAGAGTACTTTTTTGTTAGTATCATATTTGATAATGCATTATCATATATGATATACTCAAATAAAAAGTTTGACAGATTCAACAAAAGGGCCGCCGACTTCATGATTATAACAAATAGCCTGCTGAATCAATGATCAAACATTCATTCAAATATAAAAAAAGAGTGTTTTTTAAGAGCATAAAATTGATGATTAAACACTTGTTCAAATATAATGTATCAAATCATGATTAAAACACTTATTCATTATAAAAAAGATACAAAAAAAAAAACAAAACAAAAGAGTCTACTGAATTCAAAATTAAAACAAAAACATTCTAATTATTAGAACTATTATTCTTCATCTTCAATCATTTCTTTTTCATTTTAAGCCAAATGTGATTTTCTCTCGTAAAACTTCCTCCTTGGCCTCGACAATGACTTCATCTTATCAAATGTGTTTGCACATTATGCATTTATAGAATTGAGGAAAACACATATTAGCCACCATTGCATCAACAACTGAATTATATAGCAGATATTAAAAAATGCACAATAAGTCAAAAAGTGTAAAAAATCATGTACAGTATCAAAGTTTACTTTTTTTTCTTGTGGTTTGTCAGAAACATCATATTTGATACCTCATGTATCATATTTGATATGTCTATCATATATCATATATCTATCATATATGATAAATAAGGTATCAAATATGATACATCAAGCTTAATTCAACTTACATCATCAACATCAAAATTCCTAATAATACTCCTTATTAACATGGTCATAATTAAGCTTATTCATAACTCTCTTATTCAAATAATCTAATAATTCGTTAAAATAAGCTAATAAACTACCTTATAATCAACAAAATAAATTCAAATCATCTAATTAACAAAGCTTATTCATAACTCTCATCTAATTCAAAAGATTATTTAAACAAATTAACTTATTAACATAAATCACCTAAGAAGTTAGCTTATAATTAAGAACAATCAATCTAAAAGATTAGTTCAAAATAAGCTAATTAAAAGCTTACAATTCAAATGATAACAAATTAATAAGCTTATTCAAGTAAAATAAGCTAAAAATAAGAACATATATTAATCAAATCTGATGATTGATGGATCGATTCGTGATTATTGATGTTCATGGTGATAGCTTCGTGATGAATTCGTCATAAATTCATGATGATCGCGCCGAGATGGATTGTTGTGAGATAAAGAAGACCGGGGTTATAGAGACAATGTGTGTTTTTTTATGAGAATGAAAAGTAGAAAATGTCTTTATAGTAAACGATGAAATTATCGGAATACTAATGCAATGTAAAATAAGAAGATAAAGAGTAATGATGAGTCTTTTTATATTTTAGATAAATTTAGTATTTAAATGAAGTTAAATCATTAAAATTATATTGAAACAAGAATATGCATTAGCTATCATACTTTATGTTGAAAGAAAAAGAACCTTGATTGATAAAAGGAGTTATTAGAATGCCGTATGTAGCTTTTATGCCTTTACGATATGCTACAACGTGCTATATATCATCTTGATTAAAAAGCATGCATGTAAGTTCTTCTATCTTTGCTGGAATGAATGGAGTTTATACTCTATAAAATGCTAAAGTTAATAACAAAATAGATCTTAATAGTTAATATGACAAGTACAAAAGACAGAACAAAAAGCATTTCGATGGCTATTCGTAATTTCGTATTCAAATTGCCATCATCTTCCTTGCACGAACCCACCATTATTATATATGTCAACTTGCTGTATGCCTGCATAGTATAATGTAATATTCGCTGTAAGTCTCTTTTTGAATTATTATAATTTCTTTAAATTATTTCTTTGACTTGGCATAGCCATCAAAGTCCCCACATCTAACCACAAATTATCTATATAAAGAGCGTATTCCATGTTACAAAACACACAACCAAAAATGGCTTCCTCACAACAATTTATAGTTTTATTCTTGTTATGTATCCAGCTACTTTCATTCTACTCTGAAGCTGTTGTACCGGCTTCCGACACATTTAGCTACGTAAATGAAGGCGATTTCGGCGATTATATCGTTGAATATAATGCAAACTATCGTGCACTTTCCCCTTTTAACAACCCATTCCAACTTTGTTTCTATAACACCACTCCTAATGCATTCACTTTAGCTCTACGCATGGGCACGGTTCGATCAGAATCACTCATGCGTTGGGTTTGGGAAGCTAACCGTGGCAAGCCAGTTCGCGAAAATGCCACATTTTCACTCGGTACTAATGGAAACCTTGTCCTAGCAGATGCTGATGGTAGTGTCGTCTGGCAAACGAATACCGCCAACAAAGGTGTGGTTGGTTTTCAAGTGCTTCCAAATGGTAACATGGTTTTACATGATGGAAAGGGTAATTTCATATGGCAAAGCTTCGATTCTCCTACGGATACTCTTTTGGTGGGTCAGTCTCTTCGAGCTGGTGGTGCTAATAAGCTCGTAAGTCGAGCATCTGAGGAGAACAATGTTGATGGGGTTTATAGTTTGGTGATGGAGCCTAAAGGGCTATCCATGTATTACAAGAGTCCCAATTCGCCACGTCCAATTTTGTATTGGACGTCTAGCGAATGGTTCACTGTTGACAAGGGTACTTTGACAAATTTAACTCTTACATCAACGCCTGATACCGATGAAGGGTTTTTATATTATTTAACGTTTATTTACTTTGTCACAAACCCTTCATCGGATTCCAATCGCAACATGGCATTAACACGATACAATAACACATTATCGTACCTTCGACTAGGTATAGATGGAAACCTTGGATTTTACACATATAACCCGAATGTGCAAAATGCTGCATGGGAATTGGTTTACACGTTTCTGGATAGGGATTCAATCGAACAAGAGTGTCAATTACCCGAAAGATGTGGGAAGTTCGGGCTATGCGAGGATAGCCAATGTGTGGCATGCCCGACACCGAATGGGCTAACTGGATGGAGCAAAGATTGTGATGTTAAAAAGGTGACATCTTGCAAAGCAAGTGACTTCAAGTATTACAAGCTCGAAGGTGTTGATCATTTTATGATCAAGTACACTAGGGGAGATGGAGGTACGAAACAAAGTGATTGCGAGAGCAAGTGCACGAAGGATTGCAAATGTATGGGGTATTTCTATCACACGGATCAATCGAGGTGTTGGATTGCTTACGATTTGAAAACATTGACACGAGTTGGGAACTCAACTCACTTGGCGTACATCAAAACACCTAACAAGTAGTTACATGTTTTATCGAGTTTGTATGTTTGTTTTAAAATCTCAGTTCTTTGGTTTGATGAGATCTGATTCAATAAGTATTCGTAAGGAATGTTTGTTAGTAAAAGATGAAGATTTGTAAAAGTCCAAAAGTATTTGGATGATTGTGTGATTAAATGAATAAATGATATTATCTTGGGGATTTGAAAGCAACCTGATGGATAAGAACGTTTAGTTTTAATTTTCTATTTATGTCGAGTAGCTACACGCAGACCACATTGATTGAAAGCAACCTGATGGACAAAGGTAGGTGGACCAGGATGACACATTCTCTTTTTTTTTGCAATTGTTTGGGACAACTGTTAAATGGAATCCCGTACCAGTTTATCTTACCTTTCTCATTTGAGCATACAATACATTGTTCGAATCGGGTTACGTATTGGTCCTCTTGTTGCTTCTCTCTGTATCACAGAGGTCAAGTAGCACCACTTCTAGTTCGGATATAGGTGTGTTTAAGGGTCTGGCAGGTTGGAAAACGGGTTAAAATTGGTCGATCTTGGAATGAATTGTCCCGGAACACTCCGGCATAAGAATTTGTTTCTTTCTTGTAGATACACACTGTTCCCAATATGAATACAGAGTTCATATTGTTTTAGCAATTTGCTATATTCACATCCTTAGTTTTCCCCTATTATTCGTCAACTTTGACTAGCAGAACTGCAAGTTTATTGTCTTCAGATTGTGATCATGGTAATCACGTCGTACAACAAGTGTTACGGTATATCAAGTTATCTGGATCGTTGCAAAAGCTGCAATGAGGTGCACAGGGCCGTCTCGTAGATTTGAAAGGCCCTGTGCGAAAATCCCGAACTCCCGAACTAAGCCTTTGATATCAAAAGTTAAATGTACGTAAAATTGACTTAGTTTGGATTTTCTCATCGCTTGATATAGTATTAACAACAAGTTTAAATATTCTCACTTAACATCTTACTTTTTAGTAAAAAAGTATCAAATTTTAGGAGCTCCTTGGCCATAATTTTCTATTAAGCAAAGGTAAACATTTTTTTTCATATTAACGATAGCAGAGACATGCATATTGAAACAAGTTTTCGGTATATTTAAAGATATAAATGAATATTTATACGCTCTTACAAAGGATTTTGATGTACACACTTATCTAAAGTTCTATCCATTTTTTAGTGAAAGAATATAAAGTTAAAGGGGTAATATAAAACTCTGAGTAATTTTAAATGGGTTGTCTTTCCCACGATTCACAACAAAATATTGTATAAGTGATGCACGCCATTAAAACACACTTTCAAGCTTTGTTTTCTTTATAACGGCTTACACTGTAATTTTCATGCTAGTAAAACGCCATTTAAGAGTCTTAAATCATCTCAACTCTACGTAACATCAATCTGTATATTTTAAATTTTGGGGCCTTTCAAAATCGGAGGCCCTGTGCGGTAGACCATCTTGCACATGCTTAAATCTGGCCCTGGAGGTGCAATGCATGCTGGCGGGAGCTGGAAGGACGGGCTATAACTACTACATGTGGCCATCTCTTATGTATCCTGATTTTTTTAACCAACTGTTGATATAGTTATAATTATTTTAAGGGAAAAAGACCAATTTGGTCAAAATCACCTCTCCAAAGTAAAACCATGGTCAAGTTTTTTTATGGGGACAAATTTAGTCATACACAAGTGCACAACTGCACAACTCCATCCAATTACCGCCACGTGTCCACTGACACAATATTATCAAAATAGTAAATTACTAAAATACCCTTTCTCTTTCTTCTTTCTTCTTTCTTCTTTCTTCTTTGTTCTTTCTTCTGGTTTTGAATACCATAACATGAAAGAAAGAAACCAAACCAAAAATATTTACACAAAAAGACTTGATCCTTTGACTTATTATTATTACCAGATACTCAAACATCCCGAAATTTTAATCTTCCCCCAAATTTAAAACCACTTATTTAACTGCTATCAACTAAGTCATCTTCTGAAGGTATATATATCATCTATTTGAATCATTTTTAGATCTAGGGTTTTTAGGCTTCTTGATTTTGGGTCTCTTGATTTTGTTTATTAACTTCAAGTTTTGATTTTTAATGTTAAATATGTCAAATTTGGGGTTTTATTTTTCTGGGTTTTTGTTTTTAGGCTGTAATCTTGATTGTAGCTATGTTAAATGGGTCGAAATTGGTGAAACTGAGATTGGTTTTCATGATTTTAGTGTCTAAGGTTAGTTGCGCGGAAATGTAACGTATTTAGGGGATTTACGACATATTTTCACCTTTTCCCATATATAATGATGGTATAGTGGTGTGTACCGAGTTCAAGGATGCAATACTAGATGTAAATTAATCAACTTACAGTGTTTAGGAAATCTGTCAAAAGAAAGTTACATTCTCTTTAGCAGATACTAGGTTGTGCCGCATATGTTTTTTAATGCTTGCGGTTTGGCAGGTTTATGCAGAAGAAGTTAGGAGGGGAGCCGAGGAGAGAAGAAAGAATGAAGCACAAGCGATATCCAGGTGGTATCAACTTCTTTCATCTATAGTAACCCGACAAAGATTAAATAATCGGTATGCAGAGGGAGTCTCCTCAAATCCCTCGAATGATACTAAGAAACAGAATGATACATTTCAGAATCATACTAGTACTAGTAATGTGGAGATGCAAAAAACGACATCCCATCAAGAAGCTGAGGATGGTAGTGAACATGATGATGTTGTGCAACCAACATATGAAGAGGACCATGAACATGTGTTTATAACAAATGATTCGAGTTTTGATGGAGAGAGTTCCATAAGAACAAAGAGGTGTCGTTGCGGATTTTCGATTGGTGAGTTGCTTAGGAAGTTGTGGACACCAGGAAGGAGTGCATTTGCTCCTCGAACATTCAAAGCAAAGCTTGCTCGCTTTGCACCACAATTCAATGGATACAATCAGCATGATTCTCAGGTTTGTTCTGCCCCTTGAAAATTCAGAAATTAGGTTCAGATGATTAATAAAGAATATGGTGTATGTTTATCTCAGTAACTTCTTGCATTTTTGCTTGACGGGCTTCATGAAGATCTGAACCGTGTCAAACACCAGCTTTATATAAAGTCCAGAGACGCTGATGGTAGACCTGATGAAGAAGTTGCTGATGAGTACTGGGCAAATCACATTGCTCGTAACGATTCAGTAATTGTGGATGTGTGTCTTGTGAGTTAGAATTACAGTATATTCTAACATAGTATCATGCTTAATAGACAAATAATTACGAATAATTATGAGTTTTGTATGATAATTGTGTATGCGCAACCTTATTTCTCCATGCATATATTAGAGATTTGGAGCTTAGTATGGAACCTCATCTAACATCTATTTAAATGTCTGTGTAACAGGGCCAGTACAAATCCACTTTGGTTTGTCCAGCTTGTGAAAAAAGTCTGTTACATTTGATCCATTCATTCATCTCTCCTTGCCACTTCAGTCAACTAACACCCGTAAAATGTCAGTAACGGTTAGAGGTGGCAAAACGGGCGGGCGGGCTTTTTACCCGATTTTGTAGGGTTTTACCCAGAGCTGAACTCACACCGCATCTTCAACAAAAAAGTGCACTCATATGTAACTGGTCCAAGCCGCCTTCTTTTCCGGTTGAGGCTGCTTATCCTGTCCATTCAGAACTTGGGGTTTGGCTTTTCTGTTTGCACAGGCCTGGACAAGAAGACGGAAGCTTACTTATGTACTTGAGGTTTGATTTGGTTGATTATTAGCTCATCTAGTACCAATATATCCTGGCTTTCGTATCTTTGTAAAATATATAGACTGATTTTCACTTTCTGCCTCATATCTTTGCTACTGTAGGCTCACAGGCCACTTGTTGTGGAGGAGTAGGCGACTGCTTTATCAGTTTGGGCGATTTCATGCTTATTGTCTAGGTTACCCCTGTTTTTTTTTTGTTTTTCCCCCCTGTTTGGGGTTTCGAGGCTTTATCATTTAGAAACCAGTGTATTATAGTAAATTGGGAGTGTAGCTCATATGGTAGAGCGCTCGCTTTGCATGCGAGAGGCACGGGGTTCGATTCCCCGGACTTCCATATTTGAACCACGGATATAGGCTGAAGCAGTTGAGCAGTGGCGGTGGAGCAGTTGAGCAGTGGCGGTGGAGCAGTTGAGCACTTGAGCACTTGAGCATTGAGGTCGAGCAGTTGAGCAGTGGAGGTGGAGCAGTTGAGCACTTGAGCATTGAGGTCGAGCAGTTGAGCAATGGAGGTGGAGCATATTCGTGTGTTCCTGTTTAAGTTATAACTAAGTATATTAAACCTCAGACGGTAAGCTTGTTGAAGGAGGCCGAGGATGAGCTTGTGGTTTTCAGGATTTATTATGTTGCATCCCCAAATACTACTAATCATTTAAATGGACAATCATTTAAAAAGGTGTATACCAAATTATTGAAATGCTTGCTGTATTTTTAAAGCATTAGGACTTACCACTGAAACTAATATCTTTAGCTTGTTTGGTTCCTTCTTATCACGTGCAAGTGCTGACTGACCGGTTATCAGCTCTGCTAGAACTACCCTGAACGCAAAAACATCAGTTTGTTTTATAATGACATGAAGTCTACAGGTTCTCATACTTCTGAGAAACAGATGGGTGATGCCACTGTATCAATTGAACCGGTTGGAAAAAGTCCAGCTCAGCAGCAAGACGATCCATGTATAAACTGTATTATATTATAACCATGTTGTTACAAAATATAATAAATCGAAAACATACAGTCAAGTAATATTACAATCATACAACATTTCAGCCTTGTCTAAACTGTCAAGTAATATTTCAAGCTAATAGAACATGCCTCAAATATCCTAACGAAGTTTCGTATACTAATAGTAACCTAATTACTTAGTATAATGTCCACAACAAGGACATGTAATACAATAACAAATTAGAAATTTCTCAATTTCATCTTCTAATTTCCGTACATAATCCAACACAGGGTTTTATGAATGTACAACAGCAATGTATCGACTCAACAAAACCCTTTGGACATATGCGAGTGCGTGAAATAGTTTTCACAAGGAAGAGGAGGCAACATACATGTTATGTGGAAATTGGAATCATCATGGTTCATGGTTGGCCTCGGCAGATATTTTGGCAATCTCTGCCAACTCTGCGCTGAATTCACCAGCATCAAATCCAGATGCTTTAGCAAGCTCTGGGAATTCTTGGATTCCTTTTAGTACCTGGAGTTAAAAGTCAGATACAAGTACGCTTTAGAGATACTAGAATTTATGGAATCTTCGTGAAATGTCATCTTAGAGGTGCGATATTGGGTCGAAACAGGCCATTCTATATGAGGTTCAGATATGATCACGCGGAAACAATCTACTATTGGACATAATTACAATTGAATACATGTTGGGCTTTTGACCAGTTTATCCTGTTGACCACTTATCAACAAAATGCTAACCAAATTAACCCGAAATTTGCCATCTGTAATCCCTCCAAACAAGAATTAATGCAACACTTCTTTAATGATACCAAAAACAAAGAATTTCTACCTCAAATTATAACTTTACATGATACTGAACTTTTATCTCAGTCAGTTGTTCATCACTATTGATGTGGATGCCTCAAACATTTGACTATGCTCGGTCAGACACAAAATTTTATGTCAGCATGGAGGAAGTGTAAATGTCTAAAGTTGTCTAAATTCAAAAGACTGCTAATAATAATTACGAATGATCAGGGTTGGAAATACAGATTAAATAATTTTATAAATTTTACCAAACAAGTTCTTTCCAGAAATTTTCATATGAAAGTCACTTATTCTTCCACTATGGTCGTTAATAATTATTAGAAACAGAAGATTCCACCTAGGACATGACTACAGGTACACAGGAGAACCGTAATTGAAAAATAAATTAAGCTCAATTTGATTTATTTTTAATTTTTTTAAATGCATATTAACATCTGTAGTGAAAAAAACAGAACCTGGTGATTCTCAGTTCAATAGATATCTAACATTTACATATGTGTGTTAACAATTGGAACACCAGAACTCTTGACAATGTGAGATCGGCTGAGGATTACCTGTTTCTGCTATTGACAGTGTGAGCACCAGAAGCTCCATACATTTTAGCTCCAACCGAACTCATTATCCGAATCTTAATCTTGAAAATGCTTCCACCATTGACCAAGTTTAAGTGTATAAAAACAGATCCACGACATACCTTGTCAATGGGGTACCCATTCATTGGTGGTTTCCTGTGGACTTCTCATACACGGATCTCGAAATCGTCTACTGTAAGCAATAAAATTAACTGCGTATTCACATGCTTTCAAAGCAAAAGAACACGTCAAAGCATCAAGTTTACACGGTAAGAAACGCAACACTCGCGCATATGACCATAGCGTCATCTTTGGCTACTGCTCAACTGATCCACCTTAATGCTCAAGTGCTCAACTGCTACTGCTCAACTGCTCCACCCAACCTATATCCGAGCAACCTTACATAAACAGGAAGCTTCGCCATCAGCACCCTAAATTTTAGCTATTTAAACCCTTCCCCTTGATGACTACAAATAATATTAAAAGGCGTGGTTCAGAATATGGAAGTGCGGGGAATCGAACCCCGTGCCTCTCGCATGCAAAGCGAGCGCTCTACCATATGAGCTACACTCCCAATTAATACACTAGTTTCTAAATGATAAAGCCTCGAATATACACTACAAAGAAAAGTTCAAGTGAACTTCAACTATGTCAACACACGAATCTCTTGTGAGTGACTACCGGTGTCCCTTCTCTTGCATCTTATAGCATTGAGCAAAGTTCCTGAAATCTCTTTAAGCTGCATATGACAAGCACAACAGCCTCAAAACTTACTCACAGGATAAAGACAACATTTTGCGGTTAAAGTTTTACCCAATTTACTATATGAAACATATGTATGGTGAGGATCGTGTAGGAAGCTTACTATATGTGATAAGCGTGAGAAACAAACTGATTCACTATTTTCGTAACTTTAATTCACAACTTTTGTAAAACTGCTCAAACATACAAAGTCGTGAATTAATGTTACTAAGTAGCTAATTAGTTTGGTTCGCACGCTTCTCACTTATCTTAATCTTATTTGTATATCATCAAGATGTTCCATCTGCATACTAGCGTTCTTCTTACCAAGTGCGTATTCTATGTCTTCTGCAAAATTAGACGTTCAAATGCTTAAGTTATAGGAATACTTCTATTATGCTTCATAATTCGTGTTACCTCTGTTTTTCATGTGCAGCCGTTCCTTTCTTTTCCTACAGGGACGCACTACAGCAGCCAGAATTAGTGCGGCGGACAAAATTGGTAGGACCACTATGATTACTTCTTTCTTTTTGTTGACCATAAGACCTGCCATTTACAAATGATAATAGTAGTTTGCTAAGCATCAGTTCACAAACTCATAGGCATCACCTGTAAGTGGTCTAAGACCAAAATTAATGCGATAACATTGATTTAACACATAATTTAATATCAAAACACACGATTAACCTCCAATTAGACTTGTAATACTGAAGCTATATATCCCAACATAGCTCGACTCAAATATTCTACCATTTTCAGCATGTGTCAAAGCCCATATAATATTCTAATGTTTTTCAGCTAAAATTATAACACTTATCCATCTAGGATAACTGAAGCCAAAATCACCTCCTACATATTACTGATTCACTGATTGCATAACAAGTTAACAACTACCAAGAAATAATTATTAGCATATAAATAGAGCAATCCAAAAGCAACAATCATTTCATATTTCATTATAGCTCAATAGCTAAATGTACATGGCCATTTAAAGATGTTGGCGTTAAAAACAAAGTGCCATTTAAACAAAACGAAGTCATTTATAACGTAATACTTGCAGAGTCTGTTCATTGAAGCGCCACATATACAACAAACAACAATCATATTACACACAAGCACTCGAAATAAATTATGAACTGATTCAAATTATCTCATTGTAGAGTTTTGTAGGTTAAAACTAGCAAATTTAGTCTTTCAAAAACATAAACTGCTTGTAATTGGTTTAACACCAAAACCAATGCCATAAAATGTACACCCATGAAATATCAAAAAATTTGATTAACGTCCTCAACATCTTATGTCAAATAAGCTATGATTTTAATATCAAAATATCAGCCAAATGAGCAAGAGAACCTAACATCAAACATAAAACAGCTTATGCATTTTTAGAATATCATACCTAAAATCATGCAATTAACATCTAGAAAAACTCACAAGCTTTAAGAACCAAATCATCGACTCAGATAATCTCATAGTAGGATTTCATAAGTTGATATTAGGACATTTAGTACCTCAAAAACACATAAACTGCCCGTATGTGGTCTTTGACCAAAACTCACCATTCTTACATATTACCGAACCAATAAATGTTTATAGCTATTCAGTAGCACGTATATAAAGCTTACTTTGTATGTCAAATACACTCTGATTAAAAAATCAAAGCATCCACTTCGAGCCCAACAGATCCTAACTCTCAGGTCGGCTTACGAGCTTATTATGTTCGGCTTAAGTGTATAAAAACATTTATTGGTTCGGAGGCAGCCAATTCAAGCTAATGTGTACCTGCTAGCTCGGAGGCAGCCATTCTTACATAAAGAATATGTTGATCTCCATCAAACTCTCTGATATCCATCAGCTCGTCAAACCATAGCAAACATCCACTTCCACCATTTCGGATATCTAAACTTGCATAAGCTGTACACGAGCAATTAATTCTGCATGCCATCTCACATTCCCCAAGTGACAAGCTTTGATTATACCATGACTTCCGCGTGTCTGGAAGTTTCAGTCCTGATACTTTTTGAAATCCATACTCGCTCCCACAGTTCAAAGCCTTTTTTCTTTGACACCCACTCGCCCAATCTGATGATTTCCATTCTTCTGGGACTTTTGGTTCGAAACCGTTCATACAAGTACAAGGTGGATGTTTGTTCGTCACGCAGCTTCCATAAGGACCACAAAGTCCAAAACGCCCACAATTGTCTACTTCGGTATCTGTATACACAATCCACTCTTGAATCATGTCAATCCAGTGCAAATTCAGTGTCTCCCATCTCAAAAATAACCTTTTACCAAATGAAATTTTAAGTTCAAATTTCGAATATATTTCTTTCTGGTTAACAGCAAACTCCATTGAATAAAGATAATTTGGTAAGTCAGAAGGATTCCCACTGAAACCAAGACCATTCCATGGTCCAAGTCGATGCATTCACAAATAAAAATAAAACGAATGAACCACTCATTCAATAATAGAACACTCATGTTACTCCCATTACAACAATCCATTGAAGTTAAACCAAAATCCAATTCAATTTCAGAATAGTAATAATTCAATTTCAGACTAGTAATAATTCAATTTTAATTTATTGTTGCACAGCAAATACAAATCACTAATAAAAGTTTAATAAATTCAAAAAATTAAGAAATTTTTCTAAAATCATTTACAATTCAAAATCATTTCAATACTTACTAAATAAATAGTCAACAATTAAAGGAACTTACAGAAAAATAAATAGAGAGATAGATCTTTAGAAAATTGACTTCAAAATGAAGTGAAATTGAGACTACTCATATGTAATCAAACGATGTCGTATTTCAATTTAAACTTGATCCAATCAATCAATCAAAGGGATTGAGATTGAAAAAACAAAAAGGAAAAGAGGGTTTGGTTTGGTTTTGTTTGATGGACGACGAAAATAACGAGATACTCAAAAATACTTGATGTTGTTTCTAAGTTTTCATTCTCTTGGTTTGGTTTGGTTCATGAATGGATTCTATGATTGAATAGAAAGCAGATGAAAGAAAAGAGAAAGTGACCAGAAAAAGATTAAGGGGTATGTCTGTAATTTTAGTATTTTAATAATATAATAAATATTGTGTCAGTCAGACACATGGCAATAAAGTAGTGGAGTTGTGCAGTTGTGCAGTTTGTGAAGTGCTCAACATGACCATATTTGTCCCTAGTTAAAAAGTTGACCATGATAAGGTTTTTAAATGCTCAAAATGACCATATATGTCTTTTTCCCTTATTTTAATCATCTGTTGATTTTTTTGACCTGATTTGTTTCCCAGTCCAGCCAGGATAACAGAGAAAGGTAATCTCATTTCGGTTTAATTAATTATTATAATGAGTCACGGAAAAAATTAGCATTTAGCCAAATATAAATGTTTCTTTTTGACTAACTAACAGTTTTATTTTTGGGAAATCGGCGGATATTTAGAATGAGTTAAGATTTATGACCCTTAAAATATTATAAAATATTATAGACCCAATCAAACAATCAGAATCATCTATTTTTAGAAATTAAATATCTCACAAACAGTAAATTGTCGGAAAAAAATAAACCATAAGAAAGAGAATTAAATTATATTTCTATCGAAGGGCACATGTATATTCTTTCGACGAACATTTTTTTCGATTTTTCTTCTTAAGTCACGTCTGAGAAATTCATATATGATTCATATCACGAATCATATATGATTTCTGAAAATCATATATATATGATTTTCACTGACGTGATTGAGAAAATAAAATAAAAAAAAAAGTTCGTCGAAAGTATATACATGTGCCCCTCGTTAGAGAGATGATTTAATTCTCGTCATGATGGTATGTTTCGTTTTACGTAACGATTAACGGTTTGTAAAATATTTAATAACCACTTGTTTATAAGATTTTGTTAAGAACCATGGCTTTTATGGTTTAAACGAGTTTCCTCACAGTGAGATGTTCATAAAATGTTTCATTTACTTGCCATGTTGGTGTTTACCAAGAAACGCTAGTTAACTATATGCTGCAGATTGGTCACAGACAACAAGACAGAACAGTTCAAACTCTGGGCCATTCGACATCTCCAATAGCCCACTTGCTAATAAGCATTCAGCAATCCCAGTTGAAAGCAGATCAGCTGGTCGTCACATGTTTTGTGGGGGCGGAGGCGGAGGTGGTGGTGGTGGAGCAAGCAATCCTTCTATGACCCTAAGAAATCTTATATTATCACCAATGAAGCGACCTCAACTCTCATGTAGCAGGCCTCGCGTGTTCACGTAAGTAACATATACTCAACCTTTGAACTTATTAGTCCTGAAGGTGCTACTCCTATGCTCCTAGCACTGATATTGTGCGTTGTCTTTTCCATTTCCAGGTTGTAGACAAGAGAGAAGCAATCAACTATAATCAACAACTCTTCGCATCTTCTGCCTACTTGGAAATAACCATACTTTCACTTGCATAGTCCCATGATATGACAGTTATTCTGTTTTGTTGCCAGAATCTTATGCAACAGTAAGTAGCTAGTCTAGCTTTTAAATGGCTTTCTACTCATAAAAACAAAAATACTCGGTGAATAATGTAAGAGCTAGCATTTGTGTATCCTTGCTAAGATGAACACTTTTAACAGGTAAGACAAAAGATAAGTGCAATGAAATGGATGTTTTCCCATAATTTCTTATTTCGGTCTACGCGTTAACTGTGCTGACTTGCCTGTTTGTTTATAGTGAAATGAATTTATAGACGGGGATGTTTTTTTTTAATAACTAGACGATTACTCGCGTATAACGGTGAATATTTTTAACGATAAGTAACTAACGATATACAATATTGATATTGTGCTAAGTGGTTTATGTAACGTTCAAATAAAACGTGAAAAGATCTAAAAGTAGTAATTGCAAACCGATTTTACATGCGATAAAAAGTGTTGTTGCAACAACCATAACTGATATTTTGTTGTGCAAAGAACCAAGCATCATGTATAATTATGTATTAAAGGTTTGAAGTGCAATCGTGTTCATGTGTAGCTTTCAATTTGGATTAGACGTTAGCTGATAAAATTCATACATGTGTAGAAGGATGAAAACTTGACTAACTCACTATAACAAAAGCGAGTGTTAAACTTTCCAACATATCTTGTTGAGAAAATAAAGTATCATCGACTAAGCCGTGTCATAAGGGGTCATTATTCAAACACGAAGCCTTTAAATTGTTAAAGTAAGTTGTGAAAAATCGGCCATGAGATTAATCCAGATTTAAGAAAGGGCAACAAAAGTGGAGGTGATGGAACCCGTTTTAGCCCGATAGAAGAAAAGGCATGTTAATTATGAAAATGTTGCACATACAAAAACAAACTTGCTTATAAACTTCCATATGAATCTTATTAAATTCTTATGTAAATAAAATTATAGTTTCAAAATAAGTACGTGTTACTTGCAACTTATTAGTGCGCATATAATATATGTAGTTGTTAAAATATACGGAGTAGTAGAAAAGGGAGTCATTAAAAAATTACCAAGCACTTGGCGAAGTTCATTCATAATATGTGTCACTTTTCTATCCAAAGCATGTAAATATCAGGCAAAAGAAAAGAACACAGATAATGTTTTTCGCCATTGCAAACCAAAACATGATCACATTCAAATAATCAATGCAAAAGAAAAAAAACAATAAAAATTACATGCAAGTATCTGCCCCACGCTAAACTCTAATATATGTATGATTACATAGCCAAATTTGCCACGGTGCATATTTTATTTATAGTCGATGGTATGATCTAGCATCTCCCCGCCTATCTCATTAATTGGTGGTGCGACCATCCAAAATACCAGGAAGGATAGTATTTGAAGGGTGGGAATTCTTGGTGACTAAAAGCTCTCTTTGTAGCAATCATCTCTAGGTCCCAAAGCTGCATACCTTCTTATTTTGATTAAACGAGGCATCACAAAAATGTGTACTCCTGTGTCGAAAGTAGAAAACTCCTCCAGTTAGACTTGTGAGAGCTAAAGCTACACGGCTCACTTTACTACTGTAGCGAAGCAAACAAAGGAATATGATATGGAAAAGAACATGCAAAGGCTTCAAAAATTAGTTTAGACAACGATAGAAACCGACAACAATCCAAATGAAATTTATTTAAAACGCAATACGAAAAAGAGGCTTTGTTCAAACTTACAAGTAGCAGCATTAGAAACAGTAGCAGATGCTACAACGCTTAATCTTGCAATCGCCCCGAAAACAATACATTTCAAAATCTTTAAAAGCAAACTACCCTGACCAAGCCATTGTCATCCTCTATGCTAGGTTGGGCACACGCAGTAACAACGGGTGCGGTTATGCATCATAAAAACCAATGATTACGTTGAGAAAAAAATGCAAACGTTGTGTTTCTTTGTGAATCGCCATTGTAAAAGAAACGGAACAACCGACCATATTCAAAGTTAATATTCTCTTGATTGGTACCTATGTATTTATCTACAATTTTTATAGAGTTAATTAAAATATAATGCATTTATTATACAAATCTTTTAATTGTAAGTATTTTAAAGTTGTTAATTAGCATTAAACATCATTTAAAATATTAAAAGTGATTTGCGTAATTGATAGCTAGATAATATACTTGTTGGGTCTAAAAGTTGATGTGGCAGAAATTCAAACGAAGAAAACATGAGACTATTAGTTCTAGCCGCTGACACATTGTGTCTAGCCGCTGACAAATGGCCGAGCCGCTGATGGAATTCTATTTTGGATGCATATTCAGTATATTGGTTAAATATTCAGTATATGGTTTATTTAAATAGAAGATTTACATGTTTATTTGATCTTATCTATTGGAACACCGTGGACCTTACACTATAAAAGGAACCTAGAGCTTTAGGTTTATTCATCAGTTTTATTCACAATGTAACATAAAGCGTATGTCGTGTACTAGGCGTGGGATTCAATGTATACACGCCTAGTGATTGTTTGTTACTGATTAATACAATCAATCGTTTGGGAAACTTCATCTTGTTCGTGTAGATAACATCTTGTTTAACGTTTTTCATTCTATCCCGCCTTGATTCAATCAAGTGAATGATATTCGTTCCTAGCAGCCTAAAGATCTAGGAATCTTAGGATTCCACAATTGGTATCAGAGCCTTGTGGCTCTCGATGCTAGGATAAACAAGGTGTTCATGTTGTCTAGTAATAAAGAAAATCCGTATTAGGGTTTTCTGGGCAGTTTTGTGTGCGCAGCAGCAGTAAAAAGACCATAACTTTTTCGTGAACCGTTGGATCGCCACGAATTTTGGTATGTGTGTTCTACACATATGTGGCTAGGTTTTCACCAGAGGGATTGTCGATATCACTCTCCAAAAAAATGTTATGATCTGTCGAAGTTCACCGCATAAAGGTTGTTAGAGGGCACGGAGTGGCTCCGCGTTGCCCGACGTGGCTCCGCGTGACCACACCGTGATTTGCAGCGTGGAAGACGTCGTGGCTGTAGCCACGGGCCTGGATACCTTGCAAATTATATAAGCCACCCCTCTTAAACTTTACACTACCCACCCCTACCAATTTAAACAAACCAAACACACCCCTAAACGACATTTTTTTTGCTCTAAAAAATTTTGATTTTTTTTAAAAAAACCTGCTAGCCAAAAATGGTTAGTTTTTGTAAAAAAAATTTTTTTGAATATTCAAAATAGCCTTAACGGATAAATTTAAAAAAAATAATAAATAAAAGCCAATGGCTAGTTTTTAAATAACCAAAAAACTTTTTTTTATTCATTTCCGTATTCTTTTTTTAATTTCCGTATTGTTTTTTTATTTCCATATTGTTTTTTTATTTCCGTATTGTTGTTTTTTTTTTAGTTTTAGGATGTAACGTTTTATATCTGAATGAATAAAGTAAATTAGGATTTGAATAAATTAGTTGTTGAGGGTAGTTTATGAAAATAAGTGAAAAAATTGGTGTGGTGGTGTGAAAGTGGTGTGATGATAAGATGGGTTTTTTGTGTGTGGATGTGGAAGTGAAAAAGTTGACGTGGCGGTGTGTTTTTTGGTGTGGAGGTGTGATCACTCCTAGCTTTCTTAATGTGCAATTTTATGTGAGCAGTTGCAGTAAAACTGCGATATCTCCTTCGTTAACCGCTTGATCGTCGTGAAATTTTTGCTTTAGGTTCTTGACACATATGTTTAGGATCTCACCAGAGCGATCGTCGATCTGATCAATTATGAGGGAGTTATTGTTGGACAAAGTTGGCTATAGTGATGGTGATTGTTTTAGGGTTTTGTTTAAAAACCCTAGATCGTTTGGTTATTGTCGTTGATTTAAGGTGATACGTTGTTAGCTTTCGGGATTCGATTCATCTTGGATTGATGATGAACCCTAGCAGCGTGTTGTGAGATGTGGGATGACTTAAATTGAAAATTTGAAGTGGTACAAAGTAATTTTCGTAGTCACTTCGTTTTACCCACTGTCATGTGTATTATAGCCATTGTCAAGAGGTTAGTAGCCACTGACGGTGTCAGCGGCTTCTCCAGCCGCTGACAAACACAAACTAGCCGATGACAGAAGCTTTGCTGTCCGAGATATAGATTATATCCGCTGACAAGTGTTGTCCGATATTGGAAAACACACGCAGAAAAGATGTTGGACAGAAGAGGATACCGGACAAAGAAGGATTTGCTGTTGTATGGATTTTTGCTGAGTTTTGGCACACAAAACGAGGAGGTTACACACACAGGTACATAGGATCTCTGGTTTTACAGAATATCATTTTGATATTTATGGCTCGGATATTTTTCTTAAAAGTATATGATTAAGGCAAAGAATTCTATGGTAAATTTGATGTTCGAAGTAGATTTTCGCGAGTATGTGTTCTATCATATCTTAAAAGTCGTGACTTGTCCCCATTACTTTTAAGATAACTTGTTCGCACTTAAACGGTTGGTGACGAAGACTTGTTATATCTAGCAATCAGGCGTTGCTATCACTTGAAGGAGTTACATTATCGTGCTCAGTGTCTCATAATAAAGATAAGAATTTTGACAAAGAGATCGAGGTCTGCTTATATTTTTCATGAAATCGGTATAAGTTCGGCGTCACGTAGATAGTACAAGATATGGAATACAGGTTTAGGATATTTTACTTCTACATCAAAAATATTGTATTTATTTTTCTTCAAGGTCATTAGACAGAGCCTACATTTCGAGAATCTTCGATTGCATACATTGTTTCCTTCCCTAATTTGATGTCACAAAAAGGGGAAGATATCGGTGCTTAACTTGAGGGAAAGAAATTTGAAGATGATGTACTATTTACAAAAGATATACAAAGAGTTTTGCCGACATCAACTAGAGGAAGATTGTTGGGTCTAAAAGTTGATGTGGCAGAAACTCAAACGAAGAAAACATGAGAGTATTTATTCTAGCCGCTGACATGTTGTGTCTAGCCGCTGACAAATGGTCGGGCCGCTGATGGAATTCTATTTTGGATGCATATTCAGTATATTGGTTAAATATTCAGTATATGGTTTATTTAAATAGAAGATTTACATGTTTATTTGATCTTATCTCTTGTAAAACGCTGGACCTTACACTATAAAAGGAACCGAGAGCTTTAGGTTTATTCATCACATTTATTCACATTGTAACCTAAAGCGTGTGTCGTGTACTAGGTGTGGTATTCAATGTATACACGCCTAGTGATTGTTTGTTACTGATTAATACAAGAAATCGTTTGGGAAACTTCATCTTGTTGGTGTTCATAACATCTTGTTTAACATTTTTCATTCTATTCCGCCTTGATTCAATCAAGTGAATGATAGTCATTCCTAGCAGCCTAAAGATCTAGGAATCTTAGGATTCCACAATACTAACTTAGAATTATATTGCAGCCTTTCAATTCCTTATATAGTCATTTTCACCATTCACATTATGCGTTTCATTGTTTGAATTGTTAATATTTCCTAAGATAGTCCTTTTCTAACCATTCATGTGTTTCAATTGTTAAGGTTTATAAATATTATGCCTAATTTCTTTCAACGTCTATTATATCTAAAGATTCAGTCCTATCATTGAATGGGCAGTATTTATGATTTTTCGCTTTCATTGTTATTTGCTTCAATACAGACTTCATACCAAATGATCATTATTCCAACATACAAAAGGCTTTCAGTTTCACATATCATTACTGCAGCAGCATCTCAAGAGATTTACAACCAACAAATACATTATATCAATGGGTCTTTTCATATTCGTAAGTTACAAAAACATCAATATATATGTATCTCATACACCAAACGGGACCAAGACGACCAAGAAAAAATCAAAAAACAAATCCTCTTCAACAATCACAAATTCAGAAAATATTCTAACCATCGCCACCATCCCATCTCATATCTCAATACGCCTTGAAGAAAACAAAAACAAATCAAATGATACAAATGAATCAAATTCATCTTTGGTTTTGTTAACCAACATCATTATAAAGATTCAACACGAATATATCATCGATATATGAAAAAATATATCGATTAAAGACAAACAAGATCTGAGTTATTATCACTATATCCAAAAAAATATTGAATGATTTTAGATCGTGTTAAAGGCTAAGCTTCTTTTTATTATCGAACATAAAAGAATAATCTTGAACAAGAGTGATTTGATTATTCTTTAGGTCGATTCAACAAAAAGAAAATCAATCAACCTATCCGAGACCTTGGATATGAAGATCTAAAAGCCATAAACACTTTTATTCTTCATTTATAGGATAGAATTACATGATAAAGTCTTACGTTGGTGTTTCAGATCGAAAAAGATGAGTGGGATTCACATAGATAAGTAGAGATCTATGTATGTGGCTACATATTAAGTAATAGATGATTTTTCGTTGTTGGTATTTGTAATGAAGATCTCTATATTTTTTGTGAACAAAGAAAAAGCGGCAGGGAAGAAAAGTGAAAGTGAATTAGGGTTTTTTATGTTTGTTTCATAATAGTAGTGTCTGTTGTTTTTGGTTTCTCCGATTTTTCACATTATGGCATTAGGTTTATTTTGCATAATTATAATAGTTCCATCTTTTATTACATGTAATTGGCCCATATACTAGATTGAGCTGTTACTTAGTTTGCTATAAAAACATATTACATTGGCCCATTAACTGTATTTCTACGCCTTCAAATCCGAGTATCATCATTTTTTACTTTAGTTCGCTATAAAAACAAGTTTTGTAGTTTATTTTTGGAGAAAATTTTAAAATAAGTTTTATATATTCAATGGATCAATCTGAATTATTTATTTTCTTATTAAAATGAAAAAATGAAAAATGATTTTTTACCCATTTTTAAAATTAAATATTTCGACGAGAATTAAATTATTTTTCTATAGTAGAGTATATGTATATACTGAAAAAAAATTCGATTTCTTAAGTCACATCTGATATTTAAACGTGATAGAAAAAAATTTAAAAAATGTTCGACGAAAGTACATGTGCCTTCTATTAAGAGCCATCTATTAAGAGATGAATTAACTTCGCCGCAATAGTATTATTTTATCGCTTGACGATTTACTGTTTCCAACATATTTTTTTTCCAAAAAAAAAGTGGAAAATGGGGTTTTTTTTATTTTCAAGCCAAAAACATGTTTAGCTCTTTCTTTTCTATAACGTGCAAGTGTTGTTAAAAGTTGAAGTAAACACAAGAAGACTAATACCATGCTCTTTTAATGCAACGCATGATCAAAAGTTATCAGTGTTGTGTTTTCGATCAATTGAAAGTTGACAGTGTTGTGTGTGAGACGTTTCCAGAGACAAAGAGAAAAAGAAAAGATTGAAAATTATTCAAAATGACGGCTAATTAAGAAGAAACAATACCCTAAATACTTTTATATAACCAGTTTTATTTTCCTAAAATCCAAATGGTTTTAAAGCCCATTTAATAAATAGATAAGTGTAACTGATGAAATTCAAAATATATTTAAAATTGATAACTACCTCTTTGGTTTTAAAAAAAAGTACGATAGTCAAACATAAAATCTACAGTTTCAACATGCATTTAAGAAGATATTAAAGTCGGTTTAAAAATGTCTCATTAATGTTAATTTTGAAAATTTTCATTATCAGTTTCCTTCTTTTATATATGTAAATCTATTATATATTTTTTTAACAAAAATCCATTATATTATAAATAAAAAATTATATTTTTTTCAATATGTATACATAAAAGTTTATAATTTTATACTGCCAAGGTATTAACATATTTTTTTATAATTTTATGTTAATTTTCACGATTTAAGTAAATTTAGTATCTCACTTAATATATATTTTTTTACTATATCAATAAATACTCTTTTTATAACACATACATTTTGATTCTCTTTTAATATACTAATAAAAATGACACTAATAAATTTACCGAATGCATATTATATTGGGTTGTTAAGTCACAAATATGACCCATAAAAGATCTTTAAACGAGTTATGTTAAACAATCTTTACCTTATATAATATTAACACTAAAGCCTCTTAAATTAAATATAAGCCTTTGAAAAATATAATATTAACATAAATACCTTAAAAGTACAAAAATTATTTTAAAAATTGGAAATACTAAACTAGAAATACTAAATTAGAAATACTAAATTTGCAATTTCTTCAATATTACCCTTCGCTCAATGAGAAAATGAGTCAAATTCTAAAGGATCAACCCTATAGGACTGAATAATATAAAAAAAGGGAAAAATACCAAAAAAAAAACCCGCCATATTAATTTCAATTTAACAACAAGTATCATGTACTCTTTAAAACTCTATTAAATTAATTAATTGGAACACACATGATTACTAACTTTTTATACAAAATTTGTTTCTGTTATGTCAACTTGCGCTCATTAGTTTTGCTTTATAATAACGACTAAAAATGTTTACTTTCTAACATATGAAAAAGTTCAGTTGTTCACCGAGAACAAAAAATCTATAACTATTAGATAAACAAATGTTACATGATACGTTTTAACTAGATGACCATTATACTTACACCTCAACAATTAACACCAAAATTACGTAGTGAAAAATTAGGTATGATATTTATACACCACACGGGTCTTAAGTCACGCAATATGTGATTAAAAGCTCATTTGATATATGCAGATATAAAGAACGAATGATATTGGGGCGGAAGATTTGAGGGATAAAGATGGATTAAAGTTGTGATATGAGTTCAACTAAGAATTTTGATCTCATATCAAAAAGTATTTGTGGCGTGGATCACTTATCACATATTTAGGCTCTACTAACCAAATAAGAATGGCCACTAAGTAAAGTTATATCCAAAAATATGCTAAGCTATTTTTTATTTATATGCAGATTTTTTTGCATTAAACCTTATGTAGGTTCAAAAATGAACAACTAATCAAAATTATATTTCGTTTCCTTTATCTTTCAGTTATATACCATAAGTTATATAAATGCGTATTATTGAATTCAAATAAAGTATATGTTTT